>LPNX010269122.1:181072-505299 GCA_001517045.1 Pseudotsuga menziesii | reverse complement strand
GTCCTCTCTCTTTGCCGCAATCTCCCTTGGAAGGGTCTTTGGAATGGTCTTTGCCAGCTAGGGCAACACCAATACTAGATGCCAAAGAGTGCATCTTTACAATTGTTAGTTTACAATAATAAACTTGATATGAAAAAGAGAAAAACAATAACCTTGTAGGTCTACAGTCTCTTCCAAGGTGTACAATGCAAGCTTCAGGTGAGCATACACAAACTTCTTCAATATGCAATATATCAATCACTAGCTTCAAATATACAACAGCATTCCTTTTTATACAATGTGTGGAGGCACTGGAAGCTAATATATTAGTGTGCAAATGATATAAGTGCACAAAAAATCAAGCACCAGACTATATACCCTGCAAAATCAAGTGATTAGCAGCAGCAATTATCATCAGCAATTCTCTGGATCGTAGCAACAATCTTCACACTCAGCTCCACGCAGCTCTACTCAGGCAGCTCTTCAACTTGGTCGCAGATGTGATATGCTGATAGGTATTATGCAGTCTTCAATATATGATATAAATCACATAAGAATGTCTCAAATCTGAGCATCCATTACACAGTCTCAAATCGCAGCATGCATTATATCAGCAGCATACATTATATCAGTCTTCATTATATCAGTTTGGAACTAGGGCAAAACTAGGGTTTTAGGCACTTTAATTCAAATTTACAGCATCCATGGTCCCATTCTACCCATCATCCTTCACGCATATGAGAGAAGGCACTAGTCTTTACATCTATATGAAGGTTTCAATACAGAAGCCAGATCACGGGCCTCTTTCAAACAATGCAAAATTTACCACTCAAACTCCATGCACAAGATTAGGGCAAAATTAGGTTTTGTGCAGTGAACTGGAAAAAATGTTGTACAACGAACTTCATGCAGCATCAAAAGCATATCACGCTCTGCACAGATGTATGAGTTCTCCACGCAGTTCTCCACACAGTTCTCTTATTCCAGCGCAGTTCTGGTTCGGTCTTCACTTAAAAACTCATGCAGCATATATATGATCAATGTATATATATATACCAATCCTTTACAAGGCTCGAAATCACCGGTCCAGTCTCCACGCAGACTTCAGCAGCAGCGAATACACTGATAGGTATTTTAATGCAGCATCCATGCAGTCTCCAACGCAACTGTTCAACGCAGTCTCCAGCATAAAAGATATGTAGTATACTAGTCTCCACTTAGTGATACAATAGTGCGCAGTCTACAAAAACAGTCTAGGGTTTGTGCATTCCCCACAAAAACATATCACAATATATCACAATATATCAAAAATCACAATATATTAAAATGATTCGCAATCTCTAATTGTGCAAACAGCTTTTACCATTCACGACCTTCACCATTCAGGCTTCAACGCATTGTTCAGGCTTCACAACATAGTTTCTTCTCCACAGTATTGCAGCTCGGGCTCTTCAGGCTTCACGCAGGCAGTCTCCCACTGCACAATCTCTCCACGCAGCGTACAGCCTTCACATCTCTCGCAGGCAGCAATATATCAGTCTTCAATACTTCAGTTTTCACGCAGGTACTGATAGGTATTTAGTCCTTCAACGCAACCTTCAACAAGCCTTCAACGCAGTCCACACAATCAACTTCAGATAGGACTCACAATCTCAAATCCCAGCCTTCACGCAGGATATGTATAGCATCAGCACATAGTTTGCAGTTCTTCTCCACGCATTCTTCTCCAAAGTTTGAAATTGGCTTTCGAGCAAGGCCAGCCGGTCCTCCCATGATTCTTGAGGGTTTGTGCTTAATATACCACGCTGTCTCCCACTGTGGTCTCCAAAATACGTAATATACCAGAAATTAGGGTTCAGTATAGGTATACAATAGGAATAACGGTCTATAAACAAATTACAGCAGAATATCAATACACAGCAGAGTCCTCAGCTCTTATTCTCCTATTCATTGTGTATGCCAATATTCATCTTTGAGCAAAGTTCACAACAAATGATCTACAACCTACAGGAATTTTGGTAGGATCGATTGCAATTCTGGTATGAAGGCGCACCAGAGAGAAAAGTATGTTAAAAATAGGGTTTGCAGCATACATATATTGTGCGAGATGTAGTCTTCAATGTAACATTCAATAACAAGGGCTCACTTAGAAATCGAGGAGGAAAGAAGAGGTCGCAGTACAAAGAGGAGGTCGCTGCACATCAGGATGAAAATGCAGCAGAAGAATAACTCAGGTTTAGGGTTAGGTATTGCATGCACGCAGAGAATAAACTCAGGCAGATGGAGTAACGCATACATTGCATGCGACTCCACTGGCAGACTGATGGAGCAGTCTGACGGATTATATTCTAACAGGAACCATGATCAAGCTTTCACACCAAGAGATTTCCTCCCGAGTAAAAAAGTTGTGAAAATGTTTTTTAGTCTACATTTATGTGGACAACTAATGTACTGTGATGGTCCTTGTGTGCACTAGTTCCTTGGTACAGTGCATGCGAACCTCTCCACCCTCTTCCAATTTGATGTGATATAGAAGAAGAAATGTTGTTGCTTTTGCAACCAATCTTTCATCTTTCGAACCTCTTTGACATTATGGAAGAATGGAACTTGGGATGCCATGCCTTGGGGCCTTTCTTGAGCCCATACAATGGATTCCTCAACTTTCATGTCAATATAGAATCAGTGTACCCATTAGTATTTTCCATGTATATTTTTCCTTCCAATTTGTCATGTAAAAAGTTACTTTTGTCTCTTCTTTATGAAGGAAGAGTGACTTGATCCAACGTCTCATTGTTCTTCAGTGATAAGAAATGTTGATTAGAACTCACCATCATTTATCATCTCTCTGGTAAGTTTTAGCACCTCTTTGGGTGAAGTGGATTTTCATGATAACAGAAGTCTCTCATTTTGAAACTGATATATTTTTCTTCTCTTGTCAGATGACTCTCCAGTCATGTTCCCAATATCCTCAATTACCTCTTGAGCCCATTTAGGCCTAGGATTGGGAGTATGGGTTGGATCTGGATCTGAATCTAATTAAAATTCATCTTGAATTCCAAAAACTGATTCAAGTTGGTCCTCTCCTTCGAATTTTGAATATGAAACATTAATGGAAATATTATCATCATTGTAAAAGTTTTATGTAGAATTAATTTTCCTTCCCTTTCAAATGGAAGCTGATATTGCACTGGATCTAAGTATGGGAGAAAGTGTGAGAATTCATATGCCTTGGAGGCATGATTTCCAACACCTTTCACTATCATATTCCCAATTGATATATATGATATCTCCACTAAGTAAGGATCAAATATAACTCACTTGGGGTGAGTTAGTATGGATCATTTGGTTTACAAACAACGATCTATTGTCAAGGAAGGGACATAGAGAACATTCTTGAACACTCCATGCTCAAATTTGATGGAAACTTTCTCGGCAGTTGGGATTTGTGAGTCATCTCCCATGTGGATTCTTTGTCCTCCAGAGAGCTCCGGAGAAGCTAATGATTATTTAGAGGAAACCATGTGGTTGGAGGCTCCATAAACAATGATAAAAACTTCTGACTATGAAAATTTTTCCTCCAGAGCATGGAATCTCTCATGATCTTTAGTCTTGTTTCCAACATCAGAATTCTTTTCAAATTTAGGAAGTGAAATAATTCTATGCTTAAGGAGCCTAGACATGTGGTCTATGGTTTTCTTCATACATTAATTCTCTGGATTATTTCCTCTATTGAAGTAAGAGCACTTGGCCTTGTCAAACTTCTTGTGCTTGTCCTTCTTGGAACCTGACGCTCCTTTTGAAGGATTTTGATTATCCTTAGGCTTGAAATCGGTGTTATTATTCTCTTTTCCTTTCTACTTCCCCTTTTCTTGTGCATTCTTAGTCTCCCCGGCAAAGAGAGCCTGATTCTTGGGGGCTTTGAGATCTCCCATCTGTATTAGCTTGTATTTTTCCTAAATAAGAGATTGCGTGAAGGAATCAAGGGATGGAATTCAACAATTAGGAGTTTTCAGTCTCCTAGAGTGAAAGGTGGATACGAACATTGATAAGTCTGGGGAAATTTTGTTGATAATTGAGAGAGCCAATTGCTCATACTTCTTATCAATCCCACAGTACTTGGACTGGATGACAAGGGATTTAAATTTTGAGAAGAATTGATGGATGGTTTCGAATTTGTTGGGATATAGAGCAATCAACTAATTCTCCAGGATATCGCCTCTCATCTCATCCTTCTTTCCAAATAGGAATTCAATCTTCTCCCATACTTCCTTTGGAGTTTTCAATCCATCAATATGGAAGAGTAAATCCCTAGAGATATGAATGCACATGAAGCCAAATGCTTCATCTAGCTTGTTCATATTCTACAACTTCTTAAGAGATTGTTGGGGTTCTACCTCCCTGCCCATGGAAAACCTATATAGACCTTTGTTGCGCAACACCTGCATGTCATCCCTCCAATTAATATAGTTGAAGGGTGTGAGGATCATGGGTGTCAAGGCTGCTGAATTCTCCATCTTACAGCTTCAAGGACGAGCTAATTCATCATAATTCTTCAATTTACCTGCAAAAACACTTCAATTCAAAGTCAAAACAATTAAAAAACTCTCCAATTTTGCATGTGCACTTTATTTGGGTGTATCACACCTGGCTAGAGTTCTCTGGATAAAATCCAAAGGGAGAAAGGAAAGAATACTAGGAATTATGCGAAACCCAATTTCTTATGGTGCATCAATGGAATTTTTCTGAGGTTTGAAGTTGTCCTGATTGCGTGCTCTGATACCATGTTTAATTTAGCAAATCTTAGGATCCTCAGGCATGAATGAATTCATTATGAAACAAGGTTAAAGGAAAGAGAAGCAATTCAGTGTACACTAATCAAACATTCATAGTGAAAATTGAACAACTAAGAGATAAAATTGGTAAGAATAACATTACATCAATTATCATTAACCTCTATGTAATACAATGATCATACAATAAAGAGAATTCGAATATACTAGGTATGATTCAAATTCACCAACTTGGACCGACTCCAGTGCTAGCTCAATCTGACAAAACCACCATTGAGAGCTCACTAATCTAACTTAGGACAATTAAATCAGCTCACATTCAGTTAATTGAACAAGGTAGGTAGGAAAAGTCGCCTAACCTCCTTAAATTAGGAAAAAGTGGCACTAAACTTACTGGAGATGAACTAAATGATTCCATTATGAGGATAACTCAACACAGACTAGGGTGAAGTAATGATTAGACTCCCATGAGTGAGTGTTAGTTCCTAAATTATAGGTTTTGGATTATAGAGATCCAAAAATCATAAAAAATGGTGCATGCTATGTATCTAATATTACGAGCAATTATTTTAATAATAATTTAGTATTAATTAAAACATAGGATCACACCCTTTCAGTGAAATAGTGTATTTTGACCTATAAAAGGTCTTCTCATCATTGTAATTAAATCATCATTCAATATTCAATTTTACTGTGGTTAATTTCCGGAATTCATATGGGTTTTAGAGTTTTAGCTTGATTCAAGTGGTATCAGAGCAAGAACGAGAGGGAAAAATAAAGAATTAAAAAAAACATAAGTTAAAAAGAAAAGTTAAAACAAATAAAAGATAAAGTAAAACAAGCACATGGTTTTGCTTTTAAAGTAAAACAAACATATGGTTTTGCTTTCCAGCTTCAACCGGGTTTTACTTTGATTTGAATTATTATAATATATTTATAATAGTTCAATTTTTTGTTTTATTATATAAAATAATAAAATAAAGATTTTATTATATAATAATTAATATAATAATTAATTATTATTCCTTAAACCTCACCATTCCTAATAAAACAAAATTCCTCCCTGCACAAGAAAAATGACAGAAATGAATGAAATTAAAGAAAGAATGGCAAAATTAGAGCTTAACCAAGCCCAAGGTTCTAAAAATATTGAGGGTTTACACACAAGACTCAACCAAATCAAAGGAGAACTACACAAAAGAAAAATCGAATTATCAGAGATTGTCAAAAAAGAAGTCAACGAAGTAGTATCTTGGGAGATGGAAGGTGTAAAAAGAAACATCACAGTATTGTTTGAATCCGGGTTAAGCAAACTCAAGAATCATTTGGAAAACACAATTACTACATTAGTGTGCAATATGTCAAAGGAGGACCAGCCATCCTCAAATTCAAGGCATCATAAGACAATTCCTCCCAAAAGAGGAAGTCCACAAGAAGAGTTCGATCATGATCTCTCTCCAAATCATGAGCAGTCACTTTCTCCTCCAAAATGGAATGGATATCAAATGAAACCCAAGTTTGAATTGTCAAAATTCAATGGAGACACAAAACAGAGCGTGGTGTGGATCAACAAGGTAGAAGAATTTTTTTCCATACACAATATCACAGCTGACGAGGAAATGATAAAATATGCCTCTATGCAACTAGAAGAGCGGGCTTACAACTGGTACATGTGGTGGAAGGTTGCAACACAAGAAACTAAGTGCAAGTGGATAACATTCAAAAATGATTTCTTTAAGTGCTTTGAAGACTTGAAAGAAAAATACTTCTTCGCAAAACTTACCAGACTACAGCAACAAGGCGATGTCGATGAATACATCGACGAATGGGAAGCCCTAGCGACACATGTGCCAGAACTCACAGATAGTCAACACCTCCAGAATTATGTGTATGGACTAAAACCCTATATAAGAGATGAACTAGAGCTACTAAATGTATCAAAATTGGACAAAGCGAGACGCAAGGCTAAAATCATTGAAGAAAAATTTAAAAAGGCATGGAACAAAAACCATGACAAAGATAGAAGGTCTATTCCAAATACCAAAATCGACACCAAATACCAGCCACCACATCTAAGGAATGACAACAAAACCACCTTAGAATCCCAACGAATGAAAGAAGGAAAGTGTAAGTATTGCGGAGAGAAGTGGGACACAAGACACAGATGTTTAAAAAAAGAGACCACCAAGAACTTATATCAATGTGAAGCAGAAGAAGAAGACAAGTCAGATAGATACAAATTATATGGGTTGCAACCCCCTCGCATGCAAATTGTGTCATCCCACAAAATGGAGAAGCTAATTCGAAAAGGAGCACCAACATATGTCGTACAATGCTAGGAGATGGAATTATTAACTTCAGAAGTAGTTAAACAAGATCATCCAGAGATCCAAGGATTAATCCAAATATACAAAAAAGTATTCGAAGACCTCCCCATGGAGTTACCACTAGAAAGGAAGATCGAGCATGTCATCGAAATCAAGTCAGGATCCAACCCTGTCAATGTTAAACCCTATAGGTATCCACACCACCATAAGACGGAGATTGAAATATTAATCCATGATTTATTGAAATGTGGAGTGATTACAGAAAGTCGAATTCCTTATGCTGCACTAGTAGTACTGGTACGAAAGAAGGATGGATCATTTAGGCTATGCATTGATTACAAAGGACTAAACAAAATAACTATTAAAGACAAATTCCCCATTCCATTTATCGATGAAATGTTGGACAAACTACATGGCGCAAGGTACTTTTCAAAATTAGACTTAAGGTCAGGATATTACCAAATCAGAGTAAGGCTAGAGTATGTGGCGAAGACAGCTTTCCGAACCCATGAGGGACATTACGAATTTAAGGTAATGCCTTTTGGGCTAACTAACGCCCCAATGACATTTCAAGCAACTATGAATAACCTATTCCAGTCATTCCTAAGGAAGTTTGTATTAGTGTTTTTTGATGACATCCTTATATACAGTAAGACATGGAAGGATCATCTCACACACGTAGAACATGTGCTCTCTATTTTAAAAGAAAATCAGTTCTACGCCAAGATGTCCAAATGCACGTTCGGTAAAGAAGAAGTGAGCTATCTTGGACACGTAATATCTAAAGAAGGAGTCAAGGTTGATCCAGAAAAAATCAAATCCATCATAGAATGGCCCAACCCTAATAACATCTCCAAGTTAAGAGGATTCCTTGGGCTAACGGGATACTACAGAAGATTCATTAGGAATTATGCGCATAGAATCACACCCTTATCCAACCTTCTAAAAAAGAATGCATTCCATTGGAATGAAGAAGTGGAAAAATGTTTTGAAGCCTTAAAAAGAATTATGTCCTCCACACCTTTATTAGCTACCCCGGACTTCTCCAAACCATTCGTGATAGAATGTGACACTTCAGGTTGTGGGTTGGGAGCAGTACTAATGCAAGATGAACACTCGATAGCTTTTGAGAGTAGGAAATTAAACAAGTGAGAACAATTGAAGTCTACATATGATAAGGAAATGTTGGCAATCATTGCAATCTGAGAAAGAAAACTACGTTCTTGAACACTCAAGGAATATCTCGTTAAGTGGAATAATTTTCCAGATGAAGACGCATCATGGGAGACAGAACAGTTTCATCAACAATACCCATCCTTACCCTTGCTTTGAGGACAAAGCATTCTAAAAGATGGCGGCAATGTTATGTATCGAATATTACGAGCAATTATTTTAATATTAATGTAGTATTAATTAAAACATAGGATCACACCCTTTCAGTGAAGTGGTGTATTTTGACCTATAAAAGGTCTTCTCATCATTGTAATTAAATCATCATTCAATATTCAATTTTACTGTGGTTAATTTCCGGAATTCATGTGGGTTTTAGAGTTTTAGTCTGCTTCATTGCATCAAGTGTCAGGTGGGCCCCATATGAGTTCCCCATGGCACTAGTGAGGTGGAAACATACTCATAAGATAGGAAATGACAATTATACTATGGTGATAAAAGGGAGGATTATTAATTAATCCTAATAGAATGAGGAGATGGACTCATTGGTAAGAAACCAAACTTGGGATCTGGTTGTGTTTCCTGCCTATAAAAGAGCATTGCAAAATAAATGGGTTTACAAGTTAAAGGAAGAAGATGGAGGAAAGAAGTGGTACAAGGCTATACTTGTAGTAAAGGGGTTTACACAAAATAAAGGTATACTTTTTGATAAAATATTTTCTCCTATTGTTAAAATGAATTCAATTAGAACTATTTAAGTCTAGTGGAGGTACAAGATTTGCATCTTGAATAGTTAGATGTAAAAACATCGTTTCTCCATGGGGATTTGGAGGAAGAGATTTATATGTAGCAACCATATGGGTATGAGGTCAAAGGGAAGAATAATTTGGTTTTTAGGTTGAAGAAGAGCTTGTATAGCCTGAATCAATCTACAAGGAAGTGGTATTTAAAATTTGATAAGCTTATGACAGAACATGATTATAGTAGATTCCATTCTGATCACTGTGTTTATTTCAACAGGATAGATAATGGAAGATATATTATCTTGTAATTGTATGTGGATGACATGCTTGTTGTAGGGTCTAACATGTAGGTTATAAATGTGCTCAAAAGAAAACTAGCTAAATCATTTGTGATGAAGGATTTGGGTGTTGCAAACCAAATCCTTGGTATGAGAATAACAAGGGACAATAAAAATCAGAAATCGACATTGTCTCAAGGTGAGTACATAGAAAGGGTTTTGGAGAGGTTTATAATGCAGAATGAAAAACCAGCTAGTACATCCTTGGCCAACAATTTCAAACTAAGTAAGGATATGTGTACCAAGACATAGGAAGCGGTATAATACATGTCCAAGATTCCCTATTCATTAGCAGTTGGCATCTTGATGTATTCCATGGTGTGCATAATACTAGATATTGCACATGCAGTGGGATTTGTGAGTACGTATATGAACAATCTAGGTAAATAACATTGGAAAGAAGTACAATGGATTCTCATGTATTTGAGAGGTAACACTTCTCATGCATTATGTTTTGGAGGTTTAGACACTATTCTACAGGGAAACGTTGATGCATATATGGCATGTGATAAAGATAGCAGGAGGAGCACCACATGGTATGTTTTTATTGTAGGTGGAACAATAGTAAGTTTTATTTCAAAACTGCAAAATGTCGTTGCACTTTCAACCATGGAAGTAGAGTATTTTTCTGCTACAGAGGCTAGTAAAGAGATGATTTTGTTGTAGAGGTTCATGGAGGAATTGGGTAAGAAGCAGGAGAATAACAGGTTGTACAGTGACAGCAAGAGTGCCATTCATCTTGATAATAACTCAAACTTTCATTCAAAGGATAAAAATATACATATCAAGTACTATTTCATAATATCTATTCTGGAAGATGAACTGTTGAAGTTGGAAAAGACACATACTAGCCAGAATCCTGCAGATATGTGGACAAGGGTAGTAACAAGAAAGAAACTGAGTTCCTACTATTTTTCAGTTGGCCTTCAAGAATGAAGGTGGAGAAGAAAAAATTTCCAAGTCCATGGTTCAAATCATATTCCAACAAGTGCAACAATGGTGAAGTTGTTGTGATTAGTCTCCAAGTGGGAAATTGTAGGTTGTGGAGCTTGATCTTCTAGAATCATAGATGTTATTGTTTAGCTATGTTTGTACCCCAGTTTTATTGTACACTCATCCCAGTAGGGGGGTGCAGGGGTGAAGCCACCAAAAGAAATTTTTGGGATATTTATTGGTCAACAATTTATGGGCCCATGGTATTGGGTGACCTGTGGTATTTTCCCATGGTAATTCATCTATAAAGGAAAGCACTGTAATATGTCTATATATTGTATTGTATCATTGTAAAGTTGATATTTGTGGTTGTGAGAGAGTGAAGAGGAAGTGCAGTGGAGTTGCTGCAGGTTGTATCCCTTCATTTCATTGGACAGAATAATAATAAAGGACTGGAGATTTTTGTGTGGATGTAGCCCATATTGGGTGAACCATGTTATATATGTGTGTCTCTTATAATGTGTTTTAATATTTTCACCTTATTTATTGTTTATTGTTATTCCTCTATGATCTTGTTTTTATAACATGTCATACTTTGAATTGTCTTCCTCATTTTTATCTTTCAAGGAAATTTTTCCTTGTTCAAGTTCCAAACTTGCATGCTGATTATGCACCTTTGGTTTCACTAACCATTATTATAGCATATTCAATTGTTCATCATAATCTACCAACATTAACTCTAATGTTGTCTTTCCATTTCATCATACTTCTCATGCTTTCCTTCAAGGTCCAATCCTTTATCCTCATTTGTCCTCGAGACAACTTTTAGTAACTACCCTTCATCCTCTATACCTACATAACCTGCATTCATGCACAATTCATTAATTTAAAAAACATGAGACTCTTGGATATCTGATATCATTCTCTCATGCTAATTTACACTTCCAAAAAATTCAAAGATAATTTCAACAAGTCTCTCATTAGCATCCCCATCATAATATTCTCCAAGAACTAATCCTTGTTTAGGTTCATAACAATGAACTGTCATATCACACTCAATTTCCCTGAGCACTTCTTTTTTCCACCAATACAACAACTTCAAATTTAGTTTCACTTGAAACATAGGCCATTTGACCTTCTTCTTCCTTAATATCCAACCATATATTTGTTCCTTTTCACTTTCAAGTTGCGACTTCATCAATTGAGAAAGATGTTCTTTCATCTTAGCCATATCTCTTCTAAATTCCTCATCGTTCATCTTTTTGTGGCTTACATACAAACCTTTTCTATGACCATCAATAGTCGTCTTCATTTTTCTTTTGTGAGAATCTTCTTACCCAATGTGAGTTGCAACCAAGCATCTGTAGTAACAAGTCCTCTCCATCAACCTATTACCCAATACCTCACCAAGATTTCACCTTATTCTATCCTTTTGGTATTCCTCTGGTTATATTCTCTAGAACCTCTTTAGCACTCTTTTCTCTTCTATGTTTTTGCACCTACTCACATTACCTTCTTGAGAACTTCTCTTGTCCTTATTTTTCTACTCTCAATTTAATTGAAAGTAATCACAACTCTCCTTTGTTGTGTGGATTTCTTGCCACAATTCCTCCTTCAACTAATACCTATCAACTAATTTAATGTTACTTTTTGGATAAATTAGGTACACTATCACAAAATATTTCAAGAGAGGCTTAAAATTTTAGATAATGGTTCTCAAAACCCTCATTGACAATGGATTTCACATTGATTCCATGGTTATGAGACAATTGAGGTAGCTCTAGGAGAGAGATATGGATATTCTGATTGGATTGTAAATATGATATATTTGGATTCTTAACATTTTTTGGCTGATTATCTTTTACAAACACTTCACATACATCCTCCTTCCATACTTTGTCTAGTTTCAAAACTAGGAAAACTAGGAAACTAAGAAACTAGTCTTTCTTGTCTTGTTTTAAACATTGCCAAATGCTTTTGAATTATATTTGTAAGGGATGGAGGGGTGTTCTGACATCGTAATAAATATAATATAAAATTATAAATATGATAGTGGCATTTGTTACTTGCATTAATCAATGGGGAAATAAAGGGAAAAACTCTAGCGAATTCAGTGTTGAAACCCCCCACTAGTCATTGGATTTTTGGGCTCCCAAACAATGTATGGACCTCCCTAATTTCCAAAAATACTTTAGGAATGGATAAAGGAATCCATTAAAAAATCAAATTAAAAATTAATTCTGATCAATGACTTATTATTGCACCCCATCAAACAGATAATTATGACACGTGAGCATTGCTTGAATAATGTAGACTATAGACATGAAAAGTGTTGCATAAAAATTTGACAAATGCCAAAGGGGCATGCATATATTAAATTGGTAATATAAAATAAATTCTGGGATTATCTAAAATAGGAAAAAACTCAAATAAATTCTGATACAAAACATATGAATAACTCCTCCAAAATGTCCACAATAAAGTATAGAGGAAACTAGCTCGAATAAGTAGTTTACTTGGAAATTTTACATGATATACATGGGGTTTCAAGATGTGCCTCTAATATGATGTTAAATACATTACCATAAATATGAAAATAAATAAATGTAATCACTAAATTACCCTCGACATGTTTTATGCATCCATCAATGCACCATCCATACTAGAATCATTGACATTGACAAGAGAATATGAGAAGAGAAAGTAGGAAGAGTTGTATGAGATGAATTTGAACTGAAGAAGGGATTGAACCTGCATTAAACATATCCTTTAATATATGATAATATTTATGAATGTAATCTCCTCCAACCAATTTTTACAGGTATATTCCACCTTTGAAATTGGTTCAATAGAAGGGGGGATGAACATCCACCGTGCAAGGACAAGCTAAGCTCTCCAAGAGTGCAAAACAAAAATGATCCAAAATATGCTCTCCTTTCTCATTATCCTATTTTATTAAATTCATTTTCCTATGCATTCCTTCATGTGTACTCGAATTGTAAAGGATTCAATTAAATCCCTAGTTGTAAATAAATAATGTATTAGTTAAATAAGGAATATCTCTAAGATCCATGCAAATATGTGAGTAACCTACTCCAATAAACAATGAAAATGAATGATATAACAGAAATAACAGAGCACAAAATATATTTTATTGATTGTAGGCCACTTTGAGTGTAATATACCGGATCTGATATTCATATTAGAATACTAACTCTGCTACAATTTTGATTAAACTTTTAAATGAAAAGTTGCACTTAATCAGTCAACTCCCGAAACTAGGCAAATAAGGGAATGTTGTTGATACTTTTGTAAACGGGGAAACAGGATTATTGGAGAAACCAAGGACAATTTAGGACAGAGAAATTATCCCCCCTAACACATTTAGATCAGGGAACATTTAGGTTTCAGAATCAGCTCCATTGAAACCTACTTCCACGCTTATGGGTCACCCATCTGCGCAAGTAAGAAGAAATTTCAGATGCATTCAACCATGGGTTTGTGCAATGTAAAGATGTTTTATAATACATTTAATACAAATAAAATGAGGTTTTAAGAATCCAGGAACATATTTGGAGTGGTTTGGGGTTGTTTGGAATAATTTGGGCAAAACTAGCAGTTTTGGCCTCGGGAGACCCTGCACAAAGATGGTTGTCCAAATGTGGTACGATATGAACGAAATAATTGTATGAGGGCTGGGATAGGTAGTGTGGTGTGTTAAATTACTACAGTAAATTTTGGAATGGAATTTGGATGCATAAAACTTCCAAAATAAAAAAATTGTAAAACTAGTAGAGTTTTCCTAGTCAACTCGCAGGGGTGTGCAAAAATGGATGAATTTCGTACCATATTGTATTCATACCTTCTAATGAAGTTTTACAGAGACTGATATATGATTTATTAACACATAATATCACCTAATACTAATTCCATGGACATTAGTTCATTTTTATTACAATAAACTGTAAAAACCCCCACTATATGGGCACATAAATCTCTTCTCATGAGTATTTTAACATGGAATATCTACAAGAAAGAATCTTACTGTCATATACAAATAATAAGGATTACATATCAGCTACATAATTCTAGTTGAACTTTATCAGATCCTCCTTATCTCAAATTCGCCTGCAATAAGATTGAAAGGGGAGAGAGAGAAGAGAGGGGAAAGGGACTTAGGGAGCACCACCCAAGAGACTGAGGCACAACACTCAATAAGGAAGCCTTAGCTTCATAAACATAAAAATAATCATTAAACAAACTAAGAAATGGAGCTCCAATTGTATTTAAATAAACCTGGGTGACTTGTTGATCAAGTCAATCACTTGTTGAGCAAGTTACCACTTGCTAAACCCTAACCCTAGGCACATGGTGCACCCTCCTTGAGAAAATAACATGTATGAGACAAGAGAGATGTTTCCCTTTCATCAACCTTCATTCAATTTGGAAACTGCACCCTCCTTTGGCCTAGAGTTTGTTGATTTTCCTTATGACAACGTTTCTGCACTGCCTGCTTTTGTAACTGAACCTCAAAATGGAAACTGCACCCTGCTTTGGCCCAGAGTTGCCTGCTTTTTCCTATGATAGATTTTCTACACTTCCTGCTTTTCTGACTGAACCTATAAATGGGAATTGTGCCCTCCTTTGTCCCATAGTTTCCTTCTTTTTCTTGGCTTTTGGTACTTTCCCTCTTTCTTGTCTTCTTTCTTTTGTCAGCCCCTTGACAATTTCTAGTTATCCTCCTTGGCAAGTTGACTTTCCCAAGTGCGCCCTCCTAACATGGAAACTTAATTCCAGATATTTATTTGTACATTAATTAATAATGAAAATAAATAAAACCAAGTACATGCCTCCTAAATAACAATTTAATAAAATTCCCTAGGTTAATTAATTAATGCATCTTTTGACCCCCTAGGTGTTTTGCAAGGTCTACTCTTTTGATGTGCCTTCAAGGGAAGGACATGACATCGAGGGGGAAACCTTCTTTGAGAAATATCAATACAAAATAACTCGTGGATTCTTTCTTTGGCCTCAACACATACTTATATAGTATGTCTAATCTAAACAACTATTACTCCCCCTGAATGTGGGATAACACAATATACTCCGAGACGACTTACAAAGCATATGCATCCAACAAAAATATACTAACAAAGTAAAGAGAAGGGTTGACATGGGTTCCTAACATCCCCTCCCTCTTATAAATTTTTTGTCCTCAAATCTTTAGATGTGGAAATTGTTGCTGAATCTAAAGGAGTGGTTCCCATGTAGCATCCCTTGGTTGCACTGCCATGTCACTAAATTAATACCTCTATGATGGATCAAGAGTGAAGGTGATGAGTTCTCTTATTGAGGATGGCCTATGGTTCCAAAATTATGGATCTGTCACTATCCAGTTCTGGTAAAATAGTTTGTGCTCTAATGTTGGTGCCAATAACTTTCATAAGACAAGAGCCATGAAATATTGGATGAATGCGAGACGGAGGAAGTTCCAATTTATAAGCAACATACACAATCTTCTAGAGAATCTTATATGGCCCATAGAACTTTGGAGCCAGCTTCTGATGCCATTTTAGTTTCAAGGATGATTACTTGTATGGATGTAGACAAAGAAACACCATATCACCGACTTGAAAAGTCCGTTCATAATAGTGTTGATCGACTTGTTTCATTTGGTTTCTTTCCATTTGAAGATTGTCCTGCAAAATGTGAAGAATTTGATCTCGGTTTCAGAGAACCGTGTCAACTGCCTGGACTGGTGAATTGTTGGGGGTGTATGGAAGGCGCATTGGTGGTGCCTGACCATAAACTGATTCATATGGAGTCATTTTAGATGCACTATGGCAGGAAGTAACATACCACCATCCAATGAGAGGGAGCCACTTTTACCATTGATGTTGTTGTTCAGAGGTGAAACAACGCAGAAAAGTTTCCAAGCATTTGTTGATAACTTGAGTCTGACCATCTATTTGTGGGTGATATCTGAAACTCATATTTATTTTGTTGCCAGTGTGGAGAAATAGTTATGTCCAAAAATTACTTGTGAAATTTGCATCGCGGTCTGAGACAATGGAATAACGGATTCCATGAAGACGGAATATCTGGTCCATGAAAAATTGTGTGACTGAGGAGATGGTATATAGATGGCTGAGAGCACAAAAATGACTATATTTGGAGAATCGATCAACCACAAACAAGATTACGGTCTTCTCTCCAGATTTAGGGATCCCTTCAATAAAATCCATTGAAATATATTTCCAAATCCTTGTATGGATGTAAAATGTTCAAGCAATCCAAGAAGGAGTTTCATTTCACCCTTGTGGTGTTAGAATTTATCACATTTAGCCACCATCTGTTGGATTTCCCATTTCATTTGTTTTTAGGAACCCATAGTGCCATGTCGATGGAGAAGCATGGATTTCATAGAATATACCCTGTTGAAGATCTTTGCTCTGGGGAAGCACCAAACGACCCTTGTATCTTAGAGAAGAGCCATCCCAAGAGTAATGTGGTACAATAGAAGGGTTATTGACCAACCGTTGGATGATTTGAGATAATGAAGATTCATTGACATAGCCTTGTTGAATAGATTGTAACCAATTTGGAATAGGCATAGAAATAACTGAAAGAGAAATGTGGTCATCAAATGTGCGGGAAAGGGCATCCACCACAAGATTGTCTTACCCTTATTGTAAGTGATCTCATAGTCATAACCCATGAGTTTGCTAACCCATTTATATCGTGTTGTGGATGAGACCCATTTTTCTAGGAAATATTTTAGATTATGGTGATTAGTGTTGATGCAGAAATGATTCCCTAATAGGTATGGCCACCACTTATGTACAACATGCAAAATAGTCATCATTTCCTTCTCATATGAAGAGGCAGATAAATTCTTACCGAAAAGGTATTTGCTGGAGAACACAATGGTATGTTCATCTTGAAGGACATAAGTGCCAAATCCATTGTCGCAAGAATCACTCTCAATCGTGAAGGGCTTGGAAAAATCAGGCAGATCTAGAACATGTGTGGTGCACATATCTTGTTTCAGTTTTTCAAATGCACACTCAACACCATGTGTCCATCTAAAGCATCATTTTTTAGTAGATTTATTAATGGAGTTGCTATATTCCCATAATCCTTGACAAACTTGCGGTAGTATCCAGTTAGTCCCAAAAACCCACGAACGCTCTTGAGTGTTTGAGGATGTGACCAATTTTTCATGGCATCTATTTTGCCAGGATATACGTGAACCCCTTGTGCTGAAACAATATGCATGAGATACTCTACTTCCTCCTGCCCAAAAACACATTTAGATTGGTTGGCATGGAGATGATGATCACAAAAAAGTTTTAGTACAATATCCATATGTTGGAGATGCTCAACCCATGTTTTACTATAGATGAGGATACCATCAAAGAAGACTAGAATGAAGTGTTGCAAGTAGGGCCAACATATTTTATTCATCAATGTCTAGAATGTGGAAGGAGCATCCTTGAGGCCAAATGTCATGACCAAAAACTCATAATGTCCATCATGTGTGTGAAAAGTTGTTTTAGGGGTATCATCCTCATGAACCCAAATTTGGTGATACCCAAAACAAAGATCCAACTTGGAGAAAAATTGAGCACCATGAATATCATCAACAACAGGAATTGGAAACTTATCCTTGATTGTGATGTGATTAAGTGCTCAAAATTCAATGCAGAGGCACCATGTCTCATCTTTTCTTTTGGAAAAGAAGAACTAGTGAAGAGAAGGAACTGGTATTAGGGTGAATAATACATTGCTTCAGTAAGTCTCAAATAAGCATATCAATCTATGTATTTTGGTGAAATGATCAGTAGATATAGGGCCTGATGTTGGGAGGGATGATTATAGGAAGGAGGAAAATACGACGGTCCTTTGGTTTTGAAGGTGGAAATCCCATTGGCTCAACAAAAACACATGCATATCGATCCAAAAATTTGTTGTATATCCAAGGGATTAGTTGAGACCATTGAAGGTTTTGTGTGAAATGATGATGCTTAGAGACCCTGGTTGTAAGCCTTTCAATGTGTGATTTTTTCCATTGACGAAAAAATGCATCCACAGTTCAGCAAAATCCAATAAAATGGTTCCAAGTGTGTGTAACTATTGAGCACCCAAAACCACATCACATTCGCCTAAGGGAAAGGAAAACATGTCAGAGAGAAAGTTATAATATACAATAGATATTCAAACATTACAACACTTCCATTTGTAAAGTAAAAATTCCCCATTGGAAATCATGACTTCAAAGTTTGAGCAAGGATGGAAAAAACAATTAGCATGTTTGGTGATCCTAGGGTCAATGAAGTTATGAGTGCTACTAGAATCAACGAGTATTGTAAGACAGATATTTTTGAAGAAACCCTTGACCCGCATGGGTTTTTGGGTGGTGACTCCAGCTAATGCATGGATATATCTCTTTGGATGGTCATCCTAGACAGGAGGGTCAACAAGAAGTTGTTGAATGTCATCCTCATCATCTACTAGATCCTGAGCATCGTCAGAAATTTCAGGTGCAGGAAAAGAATACACATCCAATAGATAGATATTTTTCTTTACACATCGATGTCCACAGGGTGAATTTTTTATCACAATCATAACAAATCCATTTTTCTCTACGTTCCTGCCTCTCGACTTCAGAAAAATGCTTGATAGGAGTGGTTTTAGGAACTGTCGGGATTGGAGGTATTTGGGGAGCCATATTTATGAATGGAACAAAAGTGGATTTGGAGTGTTGTTGATCCATGATCTTATCCTCCACCAACTTATCCAACCTTAGGGATTCCATCATCATGTTGGGACAAAACATTTTAACCTCAGATCGAATTACATACTTTAGACCACTAATAAAACAACTTCTGTAGAATGCATCAGAAAATCCTTTTGTGTGATTGGCCAGTTTGACAAATTCTTCCTGATACTCCGTCACAGTGCCAGTTTGGTGAATTTTACTAAGTGCTCCTATGAATTCATCAAAATAACTAGGGCCAAATCGTTGGAAAAGGAGTTGCTAAAACTCTTTCCAGTTTGGCTCTTCATGAGCCTTGATGTACCAATAGAACCATTGAAGGGATTCATCTTCCAAATGAAAGGATACAAGTGGGACTTTATTGACATCAAAAGTGTTTTGCAGAATGAAATATTGTTCTTCTCTGTAAATCCATTCAGTCATATCATCACCATTTAAGAGAGGAAAATCAAGCTTCAACCGACAAAAATTGATGGAAGACGAGAACCCGATGTCTCTAGAAGACTCAGACTGTCGTCAATTGTTCATGGTTGAATGCTAAAGGTGGAGGTCGAGAATTTTTTCATCCATATCTTGAAGTTTGGTATTGAATGTGGCAAGTTTGTCTTCCATTTGTTTGTTTTCTTCTGCGCGGGTGAGAACCATAACCAGGAGCTTTTTTGGGTGGAAATGGGTAGAAAAACAAAAACAAAGAGGTTTTTAGAAAATGAAAATTTGTAGTTGGTAAAAACTCGGGTGGATAATTGGGGTTTGACTAGGTTTTGGACAATTTATAAGAGACAAGAAGCAGAAAATGATAATTTCATAAGCGAGGTGAAAGAATGGGAAAATTTGACAGAGAGGGACAAGGAAATGAGAAATGGGTAACAGACAGTGTGGAAAAATTTGAAGGTGATTGGGTGAGAATAAAAAAAGTTATGGAAAACCCTAAAAATAGAAAAATGTGGGATTTTGGGCTTCGGGAAGTGGAATTTGGGATAGGTTCCTCAAGGAAGGAAATATGCATAATGGATTTATGAGGGTTCCAGTGAATTTTCAATGGAAACAGAGTTAAAACATAGAAAACATGGAGCCCAATTATGTTTGGATTCCTAAAGGTTCTGAGGATTCACTCGGCTGCCAATGTTGTCTAACGACTTGCGTATTAGGGAAGTACCCGTCACTCCACAACTCAGGTAAAAATTATAACCTCTTTGCCACAAACAATATCTCTTGGTTTACCTCATGGATGGCAGCTAGTCAATCAGGTAGGGGTCATTGTCGTTTTCGCTTGGCAAGTCCTCTCAATGGCCAACTACTTCGGGGTTCCTTTGGTACTCCTCACAAAGAGTTTTAGGGATACTCCCAAGTAATTCCCACAATTAATAAGATAGGGGTTATTCCCTGATCCTAACCTCAAACCAACAATATGGACGCAAAGAAGAAGCACAACTGCAATAATCACAACAACGAGAAGCACTACAAAAGAAAGAAAAAAAGTTGGTAGAAATTCCACCTAGCGAGCCCAAGAAAGTGCTCTAATACCATATGTGAGGAACATACTTCAATAAACAATGAAAATTCATGATATAACATAAATAATAGAGCACATAAGAGATTTTATTGACCACATGCCACTTTGAGGGGGAAACCTCCTTTAAGCAAGCTCAATATAAAATAACTCGTGGATGCTTTAATTGTCCTCAACATGTACTTATATACTAAATATAATCTAAAAAAATGTTACTCCCCATGAATGTGGGATAATAAAATATACTCCGGGATGAATTACAAAGCATATGCATCCAACAAAAAATATAGTAACAAAGTAAAGAGAAGGGTTGACACGGGTTCGTAACTAAAGATAAAAAATAGTAAATAATGTAATTGAATTAATAAAGACTTATGTGTTTCAGTTAATTAAAAGAAACTTATAAATATCCATGCAAATGTTTTGCATGGATGACACTAAGAGTGAAGAACTGATGACACTTAATTTAGTATGTTAACTAAGTGATCAAAATTTAGTTATCTAAGAAAATCCATGCAAATTTTGATAACAGAAATTGTGCACTAAATGTAAAGCACTAAAGACATTTAGTTAGTCACCTAACTATTGGTTTATCCCACAATACTGAGAGGGGGGGGGGGGGGGTGAATCAGTATTGCCAGTTTTTACTTTAAAATGCACAAAATAAACAATCAAGACACACATTTTATCGTGGAAACCTCAAAAGAGAAAACCACCAACAAAAACTCATTAATAAGATGAATTTACAAACTTTGTTTATCTGCTGCAACAGAAAGGATGTAGATACACCCTAGATTTTTCCTGCAACTACAGACTAGGATGCTACAACACCCCAATGGTTTTCTTCCTGCTTTAATAGACAAGGATGCTACGACACCCTATTCTCCAGCTACGACTGGAAGGAGGCTTCGACCCCCTGCAGACCTGTGGCTTGCCCTAGGACCACCCTGCCATCCTAGACTGATGTTCTTAGTCTTTTAGAACAGTTGAAGAAATGTCCACTTTGGTGTAACACCCCAGTTTTTACCTCGTTGCATTAAATGTACATGATGTATTTATTGCAATTAATCATGGTGCGGAGCTAAAGGCAAAAGCCCCACCATCGATTTAGTTGTGTTATGTTCGGTGATTGAAATCGTTGTCGATGGTATATCAGGACATACAACATATATTAAGTTTTGTCATCATGTAAATATGCATCTTTAATTAAATAACCCAACCAGCTATGTTCGTGGCAACTAAATTGAGAAGGGGCATGATTTTCCTAAGGATAGGGGGGGGGGATTATTAAACTTTGAACCCATGGGGAAAAAAGCCATGTGTCAGCTATTAAACCCTGTTTGATTTTCCCATATTTCCTTGTCTTATCCAACTACCATTTTAATGCTCTGCAGAGTAGTTGAGGTAGTTATGGCTGGGGAGTGGAGTGTGGCAGGACTGTTAGCCCTTGCCCACATGCACACTCCACCAGTGGGTTGACCCTCACGATTGGAAAGGAAACCACCACCGTCATCACTCCATGTGGAATCTTCACTCTCTTGCTACTATGCCCTTCTCTCCATTGGAGGTTCATCCTCACGCAGGGACAGTAGTTCTATTCATTGCCACGCATAGGATTCTTCCTGATTTTGGTCTCACGCAGCCACGGGAGGGAGCCATTTTCCACTGTCATTCACATTTTCTACAGAGAGGAATTTGGTGTGTTTTCCATTCATCTTTTGGATATGGTGTAGATATTCTCTCACGCACTGGGTTCTGCGTTGTTGTTACTCACATAGTAAGCCGGGGGTCGTTCGATCACTATCACCCATGATTTTTCCTGTGGAGAGCCATTTTTACACTCAGGGACTGTGTTCTTCTCGGTGGCTTCATTGTCCAGGACAGACTGTTGTTTTTCCCACATTGTGAACTATGTTGCTGATACGTTTTGGGACTGCTGTAAGTTGCTTGAGAGCCATTTTGGCCACGATAGGGCCAAGAATGAATCAGGAGTCGTTTTCCTTGCCCAAGCTGTGAATCGCTTGAGTGACTGAGTGTATGCAGTGGTTGGTCTTCGGATTGTGTTGGGAGCAGGGATGGGGGATTGGTTTGCTTGATAAACCTGGTGTGTTTGGAAACCACACAGACAGAGCTAGAGGGTTGGCTTTCTTCTCCACAACCCCTGAATATCACTGGAAGGGAGGTCAGGGCCTAAGGGACTATGTAGCAGAGAAGGGAGTGATTCCTTGTGTTGGGTGTCTGTGGGTGTCTTAGAAGTCATGCTAGTTTTGGTGTAGGTGCTCCTAGCTCTGTAATGGGCTCACCATATTAGCATTTAGCCTTTCCCAGCTCCTTGATGGCCTGATAAACCTAACCATGCTAGCTTGGCTGTCTTGTTGATGGCCTGATAAACCCAACTGTGTTGGCTTGGATGTGTTTTGTGCATCCTTGGCTATGTGTAAACCTGCTTGTTCCTTATTCTTTGGGGAATCATGCCCAACTTCGGGGTGGCAGCGTTGCTGAGAGATTAAGGAGAGCACTGTCCTATGGTTGGGTGGAACGTTGCAATGACGTAGCTGGTTGTGGAACGAGTTCCTTATAAGATAAGTAATCTTGCCTATTTTACTCTGAAATCATATTTACTGTTAATACATTATGATGAGCATGTTGAATGCTTGTATGAATGTATTTTTGCTTCCGCTGTGTATGATAAATAATTATGTATCCGTTCATGTTCTAGTTCAATGCATTTTGTTTCAGCATTTATGTACATACATGTTCATGGGGCGGTTTGCCCGGATGGTTAATGCCATGGTAGCGTCCTCTTCGCCGGTTAGAGGGTCGGGGACGCTACATTTGGACTCTATCAGTCTTACTAATAGAGACGCTTTATTCTTTACACGTTCATTCAATAAATACCTTTCACTTATTACCTACCAACACATCTCTCTATAGTTGTTTTGTTTCGTTTTGGGTCGTGACTGTTTACTTACAGACATATCTCTTCATCATCTACCCATTCAACTGTCACATCATTTCATCGCTAAGTTTCAACAAATGCACCATTTCGTTCTTTTCACAACTCAGAATTCATTTCTGTAGCCCTGTTTATCATTTTTTAGTGCTTCCGTAATGTTCTTCTCCAAATACAATCCAAACCATTGATCTTCTATCTGAATCTCTCCAGACCATTGATCTACTATGTATATTTCCTCTTGGAATCGTATTTTCACACCAGGTTTTTGTTTCAATGATTCCACACCGTTGATCTTCATCGGGCTTCTCCATGAGCGTCAATCTTCAGATTGCAGGTTGCGGGGTGTAACATTTCCCAAAATTGTATCTCGACTTTCCACAAAATTCTTTCTGTAACAAAAATTCCATACCATTGATCTTTTGCAGGTGTTTTCCTGACCATTGATTTCCAAATTGTGGGATGCGGATTGCGGGTTCATAGAATCTTTAAACCTTATTTTCACAATTCCCTTTCCTCATTTTTTATTCTGCACCGTCGATCTCTTTTGGAGGAACTAATCTTAGCCACCCGATCTTGATCTTTTGTGGAACTTCATCCTCCCACCTATCTTTTGTGGAACTGATCCTCAGCCATTGGATCTCGTGCGGGATGCATCCTGACCATCAATTTCATATCGAATTTGGATCTCACCATGACTTTGCGAATTTACATGATTTGTTTGCAGAAATATTCTACGATTGTTTCTAATAGTTTTGTCATTCATACTGCATCTCTACTTTCACTCGGACTCTGTTCTTTGTTTCATTAACCATTGTTTACATCATATTGTCGACAGTGTCTTGGAAGTCTTCATATCGGTCATGCATGTTGTCTTATCATCCATATCCATCTCAATCATCTTATATGTGTCATGCTACATTCTCGACTATGCCATTCCATGCCATCACTACATTAGTCTTTCACTGAGTTTTCCTTGCCATCATATCCACTGGTTATTCCTTTTTTCATTCGTGAGCACTTTTGACATCAATGACAACTATATACTCAACAATTTCCCCCTTTGGCATTGATGGCAACCTCTAAGCATTCTCCCCCTTTGACAACAATGACAAAGGAACTTTTCTGTCTGATAGCTCCCCCTGTCAGCATTCTCCCCCTGATATTGAGTTTTCTCCTCTTATTACTTTTGTAATGAAATAACTCCTATTTTCTGTCTAAGACGCTCAAAGGTTTCCTTAGATAGTGTTTTGGTGAAAATGTCAGCAATCTGTTCTTTTGTGTCAATGTATTCTAATTTGACAGCTTTTTGAGATACCTGTTCTCTTAGATAGTGATACTTTATTGGTATATGTTTTGTATTAGAATGCATGATAGTATTTTTAGACATATTTATAGCACTAGTGTTATCACAGTTTATCACTATTTGATGTTCAAATTTTACAAGTAGATCTTCTAGGGTTTGTTTCATCCAAATAACCTATGTGCAACATGAGGCAACAGAAATATATTCTGCTTCTGTTGTAGAGAGTGAAATGGAGGATTGTTTTTTACTTGACCATGATACTAAACAACTTCCCAAAAAAAATGTTGCTCCACTAGTACTTTTTCGATCGTCAACACTTCTTTCCCATTTTGCATCAGTAAACACCTTCAAGGTAAATTCTTGTCCTTTCGAATACCATTAAACATACTCCATAGTACCTTTTAGATATTTGAAAATCCTTTTTACTACTGTTATATGTGTTTCTTTGGGAGCTGATCGGAATCTAGCTACCAATCGAACAGCTTGCATCACATCTGGTCTTATGGCTGTCACATATAGTAGACTTCCAATCATGGATCTAAACATGGTATGATCTACTTCCAGAGATTCATCATCCTTACTTAACTTGCAATCAGTGACCATAGGAGTACCAACAAGTTTGGAAACTTCCATTTTAAACTTTTTCAACATATATTTGATGTACTTAGTTTGAGAGATGAAAATTCCTTTGTTTGTTTGGTAGACTTGCAATCCCAAGAAGAATTTCAAATCACCCAACATTGACATTTCAAATTCTTTCTTCATTTCAGAGGCAAAGTCTACACTTAGGATTTGAATATTGCTTCCGAAAATGATATAATCCACATAGACAACAACAATTATCATATTTTTATGTTCGATTTTTAGGTAAAGATAAATTTCAGGGACTCCTCTTTTAAAACCTTGTTGTTTTAAGTAACTATCTAGTCTTGAAAACCATGCTCTTGGAGCTTGTTTGATACCATAGAGTGCATTTTTCAGTTTACAAACATAATCTTTGTTTTCGGATAAGAGAAACCCTTCAAGTTTTTCAATATACACTTCTTCTAATTTTCCATTCAGGAATGCAGACTTGTCATCCATTTTATATACTTTGAATTTTTTATGGCATGACAGTGCTAAAAACATTCTAATTACTTCAAGTCAAGCTACAAGAGCATAATTTTATTAAAAATCAATATCTTCCACTTGGGCATACCCCTTACAAACCAGTCTTTCGGTGTTCCTTATTACTTGTCCATCTTGATTGAATTTGTTTTTGAAAATCCATTTGATTCCTACAATGTTCTTATCTTCAGGTCTTGGGACAAGTTCTCAGGTCTCATTTTTCCCAATCTAATCTAGTTCTTCATTCATGGCTTTGACCCATTCATCACTTTTGTTGGATTTTGTAAAGTTCTTGGGTTCTACTATTGAGAGTAAGGCTTGTTCCACATCTCGTAGTTGTCTTCTTTTTTTGACCTCTGCATTTTTATCACCCATGATTTGTGACTCCGGATGATCCTTTTTTACCCTTCTAGAAGGATTTTTAGTTTCAAGTCTAGGGAAGTCTTCGTCATCTTCATGTGTATTTTCCTTCTCTTTGTCTTCTTCTTCGTTATGAATGCTCTCGTCCTTTTGTAAGTCTTTTATTTTATCATCACATGTATTTTCAATACTGTCAAGATTTTTCTCTTTTCTTGGTTTTATATCATCTACTTTCACATCAGCACTTTCTACAATTTTATGTAACCTTTTATTGTAACACCTATATTCCTTTTTAGTGGATGAATATCCTAAAAGGATTCCATCACCAGTCCTGGAGTCGAACTTTCCAAGGTCATCCTCGTTTCTTTTGATGTAACAGTTACTGCCAAACACTTTAAAATATTTGACCGAGCCTGGTCTTCCAAGCCACAATTCGTAGGGGGTCTTATCCTTATTCACTCTAAGTTGTCTTCTGTTAAGTATGTAGACAGTTGTGTATACAGCTTCTCTCCAAAATGAATCTGACAGTTTTGCTTCATTGAGCATAGTTTTGGCAGCTTCTTGGACTGTTCCTTTTTTCCTTTCAACAACCCCATTCTGTTGAGGAGTTTTTGCAGCTGAAAATTGCCTCTTAATTCCATGACCTTCACAAAACTCATTGAATTCATTTGATGTGAATTCTCCCCCATTATTTGATCTAAGACACTTGATTTTCATACCAGACTCATTTCAGCCATTGCCTTGAAGATTTAAATTTTTCAAAAGCTTCTTATTTTTTTTTAGAAATGCCACCCAGGTCATCCTTGTGTAATCATCAATGAGCAACATGAAATAGTGATCTCCTTGCATACTTTTAGTTATGGTTGGTCCACAAAGGTCTGTGTGTATTATTTCCAGAGGGTGTGAGGTCATATGTTCTTTTATTTTAAAACTGGCTCTGGTTTTCTTCCCATGTTGACAATGTCTGCACATAGAGTTTAGAGGAACTATAATTTTAGTTAGATCTCTTACAACTTCCTTTGTGCTTATTTTGGCAAGATCGTCAAAACTTATATCTCTCAACCTTTTGTGCCATAACCAGCTTTCATCTACCATATTTAAGTAACCTTGGTTTTCATTTTCCAATATGTATACATTGTTTATATTTCTCATAGCAATGCCAACAACATTTCCTCATTTCTTATTCTTGATTTCACATTTTTATGAGTCAAAGATGCAAATGTGTCCTTGGTCGCATGTTTGACTTACACTGAGAAGATTCGGCTTGAGGTTTTCAACTAGCAAAACATTTTCTGCTTTGATCTTGTTGTTGACAACTCATGTTCCTTTGCCGATTATTTTGGACTGTCTCCAAAAGTGAATTTTCCCTTATTATCTTTTAGTGTCATGAATTTGCTTGGGTCACCAGTCATATGTTTTGAACAACCACTGTCCAAGTGCCATACATTTTGGCTTTCGGTTTCACATAAGGCAATCATGGAAGTTTCCTTTTCTTCCTTTTCTCTCCAATATCTCTTTTATTTGGTGTTGTGATATTTGATTGCAGTAATATTTATTGTAGGAGTATTTAGCTTACAATATATTTCCATATGTACATGGTTATTGCACTTATAACATTCTATGTCATATTTTTGGAGTAGTGTAAAAATATTCTTATTTCCCTTCGACTTATTACTTGAGGACTTCTTCTTGTATTAAGAAACCTTTCTTTCAATTCTGCAGTTTAAGGCTTTATGACCAAAATTATAACAAGCAAAGCAGTGACCTAAAAATATCTATAGATATCTATTTGGTCTCTTGGGTGCTATATTATTTCTATTTTTATCTTTAGAAATTAAGTCATCTTTCTTGCTTCTTTCCTTTTTAGCTGGAGTATTTAGTACTTCAACATAGCTTTTCTTACTTCCTTCTTGATTTGTGATAGGGAAACTCTCTGGCTTCTTTTCTTTAACGAACCCCAAACCAGACCTATCACCTGATGGCCTTTGGCTACTCAGGATGTCATCTAGAATCCTTGAGCTATTCTCAAACTTTGATTTGATAGATTATTCATCAAGCTTTCTCTTGAATTGCATGATTTATTTTGCAAGCTTTTCAGAATCTTGTATTCTTCTTTTGAGTTGTAGGTTTAGGTCCTCCTCAACCTTTTTGGAATCTAATAGTTGAGCTTTCAACTGACTATTGATAATATTTGACTGTCGGTTTTTTTTTTACATTTCTCAAGTTCTTCAAGGGCGCTAAGTAGTTCATCTCTTAGATCTACTTCTCCTTCTACGTCTGAGTCACTATTTGAGGCTTGAGTGTCTAGGCCCATAAATAAAACTTTTGTTTCTTCAACTTTGCTTCCATCTGAATCTTCATTGTATTCCATGGTGTAAACAATTTTCTTTTTCCCATAGGGTTTTTTCTTGTTTCCTGGTTTACCCATTTTGAATTTTGAAGTTTTTTTTTCTTCATTCTCATCTTGTTTAGTGTAGGTGCATTTAGAAGCAAAATGTCCAATCCTTCCACAATCAAAATACTTTAGAGGTAACTTCCCCTTGTATTTTCCAGTCCCTATCTCAATTTTATTAATGAAAAGAGCTTCCTCATCATTTGGGTTTTTTCATTGGTTTTCTATGCAGGCTTTAAAAGCTGCTTCGTTTCTTGAAGATCCATTTTGTCCTTTTCTCATCTCATATGCAGTGAGAATTCCATGTAACTCATCCATTTTTACCTTTTTAAGGTCATCTCGTTCTTCTAAGGTGGATACCTTTGGGTCATATCTTATTGGTAATGTTCTTAGTACCTTGCTTACCACTTATTTTTCTTTTAATTTTCTTCCAAGGCCTCTGATCACATTAACAACTTCATCTACTCGAAGAAGGTATTCCCCAACATTCTCTTCTTCTTTCATTTTAAGACTTTCAAATTGACCTCTATATGTTTGAAGTTTGGATTCTTTGACCTTAGATTCTCCTTCATAGATAATCTTCAATTTGTCCCAAGCTTATTTGGCAGATGTGCATTGCATAACTTTAGTAAATACCAAGTTTATTAAACCACTTAAGATTGAGTTTAGGGATTTGGAATTGCCTTCATATTCACCTAGTTCAACTGTGTCCGTAGGGTTTTGGTTTCCTATATTAAGTTCATTTTCTGTTGCTTCCCAAGCCTTCCATCCCAAGGACATCAGATGACACCTCATTCTTACACTCCAGTAAGAATGATTTTCTCCGGTAAATAGTGGAGGTTTGTTAGTGGCCAATCCTTCTTGTTGATCCATTGTGGTTTTTGGATGGGATATTCCTTCCAGTGGTTAAGATGTTGTGAAGGAACCTGCTCTAATACCAATTGTTGGTTTATCCCACAATACTAAGAGGGGGGGTGAATCATATTGTCAATTTTTACTTTAAAATGCACAAAATAAACAATCAAGACACATATTTTATCGTGGAATTCTCAAAAGAGAAAACCACCAACACAAACTCATTAATAAGATGAATTTACAAAATTGTTTATCTGCTGCAACATAAAGGATGTAGATACACCCTATATTTTTCCTTCAACTACAGACTAGGATGCTACAACACCCCTATGGTTTTCTGCCTGCTTCAACAGAGAAGGATGCTACGACACCCTGTTCTCCAGCTACGAGTGGAAGGAGGCTTCAACCCCCTGTAGAACTGTGGGTTGCCCTAGCACCACCCTGCCACCCTAGACTGATGTTATCAGTATTTTAGAACAGTTGAAGAACTGTCCACTTTTGAATCTATCAGTCTTACTAACAAAGTCACTTTATTCTTTATGCATTCATTCAATAAATACCTTTCACCTATTGCCTACCAACGCATCTCTCCATAGCTACATTCTTTCTTTTTCGATCTTGACTGTTTACTTATAGAGATATCTCTTCATCATATACCCGTTCAACCGTCGCATCATTTCATCGTTACGTTTCAGCAAATGCACCATTTCGTTCTTTTCAAAACTCAAAATTCATTTCCGCAGCCCTGTTTATCATTTTCTGGTGCTTCCGTAATGTTCTTCTCCAAATACAATCCGGACCAATGATATTATGTCCAAATATCTCTATAAAATTGATCTACTCTGTAGATTTCCTCTTGAAATCATATTTCACACCAGGTTTTTGTTTCAACGATTCCTCACCGTTGATCTTCATCGGGATTCTCCATGAGCATCGATCTTCAGATTGTGGGATGCAGGATGTAACATTTCCCAAAATCGTATCTCGAATTTCCGCAAACTTCTTTCTGCAACAACAATTCTATACCGTTGATATTTTGTGGATGTTTTCTTGACCATTGATTTCCAGATTGTGGGTTCATAGAATCTTTAAATGTTATTTCCGCATTTTTTCTTCCACACCGTCGATCTCTTTTGGTGGAACTAGTCTTAGCCGTCTGATATTTATCATTTGCGGAACTTCATCCTCCCGCCTATATTTTTTGGAACTAATCCTTAGCCGTTGGATCTCATGCAGGATGCTTCGTAGCTGTCGATTTCAGATCGAATTCGGATCTCACCATGACTTTGCGAATCTGCATGATTTCCTTGCGGAAATATTCTACGACCGTTTCTAATAGTTTTGTCATTCATACTGCATCTCTACTTCCACTCGACCTTTGTTCTTTGTTTCATTAACCATTATTTACATCATATTGTCGAAATTGTCTTGGAAGTCTTCATATCAGTCATTCATGTTGTCTTATCATCCATGTCCATCTCATTCATCTTATATGTGTCATGCTACATTCTCAACTATGCCATTCCATGTCATCACTACCTTAGTCTTTCACTGACTTTTCCCTGTCATCATATCCACTAGTTATTCCTTTGTCATTCGTGAACAATTTTGACATTAATGAAAACTATATACTGAACACTAACATTATGGTCATACATTTAGTTAAAGATTAAAAGACTATGTTCATATAAGTCAACATTCAGTTAAAAACTAATATTGAAAGGAAGGGTGCATATCATTGTGCATCCTAGGTGTTTTGGCTTGTTATTAATTTGCTAGGAATATGTCAATTTCAATATAGTTGATTACAATGTTTCATTGGATCTCTCTTCTCTACTGCTGAGGTGGCATCTATTATCAGGAAATATGCTTGTGTTGTAAACCATTCTCTGCAAATCTATCTATCATACACAAATAATTGTTGGGTTTTTCATCCTCCGTGTTTGGAGGGTTTTCCAAGGGTATATCTTGTCTCTTATGGTTGAATGATTTAAGTGGCTGATTTGTCTTATGAGATTCATATATGCAGTGATTTATAAATAAAAGTTTTAAAGTTCAAGCATCTATGATATTTTCTCAAAACATTAACATGGTATCAGAGAATAGGCATGAAGGATATTAGGTTTGTGCAACAAGTTAAATTTGTTGCAGCTGCAACCTTTTTCCCAATTTTTTCTAAAATTTTGGACCCTCCTTTCAATTTTATCTAGCCTGGGATTGTTTGGGTTCCTGAACTCTGTTTTTCCTCTGCTATAAATTTGTATTTTTGATGTGGAGGTCCGATGACTAATTGACTATTTTTTCCTGCTGTTTCAGAGGTTAAATGATCTAGTGTTACTTTCGCCCAGCCGAAAGTCTTTCGAGCACTTAATGTTTGATTTTTCGATGATTTGATTCTTCGTTGTTGGAATTTAGTTGAATTTTGAGTTGGGGTATTAGTTCTCTATGTTGCCGATGTTTCAGGAGGGAAACACCGAACAGTTATTATTTTCGCTGATGCGCTTTACCTCATGTTTGTTTTATTGTTAAACCTTTCGATTTTTGATGACTATTTATTTTATTTCTATCGGAATGATTTTTGACTGTGATTGGAGGGCTAGTCCTTTGCATTGCTGACATGGCGTCAATGTTGAGTTTTGAGTCGCCGATACATAGTTATTAGAGCCCCGGATTGCCGACAGTTTTGTGATCTGTACAAGCCATAGTCAGTTTGTTATCCGTCATTGCGGCTGTCAATTAGACTATTTGTGCCAATGTGTTAATGATTAGTTTTTTCGATCGTCGACGCATAGCGCTTAGAGCTTCCGATCGCTGATGTTTTTTTTATCGCAGAGCCTGTAGTTGGTCTGTCTCTTGCCGTTGCGGCTGCATAGTGAACTATCCACCCGATGCTTAGTGCTTTCGACTGCCGATGGTTATATACGTGCAGAGCAGTATTTTATCTTTTATCCTTGTTGAAACCTGCGTTTTTCCTCCAGTCCTTGTTTTGGTGTGCTTTTACTCTATTTTATGGGATGGCGGAGGTTTTTCCTTGGTTTTGGTTGAGTCAATGTTTTTTCCGAGATGAAGAGAACAGTTTAGGGTTCGGTGTTTTGAGGATTGGCGGTTACATTGTTATGGTTCATGCTTTCATCGAAGGATTTCAAGTTAGTTCAGATGCGGACTTAGAAGATTTCGAGACACAAACTTGCAGGATTTTCTTTGCCTTGTCATTCTTTCTTTTCATGCATTAATAGTGTGTATAGTTTATTTTATAGAATGCATATGGAGGAGGTAAATAGACTGATACAGTTTTTGTTATTTTGGTAAAAGATAAATGGCCTAAGGACATGCTATGTTTATGACAGGGTGATTGTTGTAAAGAAGATATGTCTAAAAGACAAAAGCAAAAGAGGCAGAGAATTGGTTGAAGAATAAGGAAGAAGAAAGAAAGAGAGTTGTAGAGGAGGCAGCAAGGAAGGAAGAGAAAGAGAAATGAAGAAGCAGAGATAAAGAAAATAGAAGAAGAAAGTGAGGGTATGAGATTAACAGGATCTCAAAAAGACCAACAGATTACTGAGTAGATTGATAGTAGCAGAGGCCCAGGCTTGGAAAAAGTCCATCAGTGACCAAGCTGGTCCCTCTTCATAAAGTGTTCTCTTAATTTTTTTATTTTAAATGTAAAATATTGTATAAATTATGAGCACTTACTACAGGAAAAAATTTTGGGATCAAAAGGTTGGGAAGCCCAAAAGTCGAGGGGCATCCCAAAGGTTTTTCTTTTTTGTATAAATATAGGAGAGTTTAGATGTAAAGGGGGACTTTTTCCTAGATAGATTTGTGAGAGTATGTTGTAAGAAGAACTATTTTTTTTTGCAATAAAGAATTACAAGTTTCCTGCTGGAGAAAGCTTGGTGGAATGTTTCAAATGTTGTGTTATGGATCAGTTGAATGTGAACTATTTCATTTTCAGCTTATGTCCATTAACTGTGAGACCGTTCTAACTCATTGAATCTATGTTCATGTTATGAATGCACTCTAGTTTATTCTGTGAAGTTTCCACTGTGAGTAATGAAGGTTTTCATAAACAATAAGCTATCTTGTTGTTCATATATCTATTAATGTTCATGTGTTCTGAAATAAGTAACAACTATCTGTAATTTTATTTAATGCATGCACAGAAATACATTACTCATTGATAACTGGTACTTTTTCTCCCTAGGGATAGGAGAGTTGGTTAAATTTAGTTTCTTGTTGTGTGTGATTTAGATGTGAGAGAGATAAGATGAGAGGTAAGAACCTGCGCATCACATTATGACACTCCTCATTATCTCTATCAATCTGCATTTTTAGATAGGGACAAACCAAAAATATACACGGTGGATCGGGCCGTAGCCAGTAAAATGTTTTAATTTGTTACTTGACATACAGTAGTCAGACCGTAAACCGGACAGATTCCCCATACCAAACAAGAACGGTCTAGTTGGGAACGTTTATTGGGGAGAATCCCTAACTGTTGTTACCTGCAATTTTATAGGCCTCAACAGTTTTTGGTGCTAGAAGGAGGACCACCAGTGCATGGCTGGCCGAGGAAATTCATTTCCTTGAAATTACTCCACCGATGAAAGTTCTGAAATTAGTTTGTTTCACAAATCCACTCACAAAGAAAAGAAAAAGTACATGATTTCACTCAAAGATTTGTTGCTTACCTAAAACAATTTACTGTAGCTGATAAGACATCTGAAAAAGCTCTGATTGAATACTATACTTCAGCTCTAGGGCCTCAATTGGCCATGTTTTCCAAGATATCAGTCAAACCTATGTTATCGAAAACTTATGAAGAAGCTGAGAGGGTAGAGGTTGAGATGGAGAGCATAGAAAATTATCCTATGCAGTCGGAAGAAAAAACTTTTGGAGGTAAGAAACCTTTATTACTGACTAAGCCTAAGGATGAGCGATCACAGGATTTTGAAGGGACGTCGAAGATGATGCAAAAGTTATCCAACAAAGTGATAGATTTAGAGAGGGAAAGAGAGGCTCACAAATCATATAAGGCTTATTATAAGGGAAGGGAAGACAACAGTCAACCTAGGCCTCCTCCACATAGTCCTGCAGCAATGAATTTAATTGATGTAGGCATGGATAATTTTTGTACTTTTCATCAACAGCCTCATTCTGAGAAGAATTTCCCTCAATGGATAAATTATATGACATTGGTAATGAATCGGTTATTGGACTCCAAACTAATAGAAACTGATAAGGAGGAAGAAAAGGACAATCAATCCACAGAAAAACATGAGGAGGATACTCTAGTTTTATGGGACTGTGTCTCATTGTTTGATATAGAAGAGGAAGGTTCGCTTAAACAAGAGGAAACATCAGAAACCAATGTGACAACAAGAATTCAGGGTTTGTTAAAAGAAAACAATTAAATACTTCCGAAGATCAAGAAACTTCAGGAAAATATGAAGAAGATACAAAAGAACACTACAAATGTTAAAATACTGGAATTTACCATTTCAAGTCAAGATCCAAAGAAAATTAACATACCTGTTAGGCCCGTTGAAGATAAAATTGATCATTTCAAGAGAAATCTCAAAGAGCATGAGATGGGGTATGATATTGTGGAAGACATTAAAAAGGCTAAGGAAAATATCTCATTGTTTGAAATGTGTAATGTACCTAAGTAGAAAGAGAAATTGTTAAAAGCACTTGAAGTACCAGAAGACAACCACTTAATGAACCTCTTCTAGCGCCAAAATACCACTGACAACCAACCTGAAGAAGAAGTTGTTGAAGCAAGTGTGGGAGGTAAGTCTAAGTTTAAAACCCCACCATTTCTCCTAACTTTTGATATTTTCAACTATAATGTGCACAACTGTTTAGTAGACTCAGGGGCATCAATCAATGTTATGCCACTTTCAGTCTGCAAGAGAATTAATGAACAGCCTAAACCGTCCACTTGGCAAGTTATTCAATTAGACAGGACAACTGTGAAAGTAATAGGAGAAATGGAAGATGTTCTAATTCGCTTATCTGCAAATGAGAAGGTATGTCAGTACATTGATATTGTAGTAGCAGACATACCTGATGTTTATGGAATTTTTTTGGGTCGAGACTGGTCGGCAAGGCTAAATGGATACTTCACATCAGATTGGTCACATCTATGGTTGCCTCATAAGGGAAGTCGCAATCAAATAAAAATATTAAGAGAGCCTCACATTAAGTACAATGTTACTCGGTTGGAGGGAAAAAATGAACCAATGAATTCTGTGTTGGGAAATTACTTCATTGAAGTGGAACCGGGAAATTACCAAGCTGAAGAAGCCAGCAATATTTCTGACACCCAGCCCGATCTCCTTCGATTTTCACGAGTTGATGAGATTGGCTGTAAAATAGTAGATTTAGTTTCAGATGTAGTTTTGAATTCAAGTTCTCTAGTACTAGATAATGGGTAGGTTCTTTTTCAAATTGCAACCAAGATTAGCCCCTCAACTCACAAGTTGCAAGATTTACAGGGGTGGGCAGAGAAGTTACTAGTTAATGGTTTAGTTCTCAAACTTTATTTTTCTTGATTTTATTTCTTGGTTATCTTGTACATAAATAAACTGATTGCTTTGTTTTGTTTTGATTTGTTTATTTTTGTTTGTTGTAGTTAGGGTTTGTTTGATTTTAATAAAAAAACACAACTTTTGGTTGCATGGTGTTCATAAGAATTCTGGATTAACTAAAATCCTTGATTATAAGACTGTGTACTATTGATTTATTTGAAAGAACTTCTTCTAGTTTAGCAGTTTTCCTAAATGGCTATGAACACATTGAATTCCTACTTAACCCTTGTAAAATAACTCAGGTTCAAAAGGTCTGGAATACTATTTCGAGGCTCCATTCATCTCACATTTAAAAATGTCTTAGGGGGTGACAGCAAAAGACCCATGGAGAGGAAGCATGGTAAACAGTGTATTATATTTAAATGATCCCATGCCAAGAATTGAAAACCAAAAGGAAAATAAGAGTCAAAATCTCCTAAGAAAAGCAATATGTATCAAAACAAAGTACTGAACCATATGAGTACAAGATTTCCAAAGTTCTTCTCTATCTGTGAGCTGAAAACTAAATACATCTCTCACATAAAAAGACACTGTGGATAGAGGAGCCTGAATACAAATTCAGAAAGAAGGCATGCAGGAGGACTCAGAAAGGACAGAAAAGTCCAAAAGCACAAAAGTGCAAAATGGCATGGGAATGAGGAACAAACGAATATTTATGTTTACCATATGTTACAATCCTGTGGTGTCTAAGATGGGAGCTACCCGAAGACATAGGTAAAAATGAAACTTATATTCCTGGCCTCAAAAGAGTTATCTAGAATTTAAAATCTTGGTTCCCATTATCCCTAAATTGGACTATCATCAATGATTAAAGTACATACATCTGCCATTTGGGAAATCTAGACATCTAGAAGAATTCAACATGTTGGTATTTATTGTCAAAACAGTCTGTTACTCAAAGAAGAAGTTGTCCAGAGATCTATGTTCACCAGGTAGTCACCAATTGTTGCAGCTGCAACCCTTTTCCCAAATTTTTCTAAAATTTTGGACCCTCCTTTCAATTTTATCTAGCCTAGGATTTTTTGGGTTCCTGAACTCTGTTTTTCCTCTGCTATAAATTTGGATTTTTGATGTGGAGGTCGGATGACTAATTGACTATTTTTTCCCGTTGTTTCGGAGGTTAAACGAGCTAGTGTTACTGTCGCCCAGCCGAAAGTATTTCGAGCACTTAATGTTTGATTTTTCAATGATTTGATTCTTCGCTGTCGGAATTTATTTGAAGTTTGAGTCAAGGAATTAGTTCTCTATGCCGCCGACATTTTGGGAGGGAAACGATGAACAATTCTTATTTTCGCCGATGTGCTTTACCTCATGTTTGTTTATTGTTAAACCTTTCGATTTTTTATGACTCTATTTATTTTATCGCTATGGAAACGATTTTTTATTGTGATCGGAGGGCTAGTCCAATGCATTTCCAACACGATGGTAGCGTTGAGTTTTGAGTCGCCGATACATAGTTATTAGAGCCCTCGATCACTGATAATTTTGTGATCCGCAGAACCCACAGTCAGTTTTTTATCCACTGTTGTGGCTGTCAATCAGACTATTTGTGCCGATGTGTTAGTGATTAGTTTTTTCGATCGCCGATGCATAGCACTTAGAGCTTCCGATCGCCGATGATTTTTTTTGTTATCGCGGAGCCGATAGTCAGTCTATCTCCCACCGTTGCGGCTGTGTAGTGTTGATTCCTGGAAAATCGCAGGCGGCAACAACAAGGGATTCTCCCCAGTCAACGTTCCCAACTAGCCCATGACTATTTGGTGTAGGGAATCCGTCCAATTTGCGGTCCGGCTACCATAGGTCAAAAACAAAAATAAAAGGTTTTACCGGTTGCGGCCTGGTCAGAAGGTTCCAAAAAATGAATATTTATCTTGAACTTTGCAGCCTGGTTCTTGATGGCTTCAATTATGGTTGCACTCAAATGAATTTGATCTTCTAATAGCTGCACACTGACTGCGGAATGATCTACCTCATTCCTTAAGGTCTGGTCATCAAGAGCTTTAATGTGCTATATTTTCTTTTCCTCTTCTTGGTAACTTTTCTGCAAAATTTCCACAAACAAGTTGTGGTCCGGAAAAGCATCCAGTCTCTGCTTAGATTCTACTTGGCACCAGTTATAGGTAATCAGGAGCCTTCTGAATAATTTTGTACATGCCCCTTTTGTCTTTCTAAAATCGTTTTTGAATTCCTCAGCCGTGTTGATGACAAACTCTAATAAGTCGTAGTCCTACTTAAGGGCTTGTTGATCTTTCGAGGGCAGATCTGCAGGAGCTTCTTCATCGTTCACTAGTCTTGCCATCCTTGCTATCAGGAATTCCAGGATGTCTTGAGATCTATCAACAAAATATGAGGAGGTCTCCAAAATCTCCTCCAACCGACCATCTACTTGCAAAACCTTGCATCTTTCTTCTTCTATGGCCGTCTGCAACCGCATCATCTTGGTTTTCTGTGTCAGCACATGATCTATGAAAGGCTGGAGATTAACCTGTTGTTCTTTGGCTTCCTTCAAAGATACTGTTAGAGAGGTAATATTCTCTTGAAGCTTTGCCTCTTGTTCTTGAGATTGCCTCTCATTCGCCTCTAAGGTGGTCTTTTACAGCTCTAGATCTTCTATCTTTCCTAGCAGCTACTCTTTTTCTGCCCTCAATTATTGATATTCTTGTTGTATCTTCTCCAGACCCTCCTGGGCAGTTTCCATAGATCTTCTCTCTGCTTGGAGAACCTGCAGTTTAGCCTTTGAAGACTTCATCTCCTTTTGCACGTCTTCAAATTTTCTCTTCAACTTGTTGCTTTCTTCTCTCTCCTTTCTTAGTGTGTCTTTCAATTGAGAAGAAGACTTCTTAAATTGTTCCAGATTTGCCATTATCTTATCTACATTATCCTCTGTAGCGTGGATCAATGCAGCCCCTGCTCTAATAGTGAACCTGGGGTCTCTGTCTATCCCATATACAATAGTCGTATCAGTTATCATTTTCCCAGACAGGCCCCCTGTTTCAACCTTCTTTTCAGTTCTTTTTACTATCCTCTTCCTCTCCTTATCATAGAAGATAGTATTAAAATCAGGGATTTCTTCCTGTATTTTTGGTTCAAAGGGGACTAATCTAAGGGTGGGGACCATAGACTTTCTAGGTGTGCTGACAGTAGATACTTCAGGGTCTTGAAAATCGGGGTTCTCCATGTCTTGGGTCTGAATATCTGCCATGTCAAAAGCTGACTGTTATGTCGCTGTCTGGGTCGACTTCATCCTCTCTGCCTCCTGTTTCTGAAGCTCCTCATCTAGCTTCCTTTTTCTTTCTTCTTCTTCAAGTCTAGCATTTTTTCTGCTTTTTTGGTTGCCTCTTGTGCAGCTCTCCTCTTCTCTTCTTCTTCGCCCTTCAGCCACCCTTCATCTTCTTGGGCTAACCTTTGGGATTCTTCGTTTCTTCTCCTGGTTTCTTCATCGGCCTTTGCCTACTCATCCTGCCCCTTTCCACCTTTGGTGGTGATATTCTTTTTAAACCTTTTCCTCAAGGCCGTTATGTTCAATGCACTGCGGAAGACGGACTCTTCTCTGTCCCAATGGTGGGTGTATTCAAAGTGGACACTGGCTTCTTTGCAGTGCTCAGCAACCTTGTTGTGGGAGTCATTCCCGTGGAAGGGCATTTCACCAAAATGAAACTTTTCCAATTCCTCCACAAATTCATTTGCCTTCTTCACTCTAGTAAACTTATAACTCCCCAACCTGAAAGGCAAAGGAGGATATGCAGCCTTCTTGTGTTCAAATAAAAAGCTTCCTATGCCATCTAGGAAGACTTGCCTAACTGCCTCTTTATGAACTATATATTCTGTGGCATATTTGGGCAGCAGGGAGGGTGCTCTAGAGCCTCCAAACATTCTGAAATAGAGCCCCTCCTCAGTCAGGTAATAATCAACATATTCCTCGATCACCTGCAGTGCCTCCTTAGACATGTAGTCACACTCTTTCAATAAAATAAGAGTATACAATGGCATGATAAAATGTTCATAGACCTCCCTGTAGTGACTGTGGTACTTGTGATCCCACAGTGGCTTGTATGCGGAGTAAAAAGGTATCCTTTCCCGGTCCTAGATGCACCTTAAACTGGGGAAAGGTTGATTGCACAGTATGCAATCAATGAGTATGGCGCTCATGTAAGATTCTGACCTCTTTTGGGACACTCCTCCCAAATATGAGGCCATACAGGCTGAAAGACTATTCGACACTATGTTGGCCCAGTTGAAAATGGTCCCCTATGTCGCGACATAAAAAATAATCGGCATCCACTCCAATTTGAAGCTTTTTCCATGAGCTCTCCCAAAAATTCTATTGAGCATTAAGGAAATGAACCTGTAAGGGGTCCTTAAGCTCACAGTATCATATTCTCCCATTGGCCTGGTTCTAAAGTTTCTTCCAGAAAAGAGCATCCTCTTGAGGGTCTCAACGAGGTCCATTCTGATGTTTCTCAGCCAATCTTTAGCTAAGAATATTTGTGCTTCTGAAAGGTGGTAGGCCAAGGCTACATATCCTGGGCTATAGGAAGCATATCCTTGTTTGTCAACATTCTCAAGAATCATAGTGGTTACATCTGCCCTAGGAAGAATCCACCCAATCACTTCAAAGCATGGAAAGAGCTCTGGTCTTGTAGCAATCTTCATCAGTGAAGACCTTTCTATATTGGCATATATGCCTTCTTCCTCAAATATTATATCATGCACCTCTTAGCACGTGATCAACCTGTAGATGTCCCCCCACTGATACTCAGGCTCTATACCATTTATGCACTTGGTGTCTTCATAAATATATTTGGTCTTGGTAATGACTTCTACATCGGGATCCTCTTCGACCACAGGGGCCTTCTTCTTTTGACGCTTTGACATTTTGAGTTCGGAATCTTCCTGTAACGTATAAAAATTGTAATTGTTAGGCTACTTCTGGATAATTTGCAAAGATTGAGATAATAATGTAAAATGTTTTACCTCATCTGTGTTTAACATGATGGAAGTTAATTAAATGAAGCAAATATGTTCACGCTAATACTCCTGTTTAAAACTGAAATCGGCTCAGTTAACAAAGCTCAAGTGGGAAATAAAGTCTACGCTGTAATGAAATAACCTCGGGCTCTCTATGGGCGCCATGACCACTGTGCTACGAGGAGCGACAGGGGCACTTATTCTAGTCATTCAATGGGGCGTTTTAGGAAAACACTGTAGGTGATCATTCTATGGTCCGTCTAATGTTGTGCGGTGCTAAGCCCCAGACTGGCTCACGTTCGAAATCCGACCGCGAACTGGGTCGCTCGAAATAGCTAGGGAAACATAAGGTCCTGGTTCGCAAGGCGCAGGTAAACAGAGCAAGGGAAAACAGTCCAAAATTTCCCAGGGAAACCATGAAAAACCTTCCCCGAGCGGCCCATCATGAAATGGGGCAGACTGGTGCAGACAGTGTAACAGCCATCTGCACCAGTTTCCCCAACCATCAAGTGCAGGGTCGAAGACCATAATGACCATGGAAGAAAACTACCCTGTGGGAAACAAAATTCCCCCACTGACAGTACCAAGACTCGCCCCACAAATATATGCATGTAAACGACGGGAACCAAGGGAGAATGGCGTGAAAAACCTAACCGCGGAACAATGATCAAAATGTCCAGTCGAACGGAACGAGATAATGCGTATAAGAGCCTACCTGGCACTGTTGTGCAACTGGTGAGAGGAAGACCATTAAGCTTCCATGGTTGATCCACCTGGGAATACGGGTACACCAACAGCGGGGTCCTGGTAGGCTCGATCGAAAATGACAGCACAACGAAAATGACAACGACAGTCCAAAATAGTAATAGAATAAGCAACTTACCCGGCCCCGTATATATATATATATATATATATATATATATATATATATATAACCGGTCAACCAAGGGCGGCGGAAGAAAATATCAGACGATGAAACGCAAGGATCAAAAGTCATATGGACATCTCCTCCTGCAACGTCAGGTGATAAAACAACTAGGTGAACTGCCAAGACATCCGGGAGAGACCAAATAACCAAAATATCGGAGCTCGCAAGACTAAAAAAAATCAGAGCGATAAATGGATGAGGAGCCGCAACGGTGGAAACATAAGAGACATCACGTTCTGCGACAGACAAAATCTAAACGGAGAAAAAACCAACTTAATTATCGGAAAGACAGCTCTTTTCAAAGCCGCAACGACGGACGCCGACAACTTAAGGATCGGAAAGAATAAGGTGATGCGCCATCCGCCACTGCGGAAAACTTAGAGACAATACGTCCCAATGGAAAACCCAGTGATAGCTGATTGAGACAAAGTGCATCGAAGGAAAGAATCAGAGCTAATTTCTTATTACTCTCCCGCAACGGTGGAAGCGCAAATGACTAAGCTTTCGACTCAACCAACTCAAAATGCGTTCAATGACAAGGTAAACTCAAACAAGTAGTGAAACACTTCTGGCCTTAGGAAATTTTTTTTTTCTGCAGCATCATCAAACCAAAACAAGCAAAGGAGGGTTCCCGAATTTTTTTTGAATTTTGGGAAAAATGTTGCAGCTGCAACAATTGGCGACTACCTGGTGAACCCCAGATTTTTTACTTAAATTCTTCCCAGTGAAAAACTGTCTAGCTCAAAAGCTAGATTCTTCTAGATGCTTGTATTCCTAAGTTGGATAACCCATGCATTTAAATCATTGAGAAGCAGTTCATTCTTTGGGTAGTGGGAATACTCAAAATATTTGCAAGTCTGAATAACTCTTTTGAGGCCTAATAAGTGGGATTTATTTTATTCCTGTCTACAGGTAGTATCTAGCTTGGACACCACAGGATCGTAACATATGGTAAACAACACTATTCTTTTGTTCCTCATTCCCATGCCAATTGCACTTTTTGTGCCGTTTGAACTTTTGTTCTTTTAAATTCCCCATCTTCCTTTCTTTCTGAATTTTATTCAGGATCTTCTATCCATAGTGTCCTTTTGTGTGAGAGAAGAATTTATTTTTCAGCTCACGGACGGAGAAGAACTTTTGGAAATTTGAGATTCATGTTTCTGATACTTTGCTTTGATATGTATTGTTTCTTTAAGGAGTTTTGACTCTTGATAGCCTTTAGGCTTTCTGAACTCATGGCATGGGATCATTTATATATAGTAAACTGTTTACCTTGCTTCCTTTCCATGGGCCCTTTGTCGTCACTCCTGAGGACATTTTAGATGTGAAATGGATGGAGCCTCGAAATAGTATTCCATACCTCTTAATTCTGAGTTATTTACAAGGGGTTAAGTATGGCTTCAATGAGTGCATGGCCAATTAGGAACACTTCCTACTAGAAGACATTCTATTGTTAAAAGCACGGTATTATACTCAAGATTTCAGTTAATTAAGAACCCTGATGTTTCCAATGCAACCAAAAGTTTGCCTCTTTATTCAAAACCAAAATAACTAGCAACAAAATGGTAAATCAAGATAAAACAACAACAAATTATTTATGTACACAATCATTAACACAAAAGAAAAAGAAAGGGGTGCCCACTCCTGAGAATCCTTTAACTTGGTAAGTCAAGGGGTGGTCTAGATGGTACAGGAGATACCTAACTATGGTCTAACTGTGCTATTTTTGAAATTGAAACCATGTCTACCGGTCTGCAGCCATCCTTATCAGCCCGAGGGAGTTGAAGGAGATCAGGCTGAATGTCAATCATATTGCTGGCATGATAACTTAGTTCAAGCTCCGTTAAATAATTCCCAAGGACAGAATTGACAGATTCATTTCCTTCCCCCAGCTTAGTGATAGTATGTTTCATGTAAGGTTCTCTCAAAATCTTAATCTGATTTAGGGTACCCTTAAGAGGTAACCATAAATGAGACCAATCTGAAGCAAAATACCCCTTTAACCTGGAAGACCAATCTCGGTTTAGAATAAGCCCATATCCATCTGGTATGTCAGCCACCATAATGTCAATAAATTGGCATATCCTGTTATTTGCAGACAAGCGTATGAGAACATTCTTCATTTCTCCCACTACTTTGACATTCATTCTGTCTAGTTGCACTACTTTCTAGGCTGTGGGCTTGGGCTGCCCATTAATATTTTTGCAAACTTCAAGTGGCATAACATTTACCAATGATCCAGAATCTACCAAGAAATTATGCACGTTATGATTCAGCACTTCTAGAGTCAAAAGAAAAGGTGGGGTTTTAGCTTTTTCTTCCCAACTTGGTTTGATGTCTTCTTCCCTTGGTTGGTTTTTAGTGGGTATATCATTTTTAGGCTCTTTAATACTTTCATTGTTTTCTTTGCTAACATCTATTTGTCCTTCCATAAGCTTGGCATGCTTGTCGATTTGCTCTGTTTCCTGGTTGACAATAATGACTTCAGGCATTTTATCTTCAACATTCATCTGTCTCTTGACATTCTTTTGCAACTTATTAATCTTTGACATTGTTGCATTGTCTTTAATTATTAGATCCATGTCTTTTGTCGCTCTTGGTATGTTTTTGGGTTTAAGAGTGCTTTCTTCCGTATCGAAAAGTGAGACACAGTCCCATAAGAACATGGTATCATCTTCTTGTTTCTCTATGGTCTTGTTATTCTTTTCTCCTTCCTTACTATATTTCATCAATTTAGAATCCAAGAGTTGGTTCATTACCAATGTCATCGAATTTAACCATTGAGGACAATTCTTTTCCGAATGCGGTTGTTGGTGAAAAGTGCAGAAATTGTCCCCCCCTACCTCTGTTACATTCATTGATGCTGAATTAGGTGGAGGGATTTTCAATTGGTTGTTATCCTCCTTTTTTTGTTAGTAGGGTCTATAAGTTTTCTGAATTTCCCTTTCTTTCTCCAGATCTATTATTCGGTTGGAGATTTTTTGAATCATTTTTAGCATTCCCTCAAGATCATGTGATTTATCCTCTTTAGGTTTAGACAGTAATAAGGCTCTCCTCCCGGCAGTTTTTTCTTCAGGTAGCTCGGGATAATCTTCTATACTTTCCTTTTCAGCCTCTACCCTTTCCACCTCTTCATAAGTCTCTGCCAATGTAGGTCTGGCCTTCATTTTGGCAAACATGGCTAGCTCAGGTCCCAGAGCTGAGGTATAATATTCAATTAAGACCTTGTCTGAGGGTCTGTCAGTTTCAGAAAAGTTCTTGAGGTATGTTGAAAACCTTTGAGTGAAATGATGTACCTTCTCATTTTTTTTTATTTTTTTAAACAATATCTTTCATTAGTGATGCATGCATTTTTTGGGTTGCGTATTTACTTCTGAAAATTCTTTCAAAGGTGTCCCAATCAGGAATGGAGTTTGCAGGCAACCCAAAATACCAGGATGCTGCTGCTCCCTTAAGCATATGCGGGAACAATCTACAGACAACATCCTCGTATTCTCCAGCCCTTAACCCTTCTATTGTTAAATAAAAGCTTTGCAAGTGGTCGTCTACAGCAATATTTTCATCGGGGTCAAACTTAGGCAGTAACTTCTCAAAAGCTTGAGATAGGTTATGCAATGGAGGTGTTAGGTTCAAAGGTGATCTAGATTTCCAAGTCGACGGTGGGTTGCGCTGATTTACATTTATACCAGCCATGAGCGAGGGTGGAAGAACCGGAGTCTGAGTAAGGAGTACCGTAAGGTTAAGATTGGGCTTACTTGCTTCAAAGGTGGAACCAAGACCTGTAAGTCTGCTTCTACAAGTTCTTCCGAAGTCTAAGTACTTGGGCCAGGGCAAAAGTTTCCAAAATATTGCTGGTGGGGTAATCTTGGGAAAATATGTTTCCTTGGCCAGCCATGCACTGGCGGCCCTCCTTCTAGCGCCAGAAACTGTTGATGCCTGGAAAATAGCAGGCGGAAAAAACAAGGTATTCTCCCCAGTCAACGTTCCCAACTAGCCCGTGACTGTTTGGTGTAGGGAATCCGTCCGGTTTGCGGTTCGACTACCGTAGGTTAAAAACAAAAATAAAAGGTTTTACCGGTTGCGGTCCGGTCCACCGTATATATTTTTATATTTTTGACTTAAAGTATGATATGCACATGACTAATTAACATGCAGGGTGATAAAGGATGCAAGGAGTAGTCACAAAGTGATGCGCAGGTTCTTACCTTTCGTCTTAGGACTCACAAGCATCTAAATCACATACACAGAAATAAAATAAATCTAACTATCTATCTATCTATCCCCGGGGAGCTGAAATGTAACTTATCAATGAGTAATGTATATTGTACATGCATTATAAAGAGAAATTACAGATAGATGATATTCCTTCCCACAACACACGAACGATTAAAGATATTTAGACAATCAGACAGCCAATTGCTTATGAAAAACATTCATTACTCATGGTGGTAGTTTCACAGAATAAACCAGAAATCATTCAAACAAGAACATAGGCCCTAAGAGTTAGAACGATCTCACAGTTAATGGAAAAAAGCTGGAAAAATGAAATAGTTCATCTTCCACTAATCCATAGCATAACATTTGAACGTCCCACCAAACTTTCTCCGACAGGCAAAACAATAATTCTTTATTGCAAAAAAAAGTATTTCTTCTTACAATATCTCTTTTCTTGTCTAACTGGGGAAAAGACCCTTTGCTCTTCTAAGTCCTTTATATTTATACAAAAGAACAAGACTATTGGTCTGCCTAGAATAAATCTTGGGATTCCCCAACTTTTCGCCTCCCAAGACTTTACTTTCACTAAATGTTTACAAAATTTCAGCATATTACAAAAATGGGAAAACATTCACGAGGAGGGTCCTGCTGGATCATTTAGGAATTTCTTCCAAGCTAAAGCCTCTGAGGCGATGCCTTCAAACTTAGAAGGTTCCAAAAAACAAATATTTATCTCGAACTTTGCAGCCTGGTTCTTGATGGCTTCAATTCTGGCTGCACTCAAATGAAGCTGATCTTCTAATAGTTGCACACTGACTGCAGAATGATCTACCTCATTCCTTAAGTTCTGGTCATCGAGAGCTTTAATGTGCTGTATTTTCTTTTCCTCTTCTTGGTACCTTTTCTGCAAAATTTCCACAAACAAGTTGTGGTCCGGAAGAAAGAAAGAGAGCTACAAAGGAGGCAACAAGGAAGGAAGAGAAAGAGAAATGAAGAAGCAAAGATAAAGAAAAGAGAAGAAGAAAGTGAGGGTATGAGATTAATAGGATCTCAAAAATACCAATAGATTATTGATCAGATCGATAGCAGTAGAGGCCTAGGCTTAGAAAAATTCCATCAGCGACCAAGCTGGTCCCTCTTCATAAAGTGTTCTCTTAATTTTTTATTTTAAATGTAAAATATTGTATAAATTATGATCACTTACTACATGACAAAATTTTGGGATCGAAAGGTTGGGGAAGCCCAAAACTCGAGGGGTAGCCCAAAGGTTTTTCTCTTTTGTATAAATATAGGAGAGTTTAGATGTAAAGGGGGACTTTTTCCCAGATAGATTTGTGAGAGTATGTTGTAAGAAGAACTATTTCCTTTTGCAATAAAGAATTACAAGTTTCCTGGTGGAGAAATCTTGGTGGAATGTTTCAAATGTTGTGTTATGGATCAGTTTGTTAGAATAATCAACCCATAGTTAGCTACCTTAGACATTAATTAATCCATTTTTTGTCTTATTTGCCTAGTTTCTATATTCCATCTTATGCAAGTTGTCCTCCACACATCCATAGTGGTCAAAATTGCTAAATTTGAGTCATGGAGCACTTGGGAAACCTCTTGGAATCAAATCTGCTTTATTCCTGGCCTCCCTAGCGCATGTCTGCTTTTTTCTGCTTTATTGCCTGCTTTTTCTAAGTTTTAAGGCAATTGGGAAAGTTTGGCTAGGTGAAGTTAACTTGTTTTTTGTCCTCATCATCCTCCACTCTTTTATCCTAAGAAAATCATGCATGATTTGTCCTTCCACCATCTATTAGCTTGCCTAATTGATTTTTCCAATTCGTGGGCTCCTAGACAGATTTGGAAACTGCTTTATGCACCTATGGGGGATTTGCTTAGATTTAGTAAGCCTGATTTTGACCAAATTCGAATGGAATCCTTATGCATTCAAATCTCTCATTTAATTATTTAATGTGGCAGCCTATGACTTCACAGGGTTGGCTATTGTACACTTATTCAATACAGATTAGTGTTCTGCTCCATATTCAGTCTCCTTTTGTGAGTAATTTGCATGTGTAATTGGCAATTGTTGTGAGTGTAATTGTTCTAACACCTGGGTTCAATTTACACATGGTATCAGAGCCTTTTTAGATCGATTTCTCTCCTTCCAATTTGTTTTGCAGGTTCGACATCATTGACTGGGAGCATTCTGTTGACTGACGGGACAATTTCTGAGCTATGGATCAATCTCAGAAGATCATCTTGACTCCATTTAACTTCTTTGAATGGAAAGCAGAGATGGAGATACTGTTGAGAGAGAAAGGCCTCTACAGAGTGACTATGGTAACACAAGCAGAGCCCAATGTAGCTACAGAGAAGATTAAATGGCACCACAGGAGGGATGAGGCCTATGGTCTCCTGTGTCTGAGTATATCCAGAGACCTTTTCCATCTTAATGGATTGACATCACCAAATGAAGTATGGGAGAAGCTTACTTATCTTTTTGGAAATATAGATGAGATGAGGGGACATCAAATTGAAAATGAATTGATCTCCCTGAGTCCCAATAGCTTTGAATCCTTGCAATTCTATTTTTCCAAGTTCAAAGCACTTGTTTTACAGCTAAAACAATGTGGGATCGAAAAGAAGAATGATCAACTGGTCTTGGCCATACTCTTGAATCTTGGCCCTGACTATTCAGTGTTTGTTTCGACCTTCTATGCCACAAAGTTGACAGCTCAAGCCTAGAAAATTCCTAGCCTTGCATATTTCATGGAATCTCTCACACAAGAATAGGATAAATTGGTGATGATGGGCACCATCAAACCATCCAAATACCAAGATCTGGTTGCTAGAGATTCGAGGGTGGATTCAAAAAGTAAGAAGAAAGCTAAAAAGCCACCTGAGCAAAAGAGAGACAAGAACAAGTCTCCATAGGAGCCTCAAGGTTCCAAGAAGAACCCCTAGAAGAAGAAGAACAAAGGAGAAATGAGCAAGTGCGCATACTGCAGTAATGGAAATCATTCTGAAAGCTCCTACATGAAGAAGCAAATAGACATGCTGACCCAACTCCTGGAGAAGAATGGCATCTCCCTTCCAGACAGCTCAATGAAGAGGGAAGGAGGATCAAATTCAGAAGATAGAGAGAGAGTTCATGCCTTGGTTGCTGGCACATCAAGCTCACCTAGTTTCATCATTGATTATGGAGCTTCAAGACATATGGTTTCGACCAAGGAGGCATTCACCTCACTTGACATGTCAAAAGGTCCACCAATTGTACTGGGAGATGACTCTCTCACTGAAAGTTTGGGCAATGGTAAGTTCAGCAATGTATTGTATGTTCCAGGTCTTTCCTCTAACCTCTTATCAGTGTATCAGATGAACCACACATGGTATCTAAAGAAGGTCATATTCTCCCTTGATGAAGTTGAGATCACAGAGATCTCAAGTGGTAAAGTCATTGCAAAAGGAATTGCAAATCATACTTTGAAGGTATACATGTTCTCACACTTCCTACCCTACTCAAACCCCTCTGCTCTTCTGATTCATGCTAATGAGGCAAGCAAGCTTTGGCATGAAATATTTGGCCACCTAAATTACAAGTATCTTTCTGATCTTAGTGAAAACGAAATGGTCATAGGGTTACCTAAGATTAAGTTTTCCAAAGGATTCTGTCAAGGTTGCATCCTAGGAAAACACCCAGAGCATAAATTTGAGAAAGCTAGTCATGAGAGAACCTCTGCACCTATTGAGTTGATCCACGGTGATGTTGCTGGCCCATTTCCTCATATGTCAATGATTCAGGCCAAATATGCATTGACATTCATAGATGACTTTTCCAGGTATTGCTGGGTTTACTTCCTGAAACACAAGTCTGAAGTTTTTGGCCTCTTCAAAGTCTTTAAGGCTTTGGTTGAAAACCAGTCTGGGAGGAAACTCAAGGTCCTCAGATATGAAAATGGTGGTGAGTATGTGAATTTTGAGTTTATTCAATATTGTGAGATGCAGGTATTCAGACGCAGCATTCTATCCCTTACACACCACAGCAAAATGGTGTTGCTGAGAGGAAGAACATATCATTGAAAGAGATGGCAACCTGCATGATGGAGGCTAAGACTTTGCCACCAAAGTTTTGGGCCAAATATATAAACTGTGCAGACTATATCCAAAATAGGGTGCCTCATAAACAACTTGATGTTATGACTCCTTTTGAAGCATGGAGTGGGCACAAGCCAGATGTGACCCATTTCAGGATTTTTGGTTCAAGGGCTTGGGCTAGAATTACAACAGAAAAGAGGAAGGCTTTGCAGCCCCAAAGCCAAGAGTGTCTATTTGTTGGGTACTCTAAAGATTCAAAAGGGTACAAGATGATCAATTTGAGCACAAACAAAGCCTTCATTGAAAGGTGTGTTCAGTTTCAAGAAGAGCCCCTAGCAGCAGTGGAAGTTGGAGAATCCTCTTCACCACCAGAACCTCTGAATGTAAGTGAAGAGATATTTGAACATGCTAATTCTGATATGTCTGATAATGATGATTTGATTACAGATCCTAACAGTCCTACAAGACCAAAATGGGCAACCAAGACCATTCATGCAGCTGGAGAACTAGCTGGAAATCCTAACGATCCTAGGAGGACTAGATCTCAGTTTGAGAGTGCTCTGTGCATGAAAGATCCTATGTTTGCAGAGAAATGCTATCTGATGATTGAATCAGATCCATAGACATATGAAGATGCATCAAAATATCCAAGATGGAAAACAGCCATGGAAGAAGAGTTCAGCTCACTCCAGAAGAGCAACACTTGGGAGTTGGTTGATCTTCCCTCAGGGAGGAAGCTAGTTCAGTGTAAGTGGGTGTACAAAACCAAATTTGCTGCTGATGGTTCAACTCTAAAGTATAAGGCCAGATTGGTAGCCAAGGTCTACTCAAAGGTTCATGGTATAGACTACAATGATACCTTTGCACCAGTGGCAAAGATGGACTCCATCAGGCTAGCCTTAGCCATTGCAGCTTCAAAGCAGTGGGAGGTACACCACATGGATGTGAAGTGTGCTTTCCTAAATGGAGATATCACTGAAGATATATACATTTAGCAGCCTCAAGGATTTTCTACTAACCCATCTCTTGTGTGCAGGCTAAAGAAGTCATTGTATGGGCTTAAGCAAGCCCCCAGGGCTTGGTATGCCAAGATTGATAGCTTTCTGCTATCACTGAATTTTGTTCAATGCAAATCAGATCCAAATGTATATTTGAAGCTGATTCATGGTTCATTAATGATCATTGTTTTGTATGTTGATGGCCTTCTCATTACAGGAAGCTCAAAGGATGAAATTGCTTCTTCGAAGGATGCAATGAACCATGCCTTCTCAATGAAACATTTGGGCTTATTGAGCCAATTCTTGGGGCTCGAGATTGCTCAAACCAAATAAGGAATCAAAGTACATCAGTCCAAGTATGCCTTGGATTTTCTGAACAAATTCAAAATGAAGGATTTCAATCCAAGCAAGACTCCTTTCCTTTCAAGAGTTAAGCTTGAAGAAGTTGATTCTTCACCTATGGTAAACAATACACTGTATAGGAAATTGATTGGATGTTTGTTGTATATTACACATACTAGACCTGATATTTCTTATGCAGTAAGTGTGGCTTCTAGATACATGGATCAGCCTCATGAGATCCATTGGAAAGCAGCCAAAAGGATCCTTAACTTTGTTCAGGGAACAAGGACTCATGGGATCTTCTACAAAGCTAAATCTGATCTTGCTTTGATTGGGTTTACTGACAGTGATTGGGCAGGTGACAGTACAGATCGAAAGTCAACATCAGGATATGTGTTCATGCTTGCATAAGGGCCAATTAGCTTTTCAATCAAGAAACAGAGTGCCATTACACTCTCATCTACAGAAGCAGAGTACAGAAGAGTTGTAAATGCAGCAACTCAATGTTTATGGTTGCAAGGTTTGCTTGGTGAGTGTGGATTCGAATCAGAATACTCAACTACTATCTACTATGATAATCAGAGTACCATTCGAATCTGCAATGATCTAGTTCAGAAGCAGAGAACCAAACACATTGAGATCCATATGCACTACATCAGTCAGCTTGTGCATGATGGCACCATTCACCTACTCTTATGTTCATCTTCAGAACAAGTAGCAGATATCTTCACCAAATTTTTTTTGTTAGAAGACATTCAACAATCTCAAATCACTGCTGGGGATTGCTGATCATGCTGTGAAGCATGAGTGATGACAATATTTCCAAATTTTGTTTTACTGTCCATGTTTAAGGGAGGATTTTTTCCACTGGGTTTTTGCCTCTTTCCTTGGTTAAATGGACATGCAGTATGTAAAGGGTGACTAAGCCTTATTTCTAGGCCCTATAATTTTCTGATATTTTACTCATAAGTCAGGCTTAAGGGGGGGTGTTATAATAATCAACCCATAGCTAGCTACCTTAGACATTAATTAATCCAATTTTTGTCTTATTTGCCTAGTTTCTATATTCCATCTTATGCAAGTTGTCCTCCACACATCCATAGTGGTCAAACTTGATAAATTTGAGTCATGGAGCGCTTGGGAAACCTCTTGGAATCAAATCTGCTTTATTCCTAGCCTCCCTAGCGCATGTCTGCTTTTTTCTGCTTTATTGCCTGCTTTTTCTGAGTTTTAAGGAAATTGGGAAAGTTTGACTAGGTGAAGTTAACTTGTTTTTTGTCCTCATCATCCTCCACTCTTTTATCCTAAGAAAAGAATGTATGAGTTGTCCTTCCATCATATATTAGCTTGCCTAATTGATTTTTCCAATTCTTGAGCTCCTAGACAGATTTGGAAACTGCTTTATGCACCTATGGGGGATTTGCTTAGATTTAGTAAGCCTGATTTTGACCAAATTAGAATGGCATCCTTATGCATTCAAATCTCTCATGTAATTATTTATTGTGACATCCTATGACTTCACAGGGTTGTCTATTGTACACTTATTCAATACAGATTAGTGTTCTGCTCCATATTCAGTCTCCTTTTGTGAGTAATTTGCATGTGTAATTGGCAATTGTTGTGAGTGTAATTGTTCTAACACCTCGGTTCAATTTCCACACAGTTGAATGTGAACTATTTCATTTTTAGCTTATGTCCATTAACTGTGAGATTGTTCTAACTCATTGAATCTATGTTCATGTTATGAATGCACTCTAGTTTATTCTGTGAAGTTTCCACTGTGAGTAATGAAGGTTTTCATAAACAATAAGGTATCTTGTTTTTCATATATCTACTAATGTTCATGTGTTCTGAAATAAGTAATCAACTATCTGTAATTTTTCTTAATGCATGCGCAGAAATAAATTACTCATTGATAACTAATACTTTTTCTCCCTAGGGATAGGTTAGTTGGTTAAATTTAGTTTCTTGTTGTGTGTGATTTAGATGCGAGAGATTTAATATGAGATGTTAGAACCTACGCATCACATTGTGACACTCCTTGTTATCTCTATCAATCTGCATTTTTAGATAGGAACTTGCACATCATACTTAAACACACAAAAAAACCAAAAATATACACGGTGGATCGGGCCGTAACCGATAAAACATTTTAATTTGTTACTTGACCTATGGTAGTCGGACCGTAAACTGGACGGATTCCCCATACCAAACAATAATAGGCTAGTTGGGAAATTTTATTGGGGAGACTCCCTAACTATTGTTACCTGTGGTTTTCCAGGCCTCAACAAAATCCTACGCTATCTTGAAGAGTTGAGAAAAATATTGCAGTCATGGATACATGTACACAGTGGTGGAGGATCCTTCATCCAATGCAGGGAGAATCCATAGCAAGTTAGTATGCATCATTCTTGTCACTATTCTAGGTGACAAAATCTATGGATCATGTTTTTATCAAAATGTGAGGAATAAGCCAAAACCATTGAAAACCCACTTCCCAAATGGGTTAATTTAGCTTAAATGGGAGTGGATTTAAAAAATTACAAAAGTTCGGGAGATATGATCTTGTATTTGAATATGGAGTTTTTAGAATGTGTGTTATGGACATCTTTCCAATATGGACGAATTGGTTCAACGACCCATGGATTTGTGGATTGGATGTTATCCTTCTTCAATGGATATTGTGTGTAATGAGAGCCCCATAGATTTAAGAACTCATCCAAAGAAGATGGCGATGATCATCAGAAGAAGTTATTTCCTGAATAAGACCATTCGCTCCAGGTTGCATTGGATCCAGTTTCCGTATGCAGAGATTAACTACCTATTACATGCACTTAAATTTGCAAGGAGATCAAGAGGGAGAATAAAAAACAAGAAAATATAAGTACTTATATTTTGTTTATTATATTCGCTTTAGATCTATATGCTTTTGAATGTGTTTCATTATAATCATATCGATATCCATATTCCTGGGATTAGGAATTGTGTAATGATATAACATTTTGAGAATATACGTTGATTGTCTTTATTTTATTGAAAATTAACAAAACTCATGAAGTATACATGCATGATTGTTTGATTATCATATGCTTTTATAAAATCATATCTAAAGGTTTTTAAATGTATTTATGGGATTATGAATGATGTTATGGTATAACATGATTAAAATCATATATTACAATCCTTCTATTTATTGGTAAATACTAAAAATCATGTTATGTTTAAATTAAGAAGAGTATAGGGTTTCATGCTTGTTCATAAGAAGTGAATGTAAAGCATGCATGATTGATATGAGATATGAATATAAGGCGTGCATGATTGTTTCTTGAGATATGAATATGGGTATGCATAATTTATTTATGAAATATGAACGAGGTTATGTCGAAACATTGATTTAATATGTATACATAACTATATGAACCATTTCTAGTATATTGGAGTATTCATGTGATTTAAATTCATGAGATATGGTTACACTAAAACATTGGTTAAAATGTTTTGCATATAAATATGTGTTATTTGTCATTGTATTAAAATGATTGAATTATGAAAGGTTGCGAATCAATTGAATAAATTTGGCTTGTATGGAGAAACCATTTTCCCTAATCTACAAGAAAATAATAAGATGAATATGAATTCATTCTAATGGATGATTCAGAAAAAGAACAGATCAGGAGGTTCCTATGATTCTTAGGAAGAAGTCAGAATAGAATCCCTAATAATATTCTGAGAGATGTAAAGACTCATGAAGGTAATTTATTTATCCTATTTATATTCATATATGTGTTAGAAATAGAGTAGTATGAGTCTCCGTGATGGAGGATTCAAGTCATGATTCTCACATCCTAGATGTTGAGAGGGGGAAGCTAGATTTGCTAGCTCCTAGAAAACCAATGAAACTGGTTAATTAAACTCTTGCTATATAGAAACATGCATGGTGCTCATATTTAGAAGGAAGATATATGTAAGAATATTAGATGATTCTTAAGTTTAGAATTGTAATATTCTTTAGATAAATTTTTCTTTTGATTGAGGAAAATGTTCAGTAGAGTTCCTGAAAGGATTCAAGAGAAATGGATTATAAGTCCATGACCACACACATGAAATTTAAATATGATTCTTATTCATATTTGTATGATATTTTGAATGTTAGATATACATATGTCCCATAATTAGTTATGTGATTTATATCCAGTACATAGACATGTACATCAAAGCATGTGTTGTGTCACCTACTTAGTACAAGTATATGCAGATTCAGATATGTCTCAATTAGTGAAAGAAAATTTCAGGGGTACATCATTCTAAATAGTTATACAGTGATCAATAAATATCACATTAAAGATGTTGCTCTAGATAGAGCATATTGTAAAGAAGTAAAGCTTTACAAAGTTCCTAGTCGGTTAAATACGAGACATGGTACAGAAAGGAGTTGTGTAACTCCTGTACATATCCAAGGATGAGCGAAATTTAGGGCATTTTTACTAAGCCTATGTCTGGAAAAATCTAAGTATAGTATAAAAATAATCCTCTAGTTGAAGAGGGGATATTGATGTATCTTCATAGGCAACAATAGTTAAAAAATATCCAAACTAGTTAGTCATGGTACATGACTCGAGCAACTAGGGGCTATGATATCTTATGAAGAATATCCAAGTGAGAAAAGGCATGGTCAAAGTCTTAGAGACTATTAAATAATCAAGAAGAGTTATAGTATGGATTGTTAGAGAACAGTTAAATCTCTTGTTGAGATTAGATAGCCATACAATTTGCTATGTGGGGTACTATGGTATTAAATCACTATAGAAGTGATCGTGCCTTGAAAAACATCACAGAGAATGGAAAGCTCACTAAGAACTTCTTTAGATGGTAGAAGATTCTTGAAATCAACAAATTATGAAGATTGAAACAAAAGATAAGACTTTGTTTCTTCATAACATTACACATTTAATGTGTTTTATATGATGGATATAAAATCCATAGTTTCTAGTTTAGAGAAACTACATTCTAGATCAGATCTCATTGGTATCTTAATGTACTTAGAAAACCCATTGTATTTTATGCTTATTACTAAGCATATGTTAGATTACCTTTAAGGTACATTAGAAAAAGGTTATTTATTGTATTTTTGTACATATTAGACCTTTTATATAGTTTGGGATTAGCTATGTGTATTGCAATTAGTACTACATAAGATAAATGTATATTGCAACTAGTATAAAATTCAAGCACAACAGATATAGAAAGCAAGACAATTGTTACAATAGATGCATGCAGTTCTTTTACATTAATGACTGGAAAAATACTGGTACAAAATGTTTGCAGCAATAAAATAGTATCATTAACTCAGAAGATAGTTTACAATGCTAAACAATGACTTGAATAGCCAAGAAATTCAAATCCTAGAGAGGTCATTTGAATTGAATGCATGAGAGTGGCTTACTTGTCAGTTAACACCACTCGGAACATTGGTTAACCAATTCACTGCAATATAATTGACTCTAACATAGTTGAAGGAAGTTTAAACTGAGTCTAACTAAGTTAGAACTCAACTGCATGCCAAATATTAGGTGAGGGATCCTTTCTGTCTCCAGTTAACTGATAATTAGGTGAAATTAGGTCAGATCTGGATGAAGGGCTCCTTTTTTACTCCAATTAACTGGAAATTATGTCTAAATGCTCCCAGTTGACTAATTAGGGCACTTTAAAATTCAAATCATCCAAGTAAGGTTCCCTTAATGAAGGAGGAGGACCAGATAACTGAAACTAATGAGATGTTGATGATGTAAGCACATGTTTGATTTAAAATACTTAGGATAAGTGATAAACTAGGTTTTTAAGCCCAAATAATTATGTGAATTTGTAAAATGACTCTAACACACCCACTTAAGCTAATATCATGTCGAGGAGTAAAAGAATGGACCCCGACAACAAAGGCCATAGGTCACTCTGTACAAAAATAATAATAAAAGATGCTAAAAAATCCAAGTGAGGAAAGAGGGAAAACCTAGTGGGGAATAAAAACCCCCCTCAAAGTGAACACTGAAGGATCTAGTCTATTTTCACCATAGAATAAATCACCCCCAACAGTGAATGGAGGTAAGAGAAATTATTCTCAGTGAATCTTTTGGTGAAGATGTCTACAATTTTCTCTTCTGTAGGGAAATATTGCAGTACAATATTGGTTCTATCATGCACAAGCTATGTAGTGCATATGGATATCGATATGATTGGTCCTCTTTATATAAAATAGATATGTCAAGGTATTGACAACACTCTAATTTTCACAAAAAATGACAGTAGAAGTGGTGCTACCAATATCAAACTCAGCTAGAATACCTTGCAACCAAACTTCCTGAATGCAAGCATTGACTGCTCCTCAATACTTTTCCTCTACAGAAGATAAGGCAATGTATTCCTGACTTTTTCTTGACCAGAAAAAAACCCATGTACCAAACATGAATAAATATACGGAAGTGGAATTCTGATCAATGCTATCAACTGCCCAATTTGAATCAGTGAATCCAACCAAGTCAAGATCAGAATCTGCAGCATAGTGAATGCCAAAATGTCTTGTACCGTGCACATACTGTAGGATCCTTTTGGGTTCCTTTCAATGAAACTCATGGGGATGATACATGTACCTTGACACATCATTCATGGAATAATAAATGTCAATTCGAGAATGTGTCAGATACAAAATACTACAATCAATTGCCGGTAGAGTGTAGAATCCACCAATGATGTAGAATCACCATCCTCAATATTGTTTCCTGAGAAGAATGGGAATGGTGAATATTTACATCCTATGATGTTGAAAATATTTAGCAGGTTAAAAGAAAAATTTTATTGGGATATCATTATCCCATCAAAATTTTCAGTGATTTTGAGACCAAGAAATTGCTTTAGCAGGCCTAAATCACTCATATCAAATGCTTGGTGTAAAGCGGTTTTCATTGTGCCGATCGAAGCAAGACTGCTTCCTATAATAAATAGGTCATCAAAATAAATTACAATGATAAAAAAATTACCTTCATGATGTTGTATATACACATTCATATCTGAGTTGCATCTCACAAATTTTTTCGACAAAAGAAAGGAATCCATCTTTGCATACCATGCTCTTCGGGCTTGTTTTAAACCATACAAAGATATACTTGATTTGCAAAGAAGTGTCGGTTCCAATATGTAAAATTTGGGATGATTCATGTATATTTCTTCTTGAATATACCCATGAAGAAAGGTACTCTTCACATCCATATGGTGCACCTCCCAGTGCTTGGATGCGAAAATTGTCAAAACTAGTCGAATTGAGTCCTTTTTTTCAACCAATGCAAAAGTTTTTGTGTAGTCCAAACCTTGGACTTGTGAGAAACGTTTTTCCAAAAACCATCCTTTTTATTTTCAGTTTGATCCATCAGCAAAAACCTTGGTTTGTTATACCCATTTTCATTGAACCAGTTTCCTCCCAGGTGGGAGAGGAACTAGCTCCCATGTTGCTATTATACCAAAATCCTGTCACCATCATGTGATAAGACGTTTGACATACCTACTTGCCCTGAATCCCAGCTTCTGGAGTGGAAACTAAATGGTTTTTCATCAATCTTTCATTCAAATTCCTAACACCATGCATGCCCCTTTATCTAGGAGCGGTACCCCTGCTCGCACCTCCTTTCATCGGTTCTCCACAAGCGGTGCCACTGCCCATTGCCCTTGGTCCATAGGCGGTTATTACCAAAACCGCTCTGTCATAGAAGGAGAAGCGCGGTACCCTGGGTAAAAAGGGAAAAAGATAAGTTTCTCGAGGCTTCTAGATGATAAGCCTCCTGTACTGCCTTATCCCTACTGTTGTGGGTTGGTTGAGCTTGAGATCCCTCATCCTAGGATCTTAGAGGCCACCTCACCCACTAATTTCTCAACCATCTCTATCCATTAAAGACCTATAAATATGAGCTCATAGCCATGGTTGAGGGGAGAACATTGAAGGTATTGTTATGATGTTGGATTGATTCTTGGCCCGAGATCATTTGGAGAGAGCATAGAGAGCTAGAGTCGGAGCTTTTGGGGATGAAGAGCTGGTTTCATGGAGATGCATGTCAACACTAAGGCTTGGTTGTAAACTTCTTCATATTTCTAATGCAAGTTGATTTCTGTCCCACATATGATGTTGTTGTTGTGATTTCACATATATATGTTGCTAGATTCCTTAGTCACTAGCATAGATTTGTAGATCATATTCTGGTTCCTTTGATTCGTTTCGTGTTGAGCTTTTTTGCAGGTACACATGTGAACTGTCAAAGCCTTGTATTCCAGATATCTACAGCATCTAGGGAGAGTCTTCAACCTCTGTCCTCTATTTGTTCTGGATCTGAACCATTCAGACTAGTGGAACACCTTACTGTCCGCAAGAGGTGAAATATTCCAGTTAACAAATCTAGCGACTCTGCTAGGGAATAGAGTGTTCAGTTGTTCTGATATTCCTTAGTTTGCAACTCTTGTCCGAATCCAGGATCCTTATTCAACTCTCTTCAGTCAGATATACTCTCTGACTGACTCAGTTTGGGTTTGAACCCTCCAAATCTGTTCAGATCTAAGTCATTTCAGTCTTTTATGCTCTGTTTCCATACTCAATTCAACAGTTCTTACCTTGATCTAGTCTTTTCCTGACTTGATCTGTCGTTCTCCTTGATGTTTTGGATTTACACAGGGAGCCACACATGTGCCTTTGGCAAGGAGCGGTGCCACCGCCTGAGTCCAGTTAGCCATACGCGGTGCCACCACTTGAATCCAGTGAGCAAGGAGCGGTTCTGCCTCAAAATAGCCTATCAGCAGCTTCATCTGTGCGGTGCCAGGTAGGCCCTGTTCCAGACTTTGTATTTTGATTTTTTGTGTGTTTTTGGCTTACTTTTTGATGAAAATGAAGTGTATTTAAAAAAAAAATGCTCCCTCACAGCCATGAATTGTTTATTCTGTAGTCGCTTTGATTGTTATATTCCCTCTGCATTCAAAGAGAGTTTGTGTTTCTTGCATTGGAGTTTGCATTATTTTCTTTGCTTGAAACCTCTTCCTCTTTTCTGTAGATATTATTCATTGGAATTGGAAATATACATTTCATTTTCATGAGTAGGTTTTTGGTTTGTTTTGGACTTGGAATGCATGAGTGATCCATGTTGTTTTGAGTCTTTCTTTGCTTGGGGTGATTCTTGTTTCCTTTTTCATGCTAATTTTTTCAGTGCTTGGTAGGAAAGATTGGTTCTTCGTTTCCTTGTCTATTTCAAAGAGAAGTTTTAGTTTTCTCTCTCTTTTGCTTTATTCACAAGCTTGTTGAATGATTTTCTTCTTGTTTTGTGCATGATTGTTTGAAATTCTAGATCTTACTTTCATTGAGAAGAAACATCTATTTTCAGCTTTGCATGCATTAGAGTTAGATTTTTTTGGAAACGTTAGTGAAATCATCTTTCCATTGAGTTTTTATGCGTCTTTTTCAAGCATGAAAAGATAGGAAACATTTCTGGTTTATTTATGTTAAATGTTCTCTAGATCTTTTTTTTATTTACTTTGAAGATTGTTTGGGGTGCATTGATATTTCACTTTTCGTTTGAAAAGATAGAATTGCATTTGCATTTGGGTGTGCATTTTTGGAAGAAAAGTAAATCTCTCTCCCTCTCTTAGGTAGAATTTCATTGAAGAGGAAAACTTGCATCATCATATAGATCAGTGTGCATCTTCTTTAAATTCAAGTTTTCACTCCATGGTTCCACCTAAACGCACAAGATAAAATTAACAGTAGTACTAGGTTAAAAATTTTAGCAATTTGAGTGATAAGTTAGAGACATGTTCGGGCGTTGTTAAGCATAGGAGCTGTCATTATTTGTCTGCATTACATCCCGGGACTCGCGCAGTTCTTCCATGTACCGTCGGTATATCGAACAGCCTTTCACGTACCCTTGAGGTATATAGAAAGGTACTTCACATACTCAATTGTATATCGGAAGGCCCCTTGTGTACGGTTATGCATTAGATAGCACTACTACCAATTTGAGCTCCCTCATACCAATTTGAGTTATCCTTTTGGCCTATCCTGTGAGGTTCCTGACTCTTATCCACTCCTTTCACATGTTTTCTTGTTGATTTTAGTTTGAGTAGTACTTGCTTGTGTGTGGTAGTTAGGGGGTTATTAGAGAGTTTAGAGATGACATCCTCATCTGGGACTACCACTCAAGAGGTCCCTTTCCGAGGTGTACCTTTTGTATTCCCTCCAAGTGAAGGTATTGATTCTCCCTTTATTACCACTCTAAATATTCCTGGATTAACTATAGGATTACCGGTCTGGATTTTTAATCCGATAATTTATGTTACACCTAATGTCTCAAATATCACCTCTCCTCTGAGAGAGGATCTGCCTCAACCTAATCCTGCTCCTTCTTCGCCGGTTGTGGCTTCATCTCTTTCTTCTTCTTCGCTTGACCAAAGCTCTATGGTTAGTAGTCATGTGGATAAGAAGAAGAAGAAAGGGAAGAGTAAGAAGAAGAAGGATAAGAAAGAGAAAAAGCAGCAACCATCTTCTCTTGATGGTGCTTGTTCTAAGAGAACACACATAAAACCTAAGTTCCCTTGCAAGCTTTGCAAGGGGGACCACCTTCTTAATGAGTGTCTGGTCTCTCCCGTGTAAAAGAAGAGTGGTATAAAAGATCCAAACCGTATGTGTCATCAACCTTTGATCATCATGTTGATGATACTCCCTCAACTAGTGACCCATTGGTAAAAGGTTGTAAGGGTAAAGTCTTGTATCCTTGTTTGATATGCAAGGCTATGCATCGTACTTTTCTTTATCCAAGCATGGATGAAGCTTCGCGTTGGTTGGAAAATATTACTGATCATCAACCGGTGATTCCAACAAGTGATAGTAAGTTATCCCTCAATCCCCCATTGGTTGACCAAGTGATCAATTCAGATTCATCTGTGGTTGATCCCACTCTTCCTTTGGAGAGTGAAGTTAAAGTGGTCAATTCGGTGTCATTTCCACCCAATCCCGCTCTTTCATCAGAGAGTGTTAAGACTAAATTAGTCTCTTTGACCAAATATTCGTCTTGTTCTTCTCTTCCAGTAGAGAATGAACCAAAACCTGCTGAAGTTGTTATGCTTCGTTCTGATTGTTCTCGACAAGAGGAAATTTTTTTTGTTTCGACAGAACCCTCTCCGAGTAGTGAGGTTGTTTCCTTTGACTGGAGTAACCTAACAGAGTCTCATCTTCATTCGAGTGTTCCTTTCTAGATAGTTGTGAATGTTACTGCTAGGCGGATACTTCACACTATTGTTGATGAAGGGGCTTCTGTTAGTAATCTATCCTCAACTGCTTGGCAAGCTTTATGTTCTCCTCAACTTGTGCCACCCACCGATCAGATACTGGCTTTTAATCGAAGGCCTACTGCACCTTTAGGGATCCTTCCTCATTTTCCTATTACATTAGGATGGAAAACTGTCTATATTGATGTTATGGTGGTCCAAGGTCCTTTAGATTTCAATATTCTCCTTGGACGTGATCATGTGTATTCCATGAAGGCTGTTGTGTCCACACTCTTTAGAGTTATTCATTTTCCCCATGACGGGAAGATTGTGACCATTGATCATCTTTCCTTTGTTACACCTAACCATCGCATTACTCCTAGTAATCAAACTGCCCTGAATGTGCCACATGTTCTTGTGGTTCCTTCCCCTTCTTCTAGTTAACTTCTTCCCAGCATAGGTAAAATGGGGGGCATGGCTCTAATCTATGGACATCATAATGGAGCTAAGCCGCTAACTTTTATGAAATGGGGGCAACCTACCAACCTCTGGATGTCATGTTGGATAGGAGCAGGTTTTAGAGCGTATTTTACGCTTTTGGTTTCAAGCTCATTAAAAAATAAAACCACTCCTTAAGCATAGTTTACGCTTTTGGTTTCAAGCTTGCATAAAAATGAAACCATGCCTAGAGCATAGTTTACCCTGTGGTTTCAAGCTTGTTAAAAAATAAAACCACTCCTTAAGCATAGTTTATGCTTTTGGTTTCAAGCTTGCATAAAAATGAAACCATGTCTAGAGCATAGTTTACCCTGTGGTTTCAAGCTTGTTAAAAAATAAAACCACTCCTTAAGCATAGTTTATGCTTTTGGTTTCAAGCTTGCATAAAAATGAAACCATGTCTAGAGCATAGTTTGCGCTTTTGGTTTCAAGCTCGTTAAAAAATAAAACCACTCCTTAAGCATAGTTTACGCTTTTGGTTTCAAGCTTGCATAAAAATGAAACCATGTCTAGAGCATAGTTTAAGCTTTTGGTTTCAAGCTCATTAAAAAATAAAACCACTCCTTAAGCATAGTTTACGCTTTTGGTTTCAAGCTTGCATAAAAATGAAACCATGTTTTGACCATCATGTCAGTTTTCCTTGAGCAAAGTTCCCATTCTATGTCGAGCTCGTTAAAAAATGAAATGGATTTCCTCAAGCATAGTTTACCTTTTGGTTTCAAGCTTGCATAAAAATGAAACCATATTCCAAGCATAGTTACCTTCTGTTTCAAGCTTGTGTAAAAATGAAACAGATCCCTTTCCCTTGATTCGAGTCTTCACTTTAGTGTTAGAACTTGAACCTTCGCCTGCCCGGTTCTCGTTCTTCCTACCCCCCTGGTGAACGTTTTGACATTAGTAACCAGGTTTTTAGGTTGGGTATGGAAGAAGAATCGTCTAATGAAACGAAGCTTGGGGGCATGTCGAGCTGCTAGCAACCATGCTAGGGGTAAGCTTCGCTAGCAATCATGTTGGGGGCATGATTCCAACCTCTGTATATCATGTTAATGGGATTTTTCAAGCATAGTTTACCCATTGGTTTCAAGCTTGTGTAAAAATGAAACCAATCCCTGAGCATTCTTTTAACTGATCTTCGAGCTCGTTAAAAATAGTAAGATGGTGTTGAGCTTACTTTTCATTTTTCATGCTCTGGTTAAAACATGAAAAGTGGTTTGAGCTTAGTTTATTACTTTTTCGTGCTCTAGATTCAAACATGAAAAAGGTTAATGGAGTCCTCTTTAAACTCTTTTTAGGCTCCCTAAATACGAAAAGATCGTCGAGCGATCTTGTCTTCTTCGCGCTCATTAAAGTATTTGAAGAGTCGTCCATCCGATGGTAGGTTATCTCTTTTTCGGTTTGGATCGGACTATTTATGAAAAAGGATCGCTCCAGCCAATCATGACTGGAAGAGTTCTCTAAGGTATGATTTTACACTTTTTCGGCCTTGGAGACTAAATCATACGAAAAAGGACCCCATGGAGTTTTCTTCTGTATTCGTTCAGACTCTCTAAACATGAACGGTACCGAGTTTTCTTTCAGTGGACTCATTAAATTAAACATTGAAAGTCCCGTTTTGGGAACGAACCCCTCCTCTCTCAGGTTCGTAAAACATATGAGACTAGAATTGTCTTCTGACAAGCTATATCAAGTGTTTGTTACCCTCTTTGAACTCATAAAACCGAAAAGAGGCACTCATCAATCATGATGGGGGAAATGGGAAGGGAATCATTTTGTAAATAATGGCAGTTTTTCGTCGTTACCTTTGAACATGGCACTTGTCTGCACAATCATGTTAGTCAATTTGGTATTCAACTGATCTCTGTGACGATCCACTTTCATGAGTCATGTCGATCCTTTGAGTCTTTCAAAAGAATGCATTGTCCACTGTCGCATTGTGTATCTGTCCTGTCTAGTCATGCTGCCAAGTCATTTTGTCATGCCATCCGATGTTCAAAAGGGGATCTGAAGAAGTTTTACCTCTGCAGTCTACACAGTCTTTGTGTCAGTATCTTTGAGTCAGTCATATGGTTACTACATTCACATCATTCCAGAACTATGTTCTGAGTTTCATGTCGTCGATGTGGGACTCATCATGGCCCTCCTTCGACGAGACTATTCCCGTCGACATCAACTCATCATCCGGGAAATAGTCTTAGAAACAATGTTTAGTACCTTGAGATTTGTATGCCTGAATGAAATATTCTCTCGCTCTCAACATAGTTTCACATCATTGAACTTTGATCGATATAATCGACTGGGTGTTCGACATCAGGACATCTATTCGCACTCAGTAGATTGTACTAGGGTACCTTGGGAATCATTGACATTAATGGTGATCTCCCTTGCACTTGTTAACGGTTCACATCATTGGCCAGTAATCAAGTGGTTTCTACAATGTTCGACTTCAGATCATTGTAATCATATGATAGAATCGTACTTTGTGGAAGACGAGACAAAGAACCTGGGCATTTGTTTAAAAGTGCTCATTTCTTTTTCCCCAGGTTGCGATGGAGTTTTGTATATCTAGCATGGATCCACATTTGTATGGTCGTGGCTGTGCTCAAATTTTTGTTTGTATGACATAGATCTACGTTGTATGTCTGGTAGCTATGTCCAATTTTGAGTCCTCTATCACATGGATCTACACTGTATTCTGGTAGCCATGCTTGTTTATTCCACTCATGGATCTACCTTGTATTGGTCTGCAGCTATGATTTTGGTTACTTGTGTCTATGATTCAACATACTGATGTACTACAGATGCCTACTTGACTACATACTCCGATCGAGCCGACATTTTCATCTCCTAGCGATGACTTGTTCTCAAATCTCTCGTTTATCATATCACTCTAAGACTCATGCTTTGGGGGGCATCCTGTTATACCAAAATCCTGTCACCATCATGTGATAAGACATTTGACATAACTACTTGCCTTGAATCTCGAGTGGAAACTAAATGGTTTTTCATCAATCTGTCATACAAATTCCCAGCACCGCGCATGCCCATTTATCCAGGAGCGGTACCCCTACTCGCACCGTCTTTCATCGGTTGTCCACAATTGGTGCCACCACCCATTGCCCTTGGTCCATAGGCAGTTATTACTAGAACCACTCTGTCATAGAAGGAGAAGCATGGTACCCTAGGTAAAAAGGGAAAAAGAGAAGTTTCTCGAGGCTTCTAGATGACAAGCCTCGTGTACTGCCTTATCCCTACTGTTGTGGGTTGGTTGAGCTCGAGATCCCTCATCCTAGGATCTTAGAGGCCACCTCACCCACTAATTTCTCAACCATCTCTATCCATTAAAGCCCTATAAATATGAGCTCATAGCCATGGTTGAGGGGAGAACATTGAAGGTATTGTTATGTTGTTGGATTGATTCTTGGCCCAAGATCATTTGGAGAGAGCATAGAGAGCTAGAGTCAGACATTTTGGGGATGAAGAGCTGGTTTCATGGAGATGCATGTCAACACTAAGGCTTGATTGTAAACTTCTTCATATTTCTAATGCAAGTTGATTTATGTCCCACATATGATGTTGTTGTTGTGATTTTGCATATATATGTTGCTAGATTCCTTAGTCACTAGCATAGATTAGTAGATCATATTTTGGTTTCTTTGATTCGTTTCGTGTTGAGCTTTTTTGCAGGTACACAGGTGAACTGTCAAAGCCTTGTATTCCAAATATCTACAGCATCTAGGGAGATTCTTCAACCTCTGTCCTCTATTTGTTCTGTATCTAAACCATTTATACCAGTGGAACACCTTGCTGTCTGCAGGAGGTGAAATATTCCAGCCAACAGTTGCATTTTTTTGAAAATAATTGTACTCTTCATCCATGACAGTTTTCTATCTCACATCATGATTGGAATGGCAGTATAATTTAGGATATGAACAAATAATCATAAAACACTTTTCTGATAGCAATGGATCATCATATGAAATATCCATACCTGCTCTTCTATAGTCTGCTCAGGTTCTTCTTGGATCGACATGATTTCCAACGTTAGAACTGACATATGTGAGAGTCTTTTCTTCCCACTTTGGAAACTAAGGGGAATCATTTGGATATGAATCCAAACCTGATTCTTCATGTTCATTAATATTAGACATAATATCATAAATATGAGAATATAAATTTTCAATATCATCTTCTAAATCTTCTTTCAGAAGAGGAATCAATTTTGCAACTTCTTCCTCCACTAGTTGTAGATCATGAAGTGGTTCTTCAAATTGGACACTTCTCTCGATGAATATTATTTTTGATATGATACCCATGATTTTGTATCCTTTCGAATATTCATAATGAGTATGCACTCAATACTTTGTTGTTCCAAATATATTCTCTTATCAAGCGGAATTTTAACCCATGAAGTGGACCCGAAAACCCTGAGATGAGACACATAAGGCTTGTGACTAGTGTTGGAATCTGTTAGCACTCAGAACCACACCCAAATTTTGTAGAAAGGTGTTCCCTGGGGTAACAATAGAACTACTTTAGAAAAGGGATTTTCCTGTCCCTTTTCTAGAGAGGGATCTCTCACAAATACATAACAAGGCCAGATATATTGTCACGTAATGAATTTCAGGGATTGGTGGCTGAAACGTGGTGAAGATGTATTGGTCTATGGGATCAAAAATATCAAGAAACACAAAGCAGTCTGCACAAGAAATTTCTGCAAGATCAAGGTAGCACTTCGATTACGGTTGATATCTTTGGGTGTGGTGGAAAATGAAGAATGATGACAGTCCATTAATGTAAAGCACCACAAGGATGAATTCTACACCAACTTTGGAAGAATCATTTGGTTAATGTCTAAAAAAATGGCCAGAGCATAAGAATATGAATTCTGAACCATTATACACTAAGTCAAAGACATGAAGAAAAAATAATGTAAATAAATAACAGGAAGTACATGCACATAAGGAGAGGAGGTTACAGACTGCAACTGAGAAATAAACAGGAATTCTTACATTTAAAGGCTGAAATTTGGCTCTGTTTCTTGTATTAAAATGGATCAAATTACATAAGAACCAGAATCTCACAAGTTCCAACCAAAACCAACACTTTCTCCCTCTAAGGGGAGTCTCTTTATAGTGCTTCTGGCCCCTGAGACTAGCCTCGAAACAAGGCCAGAGGTCAGTTACAATCATGATAAAAAATTTAACAAACTAGGATGTGGCATATACACCATGGTTTACATACATAAAACAAAATAGTATGGAGCAAACACGCATGCTGGTATTAAGATGTAGTGCACTGTCTTCAGTTTCGGGTTATCCTGTCTTGAAAACGACAGCTTAGGATGTTCTCCAGTGGCTTGCTGTTGAATCGGCTTGAATCGTTTCTTCTAATTTTGGGTATGCAACATGTTTCTTCCTCTCTGGGCCATTTGTGTTCATTTTGTGCTCAATGGCACCTTTATTCCTATGTTCAAAGCTGGCAAGAAGGTTTGTGTTGCTTCTATGTTCAACTTTCCACCTCGCCCTCTATCTCCTGGTAACACTATTATTCGAGGGGACTTAAAGAAGGGCCGCATTGATTTTGATAGTAACAGTTCCTTGAGGGGGATTTTCATTTATCTGCTTCTCTCCCCCTAGGAGGAGGGTCCTCCTACAGGTCATATGACACAGAACCTCCCCGGATTTGTCACCACCCCAAATATGGCGACGAAGGCATTTGACTTCCTCTCTTCATGTCCGAGCATTCGCTCCAACTGGTCACCTCTAGAAATGGTCACCACATGATGAGATTATGGAGAATGTGACCATGTCCGAATTTTTTTGAATATATGTCGATTGGACAGGAACTTCCAGGCACAACACCCGCAGGGGTGTCGTAGTCTATTAGGACAGTAATGCCCTCACCAGCCCCAGGAGGTCCATCTAATGTGATGAACATCCTTGTCATGACCTCGCTAGTGCCAGAAGGATTCTCTAATGTAATGAACTTCCTTACCATGATGGTTGGAGTTCCCCTAGAATGAAAACTTAGGAACAGTGGGATTCCAGGTCGGGACTCACCAACCAAAAGAACACCTTGACAAACATATTTTTCACACAAGGAAGCTACCATAGACTTCCCTTAAGACTCTCTGGATTCTCAGTAGACTAGCATTAAACCACCTTAACTTCTCTTCTACATTTTTTTAGTCTCTGTCTCCCAATGGCTTTGAAAATGGAATTTATAAAGAGCTGGAAGGCCTAACCTAGCGATGACCCCGTCAGCACCCTTGCACACTTTGTCATCGAGTAGCATGATGTCAACACACGCAGTCACATGGGTTTGGGATCCAGACTTCATGTTGAGATCCCAGTCATGCCACCCTTTATGTTGTGATGTTATACGGTTGTGGAAATGACCTTTGGCATCATTTCCCATCATTTCCCATTCAGTTCATGACACATGGACATAGACATCCCTTATCCATCTACCCTTCCTAATGATGGTATCAGAATATTCTCGTTCACTATGTCTTCTTACTTCGTGTGGAAGCCATACTTGTCCTATGCAGTTCAATCATTGGGATACTTTCATAATTTTCATACGCTTGATGCAACGAACTTTTGGGTCCAGGAGGGTGATCTACGTCGTGGAGCCAATTTTCCAATCGCAGATATGCTCCAATGGCATCGAGGTATTCGATTACCTATCACTTCAGCCCTTTGCACACTTGTATCAAAATATCACATCGATAGGGGCTCCTTGGAATGAGCAGATTGTACGCAAGACCACCTTTTTGTCACATATTTATCCTCCTGCAACTTTTAGTGGGAGAAAACCTTTCCAGCATTTCTATTTGAATGTCGTTGATCTCCATCGTCCATGTGTAAAGGGAGTGCTATATTTCGTGAATCCTAGAGGTGGTTTGTTGCGTGCTTGTTCAATCAGTGAAGACACTACCGACCATGGATCTTTCCTTGGCTCGATCCACGCTGTTGATACTTACCTCTATTTAGCCCATTTCACGGATTAAGGAACTAGAATCTCCACGAGCGTTTCAATATAGAAAAATTAACCTCCTCTGTTGATCTACCCCCTTGTCGATATTGACCCTCGAAATCTATAGTCGTTCTAACTTGTTTTGCAAAAAAACAAAGGTGACCTGGGACGTGCTTGTCATATTTGCGAAACCCACTACATCCGTCGATCTGTCTCACCTTTAGATCACCACCATTGAAGTGTTATCCCCTTTAGTGTATTTTTTGTCGATCTATGTATAGTATTTATTACACATTATTGGGATTTGATTACTCTGTCTTACCCTCCCCATCATTCTACATGGAATAAAAATAGTGCTAACAAGTGGCTCCAACTAGGGATACTATCCTCCCTGTGAGGTAGAAAAGAAAAACGTAGACCATGTGCCAAATCCATTGGGTGGCTCCCCAAAATTTGTTGCAAACTTCCAAAATGCTCCAAAAACCAAAATTAAACAAATGATGAAACCAACTGAAAAAATTGAACTGACACTAAAAAATGCTTAAAAGGAAATGCTCGTCATGTCGAGCTTATTCATCTCTATCTACCTACTCTACCTACTTGACCTCATCACCTAGTCAAGTGACTTCCAACTTCTAATGAATCTAGCCAAGCAAATGGTTCCATAAATCCATTTTCTCTTCCTGTCGGACCAAAAACGGAACTAAAAGACCTAGAAACACAAGATTATCATAAAGAAATTAATCTTTACAATAAATATATAACCATTCATTACCATTTCACATCCCCTCCATGTATTATGCTACTAGATCGTAAAACCCCTGACAGCTGCTGAATTCTTCAGTCATTCGTGTGTCATGACAAAAATGTTCCAACTTCCAATCTTCCAGCACCATGCAAATACGTTCCTCAAGAAAACTTTGTGAGAGGAGCCCATGATCATTTGCAACTATAGCGTAAACCTTTCTTTGAGAAGTTTCAGAACCTAAAACCTGATTCCTTACAAGTGTTTTGAAGAAGGAAACATTGTGTTCCTCAATAGAACCAGTAAAATTAACTTATGGGTCTAGAACACATAAAAAGGTATCACATTTGGGATCTTCATCTACTCCTGGGTGATCCTCTCGCTCGAAAACTCCTTCCACATAATTGGCGATAGGATCATAAAAAACACAGAAGCGTCCAGAGAACTTTGTCGCCTGATCATATTGAGAAAATCACTTGGGAGGTAACCTCTCTGGATCATAGTCTAATAGGTTCTCAAAGGAGTCATGCATAGAGTACCTATGACAATTTTCAAATGAAATATCATGACTCCCACTCAAAGTTTATGAAACTAGGACTTCATTCTTCGCACTTGCTTTAGCAAAGGCATGATCATTTTCCTCAACAAGACCGAGTAAATAGAACATTTCCTCTTGACATGAAGTTTTCGAATTTGGAAAATATGGAGAAGCATTTGTTCTAGAATTCTCACTTCCTTCCCTATCCGGTCCTAGACTTGTAGACCCCGCAACTGTTTCCCTGGGCATGATATCTGAGTAGTCATCCTCATATTCATCATATATAGGCATACCAAAATCCTCATTTAAATTACCATGGACACAACCTGCAACAGGCTGGTTGCAATCTTTAGAAAACAAACTAGTAGAACCGCCCACCTTTCCGTCATCATATTGATCTTCTTTATGTCTACTGGAGAAAGTAGTAGGTTTCCAAGAGAATGTTTCTTCTTCCCCACACAGCTCAACCGAACTTGTTTCTTTGTCAACTTTATCATTACAGCCAAGGCCCAAGAACTTTTTTGATATCCTAAGATTCTCTTTGACCTCTGTGAATCAGCAAACATATTCTGCAATGTTACTGATTTCCTCTCCAAAAGAAGTAAAGACAATTCAAGAGGAAAACCCAATGCGTAAAGCAACTTGTGGCAGGACCTTCTAACGGTTGAATCTCTTTTGGCATATTATAATAAAAGCTTGCAAACCTCCTGTTGAAGCTTGACATAGTTTCACCTTCGTGTCTCTTCATAGAATAAAATTTCGAGAGAACTTGGTCGCGTGATCTTCTTTCACCCCAGAATCCTAAAAAGGCATGAGATTACTCCTCTCAGGTAGAGATGGATCTAGGCCGTAGTTGTTTGAACCATTTTTTAACATTCCCTTGCAAACATTGGGATAAAACCCTCATACGAACATAATCATGCTGTATCTCAAATAGGTCAAGGAAATAATCGAAGGATCGTAGATGCTCCTTAGTTGTAAGGTCTTCAAATTCTCTGACAAACTTAGGAAGGTATTTGTATTGTTTTGTGGGGAAATCATGAAGGGCCTGGGGAAAACAGAGAGGTATATATTGGCTTCGGGTATTGGACATAGTAGGGCTAGGTGGAAGATATATACCCTCGGGTGTGACATCGTGAGGTTCACTAAATTGCTCCTTGATGTCAAGGAGTCCAGATGAAAGGTCTTGATTCGAATTGGACATACAGGATGAAGAGATGCTCTCAGTTTGTAAGGAAGGGTATACATGGGTGAACTCAAAACTTTGTTTGAGGAGAAACAAGCCATGAGGTATTATTTTAAGAAACCTACAAAAAGAGAAGGAAATATTTACAAGGAAGGATAGGATGTTTTGGATAAATATGGATCTCAAGTACCTTGTCTTTTCATCAAGTCTATCCATGCTTTAACAGTGATTCCACTACCATGGCTAAATCCCCCAATATCCTTTTGAGATTTGACTTTTCGGATCAAGGCTCCAATGGTGTTGTTGAATCATTCAGACCGCCAGTTCTCAGGAAAGTGAAATTACTGGGTGAAAGATTTATCGTCTATAGTCTGAGAGGATTTAAACCTTCCTTCTCGTATCGGTCCTTCTGGTTACTGATCTCCTCGATGGAGTCACCTTCCATAATATTTTTAATGGAGTTTCCAGGGAAAATGATACAACTGTTTTCACATGCAAGGGATTTTGTTTTCCCACATAAACTCTTTGAATCTTTGTCGTTTTCCCAGGGATGATCTTCAATTTCGTCCCCAACAACGATGCCACTTTCTTAGAACTCAGAACCGCACCCAAAGTTGGCGAAAAGACGGGCCCCGAGGTAACAACGGAACCTCTTTAGGAAAGGGAGCCGGCTTCCCCATTTCCAGAGAGGTATCTCTCACAAATACATAACAGGGCTAGATATATTGTCACGGAATGAATTTTAGGGATTGGTGGTCAAAACGCAACGAAGATGTATTGGGCTATGGGGTCAAAAATATCAAGAAACACAGAGTAGTCTACAAAGGAAATGTCTGCAATATCAAGGTAGCACTTTGGTTACGGTCGATATGTTTGGGTCTACTGGCAAATGAAAAATGATGACAGTCCATCAATATAGAGCACCGCAAGGATGAATTCTACACCAAATTTGGAAGAAGAATTTGGTGAATGTCTAAACCAATGGCCAGAGCACAAGAATATGACTTTTGAACCATTATACACTAAGTCAAAGACATGAAGAAAACATAATGTAAATGAATAACAGGAAGTACATGCACATAAGGATAGGAGGTTACAGACTGCAACTGAGAAATACACAGGAATTATTACATTCAAAGGATGACATTCAGCTTTGTTTCTTGTATTAAAATAGATTAAATTACATAAGAGCCAGAATCTCATAGGTTCCAACCAAAACCAAGCCTTTCTACCCCTGAAGGGAGTCTCTTTATAGTGCTTTTGGCCTCTAATACTAACCTCGAAATAGGGCCAGAGGTCAGTTACAATCACGATAAAATTTTTAACAAACTAGGATGTGGCATATACACCACGGTTTACATACATAAAACAAAACAGTATGGAGAAAAACGTGCATGATGTTCTTAAGCGGTAGTGCACCGTCTTAAATTTTGATTTCACCTATCTTGAAAACGAAGGTTTGGGACGTTCTCCAAAGGATTGCTGCTGAATCAACTTGAATCATTTCTTCTACTATGGGGTATGCAACGTGTTTATTCCTCTCTGGGCCATTTTTTTCATTCTATGCTCAATGACACCTTTCTTCCTGTGTTCATAGATGGAAAGAAGGTTTGTGTTCCTTCTGTGTTCAGCTTTCCACCTCCCCCCTATCTCCTGGTAACATTGTTATTCGAGGGGACTTGAAGAAGGGTGCAAATTAAGAAAGGAAGATGAATCTCTGGAAGTGGATCACACCATGTACAGATCTATGATAGGAATCATGCTGTATGTGACAGCTTTAATACCAGATGTGATGCAAGCTGTAGGTTTGGCTTATAGGTTCTAGTCAATCCCCAAAGAAATGCATGTAACTACAGTAAAAATAATTTTCAAATACCTGAAAGGTACTATGGAGTATGGGTTATGGTACCCAAAGAGTCAAGACTTTATTTTAAAATAATTGACTGATACAAATTGGGCAGGAAGTGTTGATGATCGAAAAAGTAATAGTGGAACAACATTCTTCTTAGGAAATTGTTTAGTTTCATGGTTAAGTAAAAAACAATCTTCCATTTCACTCTCCACAATAGAGGCCGAATATATTGTTGATGCATCATATTGCACCTAGGTCATTTGGATGAAGCATATACTAGAATAATTACTTGTGAAGTATGAGCAGCCAATAACAATAAATTGTGATAATACCAATGCCATAAACATGTCAAAAAACCATGTCATGCACTCCAAGACAAAACACATACCAATAAAATATCACTTCCTAAGAGAACAAGTATCCTAGAAGGTTGTCAAACTAGAGTATGTTGACACAAAATAACAGGTTGCTGATATTTTCACCAAGCCACTACCTAAGGATTCCTTTGAGCATATTAGACAGAATATGGGAGTGATTCCCTTACAAAAGTTGTAGAGGAGGAAGCACAATCTCAGGGGGAGATATGATGACAGGGGGAGTTGTTAGAAAGAATAAAGACAAGAAATCCTCAATGGCATAAGATGTTATCCTTTGTCATTGTTGTCAAAGGGGGAGAATGTTTAGATATTTCCATCAATGTCAAAGGGGGAGATTGTTGAGAATATAAGTTGTCATTGATGTCAAAGGGTTTCACGTATGACAAAGGAATAACCAATAGATATGGTAGCAAATGAATTCAACAATGACATAAAGGAAAGTTAGTACTAAGGAATTAGGGATTCTGAGAGTGATAGAAGACAGAGATCGATTGATTGATCACTGTAAGGATCGATGATGAACCTGTAGGCCTAATTCTGTGCAGGTATTAAAGGTTGAGATCGTGGTAAGATAAAATCCACGACTGTTGTTGAATTTTTCAAGTTAGAGTTGTGAATGAGATAAATTGATAATCCTCATTCATATGCTTGATGATCATGCGGTGGAGATTAAAGGTGGAATACGATCAACTGTTAAAGAATATTCCTCTGATAAAAGAACAGGGAGGATAAAAGGTGAGTCAGGTTGTGAAATCTAACTAATCGCTGGAAATTAGATTGAGATCAATGACCGAGATCGATAATTAAAATAGATCGATGATGCACAATGAACCCACTAGGTGGAGTTGCGTGGTTTGGAAAAATTTTGATGTGAATGGAATTTTTATGAAATTCATTTCATCACATTTGAAGTCCATCATGGATATGGTGGGGACATAGATATAATGGTCCTTAAGGATTCCACTAATTCAACTAGTATCGTGTTTAACAATAGAGGTTGGATGCAGAATTTTTAATGTAATCTGCTCTATGATATTTGGAGTCCATCATCGATCTAGATCTGATGATCCTCATGGATTTCATAGATTCAACTAGAAGGTGAGTTATCGTTCTATATGGGAGCAGAATTTCATTGGAAAATAGTTTATTGACAATGTAGACTGTCCAAATCAGTCAAGAGAAATTACAAAAGTCGATATTGAGAATATAGATGACGGTGGATGATTTCCGCACAAAGAAAAGGGGAAATCCACAAATCCACATTTGATCGTAGATCGATGGTCAATATTGAACCTGGAAAAGAAATCAACATTTCAGAAGGAAAGTGGAAGGAAGAGAATCACGACAAGACTTTAGGAAATGTCACAGTTCCGCATTCTGCATCCCACGATCTGGAAAATCGACGGTCAAGAAGACATCCATAAAATATCGACGGTGTGGAAATATTAGTGTGGAAAGCAGAAGGTGGAGAATTGTGAAAGCAACGTTTGATTTTTTGAGAACCCACATTCCGCATCCCAGGATCTAGAAGATTGAAGGTCATAAAGAAATCCACAAAATATCGATGCTGCAAAAAGATTAGTGCTGAAAGTGGAAGGCATAGAATTGCGAAAGCAACGTTTGAGTTTTTGAGAACCCGCATTCCACAACCCATGATCTGGAAGATCGACGGTCATGAGACATCCTTAAAAAAATCAATGGTGTGGAAATATTGGTTCAGAAAGCAGAAATCATATTTGGAAAAAGTCACATATCCGACATCCGATTTCCACCTCATATTGACAGTCACGAAAATATTGAAGGAGATCAATGGTGCAAAACGGTTCAGACAAAAAGCTAAGTGAGGAAAGAAATTTTGAGAAATGTCACAGTTCGACAATTTGCATACCACATCCTATATTAGATTTATGGTCAATAAGAATCCTGATATAGAATCAACGGCTTAGGATGGTTGCGGAGATGGAGAATGTGGAAGGTTATGATTGGAATATTAAACATCAAATCGATTAACAGGGAATTAGCTTAGTTGTTTTGAAAAGGCATGATCAAAGAATGAAAAGGCACGATCAAAGAATGAAATGGTGTGATGGTGAAGAGATGCATCTGTAGGAAGGTGAAGATGTTTATTGATAGAATAATTGAAGGAAAGAACTCATCTATGTGATTGCAAATGATAGAGTCCAAGAAGTGAATAGAAGACTGATAAAAATCATTCTAGGGTGGCAGGGTGGCGCTAGGGCAGACTATAAGTCTACGAAGGGTGTTGTAGCATCCTTTTTTGTTATGGCAGACAGAAACCCAGGGTGTTGGATCATACTTTTTTGTGTGAGTAGGCATAAAACTAAGGTGTTGGAGCATCCTTTTCTATTGTAGTAGGCAAAAACCCACAGTGTTGTTGCATCCTTTCTGTAGTACCAGATAAAACAATTTTGTAGATTCATATTTTTAATGAGTTTGAATTAGTGGTTTTCTCTTTGAATTTTCCATGATAAAATTTGCATCTTAAACTGTTTGATTCATTTGTGTTAAAAGAAAAATACAATATTGATTCATCCCCCCCTCTTAGTATTGTGGTATAATCCAACACAAGGTAGGTAGGAAGAGGTGCCTAACCTCCTTAAATCAGGAAAAAGTGGCGCTAGACTAACTGGATATGAACTAATTAATCCTAACACCCCCACCTTAATTGATGCAAATTTAGGCGTGAGCGAAATGAAAAAACATATATCGAATCATATGCATTGACATATTGAAACGAAAACATAGATGCAGTAAACAAATATTCTATGAAATGGCGAAAATAGAACATATTGTAAATACAACTAGAATGGTAGTAGCTATCTCTAAGAAGAGATGTGGCAGCTATGCTCATCCATGCAAAGGCGAATAAAAAATGATTCCAAAGGGGCCCATTTGTAATAATCATGAGGGAGAGAATCTTAAAGGTCCAAAACATAACCCTAGAAGATGAACGGTCATAAATTTTGTGACCCTAAGGTGGTTAGTTGAACAATCAACTTCTCGGGCTCATAACTTTTGCATACGATGTATGATTTAGGTGCTCTATATCCAGTTGGAAAGGTATATCTGAGATTTAAATCTTCCAACTAAGTTCAAATGCATGTCGATGGAATCCACATTGTCCCTTGAATTTCCAAAAAACGTTGTTTAGGGCCTCAAAACGACCCCGAAAGTTTGGGACCAAAAAAATCATAGAAAAAATAACTAGGAAATTGCCACAATGGACAATTGTTTTGAGCTAGTGGAATAGGTGGCCCTGGAAAATAAGACCAAATTTATCCCATATAATATAATGCAAAAAATAACTGCTCAATAAACTGAAGAAATGGGGAAAATATCATGGGAAAAAATCCCCTCAAAATGAATAGTGGAACCATGATCAAGCTTTCACACCAAGAGATTTCCTCTCGAGTAAAAAAGTTGTGAAAATGTTTTTTAGTCTGCATCTATGTGGACCACTAATGTACTGTGATGGTCCTTGTGTGCACTAGTTCCTTGGTACAGTGCATGCAAACCTCTCCACCCTCTTCCAATCTGATGTGATATAGAAGAAGAAATGTTGTTGCTTTTGCAACCAATCTTTCATCTTTCGAACCTCTTTGACATTATGGAAGATTGGAACTTGGGATGCCATGCCTTGGGGCCTTTCTTGAGCCCATACAATGGATTCCTCAACTTGCATGTCAAGAGAGAATCAGTGTACCCATTAGTATTTTCCATGTATATTTTTTCCTTCCAATTTGTCATGTAGAAATTTACTTTTGTCTCTTCTTTATGAAGGAAGAGTGACTTGATCCAACGTCTCATTGTTCTTCAGTGATAACAAATGTTGATTAGACCTCACCATCATTTATCATCTCTCTGGTAAGTTTTAGCACCTCTATGAGTGAAGTGGATTTTCATGATAACAGAAGGCTCTCATTTTGAAACCGGTATATTTTTCTTCTCTTGTTAGATGACTCTCTAGTCATGTTCCCAATAGCCTCAATTACCTCTTGAGCCCATTTAGGCCTAGGATTGGGAGTAGGGGCTGGATTTGGATCTGAATCTAATTAAAATTCATCTTGAATTCCAAAAACTGATTCAAGTTGGTCCTCTCCTTCGAATTTTGAATATGAAACATTAATGGAAATATTATCATATGTAAAAGTTTTATGTAGAATTAATTTGCCTTCCCTTTCAAATGGAAGCTGATATTGCACTGGATCTAAGTATGGGAGAAAGTGTGAGAATTCATATGCCTTGGAGGCATGGTTTCCAACACCTTTGACTATCATCTTCCCAATTGAGATATATGATATCTCCACTAAGTAAGGATCAAATATAACTCACGTGGGTGAGTTAGTATGGATCATTTGGTGTACTAACAATGATCTATTGTCAAGGAAGGGACATAGAGAACATTCTTAAACACTCCATGCTCAAATTTGATGGAAACTTTCCCGACAGTTGGGATTTGTGAGTCATCTCCCATGTGGATGCTTTGTCCTCCAGAGAGCTCCGGAGAAGCTAATGATTATTTGGAGGAAACCATGTGGTTGGAGGCTCCATAAACAATGATAAAAACTTCTGACTATGAAAATTCTTCCTCCAGAGCATGGAATCTCTCATCATCTTTAGTATTGTTTCCAACATCAGACTTATTTTCAAATTTAGGAAATGAAATAATTCTATGCTTAAGGAGCCTAGACATGCGGTCTATGGTTTTCTTCATACATAAATTCTCTGGATGATTTCCTGTATTGAAGTAAGAGCACTTGGCCTTGTCAAACTTCTTGTGCTTGTCCTTCTTGGAACCTAACGCTCCTTTTGAAGGATTTTGATTATCCTTAGGCTTGAAATCGGTGTTATTATTCTCTTTTCCTTTCTACTTCCCCTTTTCTTGTGCATTCTTACTCTCCTCGGCTAATAGAGCCTAATTCTTGGGGCTTTGAGATCTCCCATCTGTATTAGCTTGTATTTTTCCTAAATAAGAGATTGAGTGAAGGAATCAAGGGATGGAATTCAACAATTAGGAGTTTTCAGTCTCCTAGAGTAAAAGGTGGATATGAACATTGATAATTATGGGGCAAGTTTGCTCATACTTCTTATCAATCCCACAGTACTTGGACTGCATGACAAGGGATTTAAATTTTGAGAAGAATTGATGGATGGTTTCAAATTTGTTGGGATATAGAGTGATCAACTAATTCTCCAGGATATGGCCTCTCATCTCATCCTTTTTTCCAAACAGGAATTCAATCTTCTCCCATACTTCCTTTCGAGTTTTCGATCCATCAATATGGAAGAGTAAATCCCCAGAGATATGAATGCACATGAATCCAAATCCTTCATCTAGCTTGTTCATATACTACAACTTCTTAAGACATTGTTGGGGTTCTACCTCCTTGCCCATGGAAACCCTATATAGAACTTTGTTGCGCAACACCTGCATGTCATCCCTCCAATTAATATAGTTGAAGGGTGTGAGGATCATGGGTGTCAAGGCTGCTGAATTCTCCATCTTGCAGCTTCAAGGACGAGCTAATTCATCATAATTCTTCAATTTACCTGCAAAAACACTTCAATTCGAAGTCAAACCAATTTAAAAACTCTCCAGTTTTGCATGTGCACTTTATTTGGGTGCATCACACCTGGATAGAGTTCTCTGGATAAAATCCAAAGGGAGAAAGGAAAGAATACTAGGAATTATGCGAAACCCAATTTCTTATGGTGCATCAATGGAATTTTTCTGAGGTTTGAAGTTGTCTCGATTGCGTGCTCTGATACCATGTTTAATTTAGCAAAGCTTAGGATCCTTAGGCATGAATTAATTAATTATGAAACAAGGTTGAAGGAAAGAGAAGAAATTCAGTGTACACTAATCAAACATTCATAGTGAAAATTGAACAACTGAGAGACAAAATTGGTAAGAATAATATTACATCAATTATCATTAACCTCTTGTTGCAGCTGCAACATTTTCCCAAAAATTCAAAAAAAAATTGGGACCCCCTTTAATTCGTTTTGCTCAGCTTTTTGGTTTTGCTTGATGTTTGCACAAAGATTACTTTGATGCCAGCGATGTTTTACGGTTTGAATTGATTTTGCCTTGCCGTCGGAAGCATGTCAGATTTTGAGTTGGGAGTCCAGTTATCTTCACGCTCGCCTTTGCGGAAAAGAACAGGACATCACATCTAATTCAAGTGTTATGGGTCTCTGATGCATTTTTCTTTGTCGGCAGCCGTTTTAAGATCCCGCCGGAAAATTCATCTCTACGTCTTCTGCCATTGCGGAGGAAGTATTGTGAAGCTTCCTGAAGGGTTGTTTTATCCTCTTCCGATCCCCGCTGTTTTTGTTTCGCGGATCCTTTGGATTTCAGCTTTCGCTTTGGCGGCTTTGAAAAGCACTATCTTTCCACTGTAGTTTGATTTTGTTTTCCACATGACCGTTATTTTTTGGCCGAATTCATGTTTGTTTTTACTCCGATTTTTGCTGGTCTACGAAACTTGGTTTCTTTTATGATTTCGCAGTTGCAGCTCTCCAACCATCTATTGATCCGAAGCCTTAGTCTCGCGAGATCTGATGTGAGTTTTGATTTGTTCCTTTGCCAATGTCATTGCGGGTTTCCTGGTTGTTTCATCATCCACATTTGCACAGGTGATGTTGACAAGATCGTCGATCCCATAGTCGTTTGCCTCCCGATTAATTTTATTTTTTCCCGCCGATTGCATGTTGACCGCGACATATATAGTGGGGTTGGGGTTTATTGTTTTTATTGTTATTTTGGTGATTTCCCCGTGTTGTCATTATCACTCAAGCAGAACAACACATACGTTGCCGGTACCTCACTCCTAGGTGGCTCTGCCGTGGAGGTTTACGGTTTTTTATCCACCAGTCACACAACACAGTGATAGGTAGGCCCTTATGCCCATTTTACCGTTCCGTTCGATTGGTCAAACTATTTTCATTGTCCTTGGTCAGTTTGTTGCCTCTATGGTTAGTGGTTACCTAGGTTTTCCATCTCGCCATGTATATATATTCTAGGTAAGTGGTCTGGCGGCCCGGTGGGGGGTGTTTGTGGTTTTTCTTGATGATTTATTTCATGACTGTTATGGGTTTACAGCTCGCACTCGACTACTGGGGAAACTAGTGCAGACGGTCGTTACGCTGTCCGCATCAGTTTCCCCTAGTCTGTGTTTGGCCATCCAGGGAGGGCATTTTCATGGTTTTCTTCAGAGATGTCGAGGTTTTGGTTCCATAGTTTTGTCGCCCTCGTTTTTTGAAATAGGGTCACAACATTAAGATTGTTAAACTTGAATACGAACCCGGACCATTTTTAGGGTCAGAATGCATTGTCTAGTCAAACCGTGATGCGAGTGTTTTTTGCAGCAGGTAGCTTCATCTTATTTTTTATGAGTTAAATGCACTATCACAGTACAATATCCTTCTCTTGGGATTAGGCGTCTTATTTTCCGTGGAGCGATTCAGTTCATAGCGCCGAGAGGGGGTTTTGAGATTGTTTTCTAATCAGTGAGAGGAGAGGGATATTCTTCGTTTTAGAAAGAGCCATAATATTTTTAAGTTGATTCTGCAAATAATGGTCGTGAGTTGTTTTTAGCCTTTTGGGCAGATTGTTTTTATGCGGGAACTTTTGGTTTGAGTATTGTTTGTTTTACTTTCATAGCGGCAATCATGTTTAGCCTAGATGAGGTAAAATGCTCATACATTTTGTCTCCATTTTTTAATGTTATCAAGGAATGGCCCAACAGAACCTAAAATCAATTTTTGTATATGACAGGGAAATTCTTCAGAATCCAAGATGTCTATACGGCAGAAGAAGAAGGCTCCCGTAGTAGAGGAAGAACCCGAAGTCGAAATTGTCACCAGAGTTGAGTACACCTATGAGGACACCAAATGCATAGTTGGTGTGGAACCCGAATATAAATGGGGGGAATTTTACAGATTAATAATACGCCGAGAAGTACCTGACATAGGTTTTGAAGAAGAAACCATCTATGCCAATATAGAGATATCTGCATTGATTAAAATTGCTACCAGACCTGAACTTTTTCCATGCTCAGAGGTGATTCGGTGGATTCTACCCAGGGCAGATGTAACCACCATAATTTTGGCAAATATTGATAAAAAGGGTTATGCTGCTTATAGCCCTGGATATGTGTCACTGGCCTACCACTTACCAGAAGCATAGGTGTACTTGACTGACGACTGGCTGAAGGTAATTAAGATGGACCTAGTCGAGACACTGAAGAGATGCTGGTACCTGGAAATAACTTTAGCACTAGGCCGACCAGGGAATATGATACTGCCACTCTAAGAACCCCTTACAGGTTCATTGCCTTGATGCTGAATAGGATTTTCAGAAGGGCCCACGGTAAAAGCTTAAAGTTAGAGTGGGTGCCTATCATTTTCTATGTTGCAACATAGGGGACAATGTTCAACTGGGAAAACATTGTGTCCAACAGCCTCTCAACCTGCATTGCATCAACATTAGGAGGGGTATCCCAGAAGAGATCAGAGTTCTACATGAGCTCTATACTGATTGATTGCATACTATGCAACCAACCCTTCCCAAACCTGAGGTGTATCTGGGACCGAGAGAGAACACCAGTCTACTCAGCTTACAAGCCATTGTGGGCACACAAGTACCACAGTCACTATAGAGAAGTGTGTGAGCACTTCAACATGCCATTATATACCTTGATTTTCTTGAAAGAGTGCAACTGCATGTCAAAGGAAGCATTGTAGGTGATTGAAGAATATGCAGACTACTACTTAACTGAGGATGGATTGTATTTCAGAATGTATGGATGCTCTAGAGCACCCTCACTACTTCCAAAATATGCCACTAACTATATAGTCCACAAAGAGGCAGTTAGTCAAGAAGTTTTTAGATGGGATAGGGAGCTTTTTATTCGAACATAAGAAAGCAGCTTACCCTCCTTTACCATTCAGGTTGGGAAGCTATAAATTCACAAGGGTGAAGAAAGCTGAGGAATTTGTGGAGGAATTGGGGAAATTCCATTTTGGGGAAATGAATTTCCACAGGAACGATTCCCGAAATAAAGTGGCAGAGCACTGTAGGGAGGCAAATGTATATTTTGAATACACAAGCCACTAGGATAGAGAGGAATCCATTTTCCGTAGTGCAGAAAATATAATGGCCTTAAGAAGAATATTTAAAAAGAAAATCACCACCAAAGGCAGGAAAGGACAGGATGAGTAGGAAAAGGTAGGGGACGAAGAAACTAGGAAAAGAAATGAAGATGCTAGGAGACTAGCACAGGAAGCCGAAGGCTAGCTCAAAGGTGAGGAGAAAGAAAAGAGGAGAGCTGAACAAGAAGCAGCTAGAAAGGAAGAAGAGGCTTCCAGGAGTGAAGAGGAGGAAAAGAAAAGAAAGATGGATGAGGAACTGAAGAAGCAGGAAGCAGAAAGGCTAAAACTGACAGGAGCAGTGACAGAGCAATCAGCTTCCGATCCTGTAGACAGTCGGGCTCAAGACTTGGGTAATCCTGATATTCAAGATCCCAAGGCAGCTACTGGAAGCACAACAGTATAGGCTATGGTCCCTACCCTAAGGCTAATCCCTTTCGAGCAGAAGAAAGTGGAGGAGGTACCGGAGCTCAACACTATTTTTTATGATAGGGAAAGGAAATTAATAGTGAAGAGGACCGAGAGAAAGGTCGAGACTGGGGGACAGTCAGGTAAAATGATAAATGATACAACGTAGTATATGGGACAGACAAGGACCCCAGATTCACCATCAGAGCTAGGGCTGCATTGATCCATGCTTCTGAGGACAATGTAGATCGAATAATGACTGATCTTGAACAGTCAAAGAAGTCTACTGCCCAGCTAAAAGATACCCTGACAAAAGAGAGAGAGGAAAATAATAGATTGAAAAGAAATTTTGAAGACATACAACATGAAATAAAGTCTTCAAAATCTGAGCTCCAGTTCCTCCAGGTTGAGAAGAGATCTATGGAGGCTACCCAAGAAAGTTTGGAGAAATTGTAGCAGGAATGTCAATGGTTAAGGACAGAAAAGGAGCAGCTACTAGGAAAGATAGCGGAGTTGGAGCTACAGAAAGTTACTTTGGAGGAATATGAAAGGCAATCTTAGGGGCAAAACGCAGAGCTTAAAGAATAGATTACCTCATTAACAACAACTCTAGAAGAGGCCAGGGAATAGCAAGTCAATATTCATCCTTTCAAGGAGCATGTTCTGGCACAGAGGAGCAAGATGCACCAGCTGCAAGTAGCCATAGAGGAAGAAAGGTGCAAGATCTTGCAGGTAGACAATCGGCTAGAAGAGATTTTGGAAACCTCTTCATATTTTGTAGGCAAATCGCAGGACATCTTAGAAGTCCTGACAGGAAGAATGGTGAGATTGGAAGTGAATGAAGAAACCCCTGCAGATCTACCATCAAAATATCAACAATCCCTAAGGAAAGACTATGATTTACTGGAGTTTTCCATAAACACAGCCGAAGAATTCAAGAAGGCTGTCAAGAAAACAAAGGGGGCTTGTGCAGAATTCTTCAGGAGACTTTTGATCACTTAAAATCGCTTCCAGGTTGAGGTTGAATAGAGAATGGATACCTTTCCATACCACAGCAAGAAGATGAACAAAGGATCCAACACATCAAAACCATAGATGATCAGACCCTGAGGAATGAAGTAGCTCATTCCATGGTTAGTGTGCATTTGTTAGAGGACCAAATTCGCCTGAGCGTAGCCAGAATAGAAGTAATAAGAAATTAGGCTGCTAAATTCGAAATAAATATTCATTTCTTAGAACCTTCCGAGTTCGAAAGCATTGCCTCAGAGGCTTTAGCGTGGAAGAAGTTCTTGAATAGTCAAGCGGGACCCTCCTCATGAGAAATTTATTTGTTTTATTGTAATATATTGTAAATTTTATAAGCACTTAATGAAAGAAAAGTGTGGGAGGTGAAGAGTTGGGGAAGCCCAAGGGTCATTCGTGGGCAGCCCAACAGTTTTGTTCCTTTGTATAAATATAGAGGATTTAGATAAGAGAGGGACTTTTTCCCAGTTAGATTGGTGAAGACATATTGTAAGAAGAACTATTTCCTTTTGCAATAGATAATTATAGTTTTCCTGTTGGAGAAAGCTTGGTGGAATGTTCAAATGTTATGCTATGGATTTGTTGAAGAGGAACTATTTCATTTTCAGCTTTGTGTCCACCAACTGTGAGATCGTTCTAACTCTTTGAACCTATGTTCTTGTATGAATGATCTCTGGTTTATTTTATGAAAATTTCCACTATGAGTAATGAATGTCGTTCATAAACAATTGGCTATCTGGTTGTTCAAATATCTTTAAATGTTCATGTGTTTTGAAAGAAGTATCAGCTATCTGTGATTTTTCATAATGCATGCACAAAATACATTACTCATTAATAAATGATAATCTTTCTCCCTAGGGATAGGTTAGGTAGTTTATTTTAATTCCTTGTTGTGTGTGATTCAGATGCAAGAGAGTCTAAGACAAGAGGTAATAACCTACACATCACATTCTGACCACTCCTTGTATCCTTAATCAATCTACATTTTAGATAGGCACTTGCATGTCATACCTAAAACTAAAAACACAAAAATATACACGGTGGACCGGGCCGCAACTGGTAAAACCTTTTATTTTTGTTACTTGACCTATGGTAGTCGGACCGCAAACCGAACGGATTCCCTACACCAAACAGTCACGGGCTAGTTGGGAATGTTGACTGGGGAGAATCTCCTACTGTTGTTGCCTGTGAATTTCCAGGCCTCAACACCTCTATGTAATATAATGATCATACAATAAAGAGAATTCGAATATACTAGGTATGATTAAAATTCACCAAGTTGGACTGACTCCAATGCTAACTCAATGTGAGAAAACCACCACTAAGAGCTCACTAATCTAACTTAGGACAATTAAATCAGCTCACATTCAGTTAATTGAACAAGGTAGGTAGGAAAAGTCGCCTAACCTCCTTAAATCAGGAAAAAGTGGCGCTAAACTTACTGGAGATGAACTAAATGATTCCATTATGAGGATAACTCAACACAGACTGGGGTGAAGTAATGATCAGACTCCCATGAGTGAGTGTTAGTTCCTAAATTATAGGTTTTGGATTATAGAGATCCAAAAATCATAAAAAATGGTGCATGTTATGTATCTAATATTACGAGCAATTATTTTAATAATAATTTAGTATTAATTAAAACATAGGATCACACCCTTTCAGTGAAACAGTGTATTTTGACCTATAAAAGGTCTTCTCATCATTGTAAATAAATCATCATTCAATATTCAATTTTACTGTGGTTAATTTCCGGAATTCATGTGGGTTTTAGAGTTTTAGTCTGCTTCAAGTGGTATCAAAGCAAGAACGAGAGGGAAAAATAAAGAATAAAAAAAACATAAGTTAAAAAGAAAAATTAAAAAAAAAGAAAAGATAAAGTAAAACAAGCACATGGTTTTGCTTTTAAAGTAAAACAAACACATGGTTTTGCTTTCCAGCTTCAACCAGGTTTTACTTTGATTTGAATTATTATAATATATTTATAATAGTTCAATTTTTTGTTTTATTATATAAAATAATAAAATAAATATTTTATTATATAATAATTAATTATTATTCCTTAAACCTCACCATTTTTAATAAAACAAAATTCCTCCCTACACAAGAAAAATGGCAGAAATGAATGAAATTAAAGAAAGAATGGCGAAATTAGAGCTTAACCAAGCCCAAGGTTCTAAAAATATTGAGGGTTTACACTCAAGACTCAACCAAATCGAAGGAGAACTACACAAAAGCAAAATCGAATTATCAGAGACTGTCAAAAAAGAAGTCAATGAAGCAGTATCTTGGGAGATGGAAGGTGTAAAAAGAAACATCACAATATTGTTTGAATCTAGGTTAAGCAAACTCAAGCATCATTTGGAAAACACAATTACTACATTAGTGTGCAATATGTCAAAGGAAGACCAACCATCCTCAAATTCAAGGCATCATAAGACAATTCCTCCCAAAAGAGGAAGTCCACAAGAAGAGTTCAATCATGATCTCTCTCCAAATCATGAGCAGTCACTTTCTCCTCCAAAATAGAATGAATATCAAATGAAACCCAAGTTATAATTATCAAAATTCAATAGAGACACAAAATGGCGCGTGGGGTGGATCAACAAGGCAGAAGAATTTTTTTCCATACACAATATCACAGCTGACGAGGAAATGATAAAATATGCCTCTATGCAACTAGAAGAGCAGGCTTACAACTGGTACATGTGGTGGAAGGTTACAACATAGGAAAATAAGCGCAAGTGGATAACATTCAAAAACGATTTCTTTAAGAGGTTTGAATACTGAAAAGAAAAAGACTTCTTCGTAAAACTTACCAGACTGCAGCAAAAGGGCGATGTCGATGAATACATCGACAAATGGGAAGCCCTAGTGACACGTGTGCCAAAAATCACAGATAGTCAACACCTCCAGAATTATGTGTACGGACTAAAACCCTATATAAGAGATGAACTAGAGCTACTAAATGTATCAAAATTGGACAAGGCGAGACGCAAGGCAAAAATCATTAAAGAAAAATTAAAAAGGCATGGAACAAAAACCATGACAAAGATAGAAGGTCTATTCCAAATACCCAAACCGACACCAAATACCAGCCACCATATCTAAGGAATAACAATAAAACCACCGTCGAATCCCAACGAATGAAAGAAGGAAAGTGTAAGTATTGCGAAGAGAAGTGGGACCCAAGACACATATGTTTAAAAAAAGAGACCACCAAGAACTTATATCAATGTGAAGTAGAAGAAGAACACAAGTTAGATAGCGATGAATCTGACATAGAAGAAACTCATGACATCGAAAATCCCTTGTCATATTCAGAAGATGAAGAAACTCCCAAAATATCAATTGCAGCCATAACAAGAATACACCAACCACAAACATCAAAATTAAAAGGGCATATAAAAAATAACAATGTTGTAGTCCTATTCGACATAGGAAGCACCCATAATTTCATCGACGTAAGTGTTGCAAAGAGGCTTAACCTTTTCATATATCCAGTACCCAACATGAAAGTAATGGTAGCAGATGGAAAGAAGATCGAAAAAGTAGGGAAATGGCACAAAGTTAAGATGCAAACGCAAGACTATAACCTTGAGTTAGAACTTTATGCAGTGCCCTTAGGAGGAGTTGATGCAGTATTAGAAATTCAGTGGTTGTAAACACTAGGTATTTACTTAGCAAACTACCAAGAACACTTTATAAAGTTTAAATGGCAAGGAGAAAGATACAAATTATATGGGTTCTAACCCCCTCGCAAGCAAATTGTGTCATCCCACAAAATGGAGAAGCTAATTCGAAAAGGAGCACCATCATATGTCGTACAATGCTAGGAGATGGAGTTATTAACTTCAGAATCAGTTAAACAAGATCATCCAGAGATCCAAGGATTAATCAAAAAATACAAAAAAGTATTCAAAGACCTCCCCGTGTAGTTACCACCAGAAAGGAAGATCGAGCATGTCATCGAAATCAAGTCAGGATCTAGCCCTGTCAATGTTAAACCCTATAGGTATCCACACCACCATAAGACGGAGATTGAAAGATTAATCCATGATTTATTGAAATGTGGAGTGATTACAGAAAGTTGAAGTCCTTATGCTGCACCAGTAGTACTAGTATGAAAGAAGGATGGATCATTTAGGCTATGCATCAATTACAAAGGACTAAACAAAATAACTATTAAAGAAAAATTCCCCATTCCATTTATCGATGAAATGTTGGACAAACTGCATGGTGCAAGGTACTTTTCAAAATTATACTTAAGGTCAGGATATTACCAAATCAGAGTAAGGCTAGAAGATGTGGCGAAGATAGCTTTCCGAACCCATGAGGGACATTATGAATTTAAGGTAATGCCTTTTGGGCTAACTAACGCCCCAGCGACATTTCAAGCAACCATGAATAACCTATTCCAGTCATTCCTAAGGAAGTTTGTATTAGTGTTTTTTGATGACATCCTTATATATAGTAAGACATGGAAGGATCGTCTCACACACCTAGAACATGTGCTCTCTATTTTAAAAGAAAATCAATTCTACACCAAGATGTCCAAATGCACATTCAGTAAAGAAGAAGTGAGCTATCTTGGACACGTAATATCTAAAGGAGTCAAGGTTGATCCAGAAAAAATCAAATCCATCATAGAATGGCCCAACCCTACTAACATCTCCAAGTTAAGAGGATTCCTTGGGCTAACGGGATACTATGGAAGATTCATTAGGAATTATGTGCATAGAACTGCACCCTTATCCAACCTTCTAAAAAAGAATGCATTCCATTAGAATGAAGAAGCGAAAAATTGTTTTGAAGCCTTAAAAGGAATTATGTCCTCCACCCCTGTATTAGCTACCCCAGACTTCTCCAAACCATTCTTGATAGAATGTGATGCTTCAGGTTATGGGTTGGGAGCAGTACTAATGCAAGATGAACACCCAATAGCTTTTGAGAGAAGGAAATTAAACAAGCGAGAACAATTGAAGTCTACATATGATAAGGAAATGTTGGCAATCATTGCAATCCGAGAAAGAAAACTACGTTCTCAAACACTCAAGGAATATCTCGTTAAGTGGAAGAATTTTCCAGATGAAGACGCATCATGGGAGATAGAATAGTTTCCTCAACAATACCCATCCTTACCCTTGCTTTGAGGACATACTCATAAGCTAGGAAATGACAATTATACTATGGGGATAAAAGGGAGGATTATTAATTAATCCTAATAGAATGAGGACATGGACTCATTGGTAAGAAACCAAACTTGGGATCTGGTTGAGTTTCCTGCCTATAAAAGAGCATTTCAAAATAAATGGGTTTACAAGTTAAAGGAATAAGATGGAGGAAAGAAGTGGTACAAGGCTATACTTGCAGTAAAGGGGTTTACACAAAATAAAGGTATACTTTTTGATGAAATATTTTCTCCTATTGTTAAAATGAATTCAATTAGAACTATTTAAGTCTAGTGGAGGTACAAGATTTGCATATTGAATAGTTAGATGTAAAAACATCGTTTCTCCATGGGGATTTGGAGGAAGAGATTTATATGCAGCAACCATATGGGTATGAGGTCCAAGATTCCCTATTCATTAGCAGTTGGCATCTTGATGTATTCCATGGTGTGCATAAGACTAGATATTGCACATGCAGTGGGAGTTGTGAGTACGTATATGAACAATCTAGGTAAATAACATTGGAAAGAAGTACAATGGATTCTCATATATTTGAGAGGTAACACTTCTCTTGCATTATGTTTTGGAGGTTTAGACACTATTCTACAAGGATACGTTGATGCATATATGGCATGTGATAAAGATAGCAGGAGGAGCACCACATGGTATGTTTTTATTGTAGGTGGAACAATAGTAAGTTGTATTTCAAAACTTCAAAAGGTGGTTACACTTTCAACCATGGAAGTAGAGTATGTTTCTGCTACAGAGGCTAGTAAAGAGATGATTTTTTTGTAGAGGTTCATGGAGGAATTGGGTAAGAAGCAGGAGAATAACAGGTTGTACAGTGACAGCAAGAGTGCCATTCATCTTGATAAGAACTCAACCTTTCATTCAAAGGATAAAAATATACATATCAAGTACTATTTCATAATATCTGTTCTGGAAGATGAACTGTTGAAGTTGGAAAAGACACATACTAGCCAGAATCATACAAACATGTGGAAAAAGGTAGCAACAAGACAAAAACTGAGTTCCTACTATTTTTCAGTTGGACTTCAAGAATGAAGGTGGAGAAGAGAAATTTTCCAAGTCCATGGTTCAAATCATATTCCAGCAAGTGCAACAACGGTGAAATTGTTGTGATTAGTCTCCAAGTGGGAGATTGTAGGTTGTGGATCTTGATCTTCTAGACTCATAGATGTTATTGTTTAGCTATTTTTGTACCCCAATTTTATTGTACACTCATCCCAGTAGGGGGGTGCAGGGGTGAAGCCACCAAAAGAAATTTTTGGGATGTTTATTGGTCAACAATTTATGGGCCCATGGTATTGGGTGACCTGTGGTATTTTCCCATTGTAATTCATCTATAAAGGAAAGCATTGTAATATGTCTATATATTGTATTGTATCATTGTAAAATTGATCTCTGTGGTTGTGAGAGAGTGAAGAGGAAGTGCAGTGGAGTTGCTGCAGGTTGTATCCTTCATTTCATTGGACAAAATAATAATAAAGGACTGGATATTTTTGTGTGGATGTAGCCCATATTGGGTGAAGCTTGTTATATATGTGTGCCTCTTATAATGTGTTTTAATATTTTCATATTATTTATTGTTTATTGTTATTCCTCTGTAATCTTGTTTTTCTAACATGTCATACTTTGAATTGTCTTCCTCATTATTATCTTTCAAGGAAATTTTTCCTTGTTCAAGTTCCAAACTTGCATGTTGATTATGCACCTTTTGTTTCACTAACCATTATTATATCATATTCAATTGTTCATCATAATATACCAACATTACCTCTAATGTTGTCTTTCCATTTCATCATTCTTCTCATGGTTTCCTTCAAGGTCCAATCCTTTATCCTCGTTTGTCCTCGAGACAACTTTTAGTAACTACCCTTCATCCTCTATACCTACATAACTTGCATTCATGCACAATTCATTAATTTCAAAAACATGAGACTCTTGGATATCCGATATCATTCCCTCATGTTGATTTACACTTCCAAAAAATTCAAAGAGACTTTCAACAAGTCTCTCATTAGCATCCCCATCATAATATTCTCCAAGAACTAATCCTTGTTTAGGTTCATAATAGTGAACTTTCATATCACACTCAATTTCCCTGAGCACTTATTTTTTCCACCAATACAACAACTTCAACTTTATTTTCACTTGCAACATAGGCCATCTGACCTTATTATTCCTCAATATCCAACCATATATCTGGTCCTTTTCACTTTCAAGTTGCAACTTCATCAATTGAGAAATATGTTCTTTCATCTTAGCCATATCTCTTCTAAATTCCTCATCGTTCATCTTTTTGTGGCTTACATCCAAACCTTTTATATGACCATCAATAGTCATCTTCATTTTTCTTTTGTGAGATTCTTCTTACCCAACAGTGAGTTGCAACCAAGCATCTGTAGTAACAAGTCCTCTCCATCAACCTATTACCCAATACCTCACCAATATTTCACCTTATTCTATCCTTTTGGTATTCCTCTGGTTCTATTCTCTAGAACCTCTTTAGCACTCTTTTCTCTTCTATGTTTTTGCACCTACTCACATCACCTTCTTGAGAACTTCTCTTGTCCTTATTTTTCTACTCTCAATTTAATTGAAAGTAATCACAACTCTCCTTTGTTGTGTGGATTTCTTGCCACAATTCCTCCTTCAACTACTACCTATAAACTAATTTAATGTCCCTTTTTGGATAAATTAGGAACACTATCACAAAATATTTCAAGAGAGGCTTAAAATCTTAGATAATGGTTCTCAAAACCCTCATTGACAATGGATTTCACATTGATTCCATGGTTATGAGACAATTGAGGTAGCTCTAGGAGAGAGATATGGATATTCTGATTGGATTGTAAATATGATATATTTGGATTCTTAACATTTTTTGGCTGATTATATTTTACAAACACTTCACATACATCCTCCTTCCATACTTTGTCTAGTTTCAAAACTAGGAAACTAGTCTTTCTTGTCTTGTTTTAAACATTGCCAAATGCTTTTGAATTATATTTGTAAGGGATAGAGGGGTATTCTAACATGGTAATAAATATAATATACAACGATAAAATTGATAGTGGCATTTTTTACTTGCATTAATCAATGGGGAACTAAAGGGAAAAACTCTAATGAATTCAGTGTTGAAACCCCCCACTAGTCATTGGATTTTTGGGCTCCCGAACAATGTATGGACCTCCCTAATTTCCGAAAAGACTTTAGGAATGGATAAAGGAATCCATTAAAAAATCAAATTAAAAATTAATTCTGATCAATGACTTATTATTGCGCCCCATCAAACAGATAATTATGACACGTGAGCATTGCTTGAATAATGTAGACCATAGACATGAAAATTGTTGCATAAACATTTGACAAATTCCAAAGGGGCATGCATATATTAAATTGGTAATATAAAATAAATTATGGGATTATATAAAAGAGGAAAAAACTCAAATAATATCTGATATAAAACATATGAATAACTCCTCCAAAATGTCCACAATAAAGTATAGAGGAAACTAGCTCGAATAAGTAGTTTACTTGGAAATTTTACATGATATACATGGGGTTTCGAGATGTGGCTCTAATATGATGTTAAATACATTACCATACATATTAAAATAAATAAATGGAATCACTAAATTACCCTCGACATGTTTTATGCATCCATCAATGCACCATCCATACTAGAACCATTGACATTGACAAGACAATATGAGAAGAGAAAGTAGAAAGAGTTGTATGAGATGAATTTGAATTGAAGAAGGGATTGAACCTGAATTAAACAAATCCTTTAATATATGATAATATTTATGAATGTAATCTCCTCCAACCAATTTTTACAGGTATATTCCACCTTTGAAATTGGTTCAATAGAAGGGGGGATGAACATCCACTATGCAAGGACAAGCTAAGCTCTCCAAGAGTGCAAAACAAAAATGATCCAAAATATGCTCTCCTTTCTCATTATCCTATTTTATTAAATTAATTTTCCTAGGTATGCCTTCATGTGTACACGAATTGTAAAGGATTCAGTTAAATCCCTAGTTGTAAATAAAGAATGTATTAGTTGAATAAGGAATATCTCTAAGATCCATGCAAAGATGTGATCCATGCAAATATGTGAGTAACCTACTCCAATAAACAATGAAAATGAATGATATAACAGAAATAGCAGAGCACAAAATATATTTTATTTATTGTAGGCCACTTTGAGTGTAGTATACTGGATCTGATATTCATATCAGAATACTAACTCTGCTACAATTTTGATTAAACTTTTAAATGAAAAGTTGCACTTAATCAGTCAACTCTTGAAACCAGGCAAATAAGGGAATGTTGTTGATACTTTTGTAAACGGGGAAACAAGATGATGGGAGAAACCAAGGACAATTTAGGATAGAGAAATAATCCCCCCTAACACATTTAGATCAGGGAACATTTAGGTTTCAGAATCAGCTCTGTTGAAACCTACTTCCACGCTTCTGGGTCACCCATCCACGCAAGTAAGAAGAACTTTCAGATCCATTCAACCATGGGTTTTTGCAATGTAAAGAGGTTTTATAATACATGTAATAAGCATAAAATTAGGTTTTAAGAATCCAGGAACATATTTGGAGTGGTTTGGGGTTGTTTGGAATAATTTGGGCAAAACTAGCAGTTTTGGCCTCAGGAGACCCTGCACAAAGATGGTTGTCCAAATGTGGTATGATATCAACGAAATAACTGTATGAGGGCTGGGATAGGTAGTTTGGTGTGCTAAATTCCTACAGTAAATTTTGGAATGGAATTTGGATGCATAAAACTTCCAAAATAAAGAAAATTGTAAAACTAGTAGAGTTTTCCTAGTCAACTCGCAGGGGTGTGCAAAAATGGATGAATTTCGAACCATATTGTATTCATACCTTCTAATGAAGTTTTATAGAGACTAATATATGATTTATTAACACATAATATCACCTAAGACTACTTCCATGGACATTAGTTCATTTTTATTACAATAAACTATAAAAAACCCCACTATATGGACACATAAATCTTCTCTCATGAGCATTTTAACATGGAATATCTACAGGACAGAAGCTTACTATAATATACAAATCATAAGGATTTCATATCAGCTACATAATTCGATATGAACTTGATCGGATCCTCCTTATCTCAAATTCACCTGCAATAAGATTGAAAGGGGAGAGAGAAGAGAGGGGAAAGGGACTTGGGGAGCACCACCCAAGAGACTGAGGCACAACACTCAATAAGGAATCCTTAGCTTCATAAACACAAAAATAATCATCAAACAAACTAAGAAATGGAGCTCCAAATTTATTTAAATAAACCTGGGTGACTTGTCGATCAAGTCAATCACTTGTTGAGCAAGTTACCACTTGCTAAACCCTAACTCTAGGCACATGGTGCACCCTCCTTGAGAAAATAGCACGTATGAGACAAGAGAGATGTTTCCCTTTCATCAACCTTCATTCAATTTGGAAACTGCACCCTCCTTTGGCCTATAGTTTGCTGATTTTCCTTATGACAACGTTTATGCACTGCCTGCTTTTGTAACTGAACCTCAAAATGGAAACTGCACCCTCCTTTGGACCAGAGTTGCATGCTTTTGCCTATGACATATTTTCTGCACTTCGTACTTTTGTGACTGAACCTATAAATGGGAACTGTGCCCTCCTTTGTCCCATAGTTTCTTGCTTTTTCTTGGATTTTGGTACTTTCCCTCTTTCTTGTCTTCTTTCTTTTGTCAGCCCCTTGACAATTTCTAGTTATCCTCCTTGGCAAGTTGACTTTCCCAAGTGCGCCCTCCTAACATGGAAACTTAATTCCAGATATTTATTTGTACATTAATTAATAATGACAATAAATAAAACCAAGTACATGCCTCCTAAATAACAATTTAATAAAATTCCCTAGGTTAATTAATTAATGCATATTTTAACCCCCTAGGTGTTTTGCAAGGTCTACTCTTTTGATGTGCCTTCAAGGGAAGTACATGACATCGAGGGGGAAACCTTCTTTGAGAAATATCAATACAAAATAACTCGTGGATTCTTTCTTTGGCCTCAATACATACTTATATAGTATGTCTAATCTAAACAACTATTACTCCCCCTGAATGTGGGATAACACAATATACTCCGAGACGACTTACAAAGCATATGCATCCAACAAAAAGATACTAACAAAGTAAAGAGAAGGGTTGACATGGGTTCCTAACTTCCCTTCCCTCTTATAAATTTGTTGTCCTCAAATCTTTAGATGTGGAAATTGTTGTTGAATCTAAAGGAGTGGTTCCCTGCATGTAGCATCCCCTGGTTGCACTGTTGTGCCACTAAATTAATACCTCTATGATGGATCGAGAGTGAAGGTGATGAGTTCTCTTATTGAGGATGGCCTATGGCTCCAAAATGATGGATCCGTCACTATACAATTCTGGTAAAATAGTTTGTGCTCTGATGTTGGTGCCAATAACTTTCATAAGACAAGAGCCATGAAATATTGGATGAATGCGAGACGAAGGAGGAAGTTCCAATTTATAAGCATCATACCCAATCTTCTACAGAATCTTATATGGCCCATAGAAATTTGGAGCCAGCTTCTGATGCCATTTTAGTTTCAAGGATGATTACTTGTATGGATGTAGACAAAGAAACACCATATCACCGACTTGAAAAGTCTGTTCATAACAGTGTTGATTGACTTGTTTCATTTGGTTTCTTTCCATTTGAATGTTGTCCTACAAAATGTGAAGAATTTGATCTCAGTTTCAGAGAACCATGTCAACTGCCTGGACTGGTGAATTTTTGGGGGTGTATGGAAGGCACATTGGTGGTGCCTGACCATAAATTGATTCATATGGAGTCATTTTAGATGTAGTATGGAAGGAAGTATTGTACCACCATCCAACGAGAGGGAGCCACTTTTCCCATTGGCATTGTTGTTCAGAGGTGAAACAACGAAGATAAGTTTCCAAGAATTTGTTGATAACTTGATTCTAACCATATGTTTATGGGTGATATTTGAAACTCATATTTAGTTTGGTGCCAGTGTGGAGAAATAGTTATGTCCAAAAATTACTTGTGAAATTTGCATCGTGGTCTGAGACAATGGAAGAAGGGATTCCATGAAGACGGAATATCTGGTCCATGAAAATTTGTGTGACTGAGGAGATGGTATATAGATGGCTGAGAGCACAAAAATGATTATATTTGGAGAATCGATCAACCACAAACAAGATTACGGTCTTCCCTCCAGATTTAGGGATCCCTTCAATCAAATCCATCGAAATATATTTCCAAATCCTTGTATGGATGTAAAATGTTTAAGCAATCCGGGAAGGAGTTTCGTTTCACCCTTGTGGTGTTGGAATTTATCACATTCAGCCACCATCTATTGGATTTTCCCTTTCATTTGTTTTTAGGAACCCAGAGTGCCATGTCGATGGAGAGGCATGGATTTCATAGAATATACCATGTTGAAGATATTTGCTTTGGGGAAGCACCAAACAACCCTTGTATCTTAGAGAAGAACCATCCCAAGAGTAATGTATCACAATAGAAGGGTTATTGACCAACCGTTGGATGATTTGAGGCCAAATTTCATGACCAAAAACTCATAATGTCCATCATGTGTGTGAAAATTTGTTTTAGGGATATCATCCCCATGAACCCAAATTTGGTGATGCCCAAAACGAAGATCCAACTTGGAGAAAAATTGGGCACCATGAATCTCATCAAGAATATCATCAACAACAAGAATTGGAAACTTATCCTTGATTGTGATGTGATTAAGTGCTCAAAATTCAATGCAGAGGCACCATGGCCCATCTTTTCTTTCGGACAAGAAGAACTAGTGAAGAGAAGGAACTGGTATTAGGGCGAATAATACATTACTTCAGTAAGTCTCGAATAAGCATATCAATCTATGTATTTTGGTGAAATGATCAGTAGAGATAGGGCCTGATGTTGGGAGGGATTATTCTAGGAAGGAGGAGAATACGATGGTCCTCTGGTTTTGAAGGTGGAAATCCCACTGGCTCAACAAAAACACATGCATATCGATCCAAAAATTTGTTGTATATCCAAGGGATTAGTTGAGACCGTTGAAGGTTTCATGTGAAATGATGATGCTGAGAGACCTTGGTTGTAATCCCTTCAATGTGTGATTTTTTCCACTGACTAAAAACTGCATCCACAGTTCAGCAAAATTCGATAAAATGGTTCCAAGTGTGTGTAACCATTGAGCACCCAAAACCACATCACATTCACCTAAGGGAAAGGAAAACATGTCAGAGAGCAAGTTATAATATACAATAGATATTCAAACATTACAACACTTACACTTGCAAGGTAAGGTGTCCCCATTGGAAATCATGACTTCAAAGTTTGAGCAAGGATGGAAAAAACAATTAGCATGTTTGGCGATCCTAGGGTCAATGAAGTTATGAGTGCTACTAGAATCAACGAGTATTGTAAGACAGATATTTTTTAAGAAACCCTTGACCCGCATGGTTTTTTGGGTGGTGACTCTAGCTAATGCATGGAGATATATCTTTGGATGGTCATCCTAGGTAGGAGGGTCAATAGGCAGTTGTTGAATGTCATCCTCATCATCTACTGGATCCTGAGCATCGTCAAAAATTTCAGGTGCAGGAAAAGAATCCAGATCCAATAGATAGAGATTTTTCTTTACACATCAATGTCCACAGGGTGAATTTTTTATCACAATTATAACAAATCCCTTTTTCTCTACATGCCTGCTTCTCGACTTCAAAAAAATGCTTGATAGGAGTGGTTCTAGGAACTGTCGGGATTGGAGGTATTTGGGGAACCATATTTATGAATGGAACAAAAGTGGATTTGGAGTGTTGTTGATCCATGATCTTGTCCTCCACCAAATTATCCAACCTTAGGGATTCCATCATCACGTTGGGACAAAACATTTTAACCTGAGATCAAATTACATACTTTATACCACTAATAAAACAACTTCTGTAGAATGCATTAGAAAATCCTTTTGTGTGATTGGCCAGTTTGACAAATTCTTCCTGATACTCTGTCACAGTGCTAGTTTGGTAAATTTTACTGAGTGCTCCTGTGAATTCATCAAAATAACTAGGGCCAAATCGTTGGAAAAGGAGTTGGCAAAACTCTTTCCAGTTTGGCTATTCATGAGCCTTGATGTACCAATAGAACCATTGAAGGGATTCATATTCCAAATGAAAGGATACAAGTGGGACTTTATTGACATCAAAAGTGTTATGCAGAATGAAATATTGTTCTTCTCTGTAAATCCATTCAGTCATATCATCACCATTTAAGCGAGGAAAATCAAGCTTCAACCCACAAAAATTGATGGAAGATAAGAACCCAGTGTCTCTAGAAGACTCAGACTGTCGTTGGTTGTTCATGGTTGAATGCTAAAGGTGGAGGTCGAGAATTTTTTCATCCATATCTTGAAGTTTGGTCTTGAATGTGACAAGTTTGTCTTCCATTTGTTTGTTTTCTTCTACGTGGGTGAGAACCATAACAAGGAGATTTTTTGGGTGGAAATGGGTAGAAAAACAAAAACAGAGAGGTTTTTAGAAAATGAAAATTTGAAGTTGGTAAAAACTCAGGTGGATAATTGGGGTTTGACTAGGTTTTGGACACTTTATAAGAGACAAGAAGCAGAAAATGATAATTTCATAAGCGAGGTGAAAGAATGGGAAAATTTGATAGAGAGGGAGAAGGAAATGAGAAATAGGAAATAGACAGTGTGGATAAATTTGAAGGTGATTGGGCGAGAATAAAAAAAGTTATGGAAAACCCTAAAAATAGAAAAATGTGGGATTTTGGGTTTCGGGAAGTGGAATTTGGGATAGGTTCCTCAAGGAAGGAAATATGCATAATGGATTTATGGGGGTTCCAGTGAATTTTCAATGGAAACAGATTTAAAACATAGAAAATATGGATCCCAATTATGTTTGGATTCCTAAAGGTTCTGAGGATTCACCGAGCCGCCAATGTTGTCTAATGACTTGTGTATTAGGGAAGTACCTGTCACTCCACAACTCAGGTAAAAATTACAACTGCTTTGCCACAAACAATATCTCTTGGTTTACCTCACGGATGGCAACTAGTCAATCAAGTAGGGGTCATTGTCATTTTTGCTTGGCAGGTCCTCTCAATGGCCAACTACTTCGGGGTTCCTTTGGTACTCCTCACAAAGAGTTTTAGGGATATTCCCAAGTAATTCCCACAATTAATAAGATAGGGGTTATTCCCTGATCCTAACCTAAAACCAAAAATATGGATGCAAAGAAGAAGCACAACTACAATAATCACAACAACGGGAAGCACTACAAAAGAAAAAAAAAGTTGGTAGAAATTCCACCTAGCGAGCCCAAGAAAGTGCTCTAATACCATATGTGAGGAACATACTGCAATAAACAATGAAAATGCATGATATAACATAAATAATAGAGCACATAAGATATTTTATTGATCGCATGCCACTTTGAGGGGGAAACCTCCTTTAAGCAAGCTCAATATAAAATAACTCGTGGATGCTTTAATTGTCCTCAACATGTACTTATATACTAAACCTAATCTAAAAAAATGTTACTCCCCATGAATGTGGGATAATACAATATACTCCGGGATGAATTACAAAGCATATGCGTCTAACAAAAATATAGTAACAAAGTAAAGAGAAGGGTTGACACAGGTTCGTAACTAAAGATAAAAATAGTAAATAATGTAATTGAATTAATAAATACTTATGTGTTTCAGTTAATTAAAAGAAAATTATAGATATCCATGCAAATGTTTTGCATGGATGACACTAAGAGTGAAGAACTAATGACACTTAAGTTAGTATGTTAACTAAGTGATCAACATTTAGTTAACTAAGAAAATCCATGCAAATTTTGATAGTAGAAATTGTGCACTAAATGTGAAGCACCAAAGACATTTAGTTAGTCACCTAACTGCTGGTTTATCCCACAAACTGAGAGGGGGGGGGTGAATCGGTATTGTCAGTTTTTACTTTAAAATGCACAAAATAAACAATCAAGACACAGATTTTATCATGGAAACCTCAAAAGAGCAAACCACCAACAAAAAATCATTAATAAGATGAGTTTACAAAATTGTTTATCTGTTGCAACAGAAAGGATGTAGATACACCATAGATTTTTCCTGCAACTACAGACTAGGATGCTACAACACCACTATGGTTTTCTTCCTGCTTCAACAGACAAGGATGCTATGACACCCTATTCTCTAGCTACCACTGGAAGGAGGCTTCAACCCCCTGCAGACCTGTGGCTTTCCCTAGCACCACCCTGCCATCCTAGACTGATGTTCTCAATATTTTAGAACAGTCGAAGAACTGTCCACTTTGGACTCTATTAGTCTTACTAACAGAGACGCTTTATTCTTTACACGTTCATTCAATAAATACCTTTCACTTATTACCTACCAACACATCTCTCTATAGTTGTGTTCTTTCATTTTGGGTCATGACTGTTTACTTACAGACATATCTCTTCATCGTCTACCCATTCAAATGTCACATCATTTCATCGTTAAGTTTCAGCAAATGCACCATTTCGTTCTTTTCACAACTCATAATTCATTTCCGCAGCCCTGTTTATCATTTTTTAGTGCTTTCGTAATGTTCTTCTCCAGATACAATCCGAACCATTGATCTTCTGTTTGAATCTCACTAGACCATTGATCTACTATAGATATTTCCTCTTGGAATTGTATTTTCACACCAGGTTTATGTTTCAATGATTCCCCACCATTGATCTTCATCAGGCTTCTCCATGAGCGTCGATCTTCAGATTGCGGGTTGCAGGGTGTAACATTTTCCAAAATTGTATCTCGACTTTCCACAAACTTCTTTCTGCAACAAAAATTCCACACCATTGATATTTTGCAGGTGTTTTCCTGACCATTGATTTCCAGATTGTGGGATGTGGATTGCGGGTTCATAGAATCTTTAAACCTTATTTTCACAATTCCCTTTCCACATTTTTTCTTTTGCACCATCGATCTCTTTTGGAGGAACTAATCTTAGCCACCCAATCTTAATCTTTTGTGGAACTTCATCCTCCCACCTATCTTTTGCGGAACTGGTCCTCAGTCGTTGGATCTCATGCGGGATGCCTCTTGACCATCGATTTCATATCGAATTCGGATATCACCATGACTTTGCGGATTTACATGATTTCTTTGTAGAAATATTCTACGATTGTTTTTAATAGTTTTTTCATTCATACTGCATCTCTACTTCCACTCAAACTCTGTTCTTTGTTTCATTAACCATTGTTTACATCATATTGTCGACAGTGTCTTGTAAGTCTTCATATCGGTCATGCATGTTGTCTTATCATCCATATCCATCTCATTCATCTTATATGTGTCGTGCTACATTCTCAACTATGCCATTCCATGCCATCACTACATTAGTCTTTCACTGAGTTTTCCTTGCCATCATATCCACTGGTTATTCCTTTTTCATTCGTGAACACTTTTGACATCAATGACAACTATATACTCAACAATTTCCCCCTTTGGCATTGATGGCAACCTCTAAGCATTATCCCCCTTTGACAATAATGACAAAGGAACTTTTCTGTCTGACAGCTCCCTCTGTCAGCATTTCTCCCCCTGATATTGAGTTTTCTCCTCTTATTACTTTTGTAACGAAATAACTCCCATTTTCTATCTAAGACGCTCAAAGGCTTCCTTAGATAGTGGTTTGGTGAAAATTTCAGCAATCTGTTCTTTTGTGTCAATGTGTTCTAATTTGACAGCTTTTTGAGATACCTGTTCTCTTAGATAGTGATACTTGATTGGTATATGTTTTGTATTAGAATGAATGATAGGATTTTTAGACATATTTATAGCACTAGTGTTATCATAGTTGATCACTATTTGATGTTAATATTTTACAAGTAGATCTTCTAGGGTTTGTCTCATCCAAATAACCTGAGTGCAACATGAGGCAGCAAAAATATATTCTGCTTCTATTGTAGAGAGTGAAATGGAGGATTGTTTTTTACTTGACCATGATACTAAACAACTTCCCAAAAAAAATGTTGCTCCACTAGTACTTTTTCGATCGTCAACACTTCTTTCCCAATCTGCATCAGTAAACGCCTTCAAGGTAAATTCTTGTCCTTTCGGATACCATAAAACATACTCCATAGTACCTTTTAGATATTTGAAAATCCTTTTTACTATTTTTATATGTGTTTCTTTGGGAGATGACTGGAATCTAGCTACCAATCGAACAGCTTGCATGACATCTGGTCTTGTGGCTATCACATATAGTAGACTTCCAATCATGGATCTAAACATGGTATGATCTACTTCCAGAGATTCATCATCCTTACTTAACTTGCAATCAGTGACCATAGGAGTACCAACAAGTTTGGAAACTTCCATTTTAAACTTTTTCAACATATCTTTGATGTACTTAGTTTGAGAGATGAAAATTCCTTTGTTTGTTTGGTAAACTTGCAATCCCAAGAAGAATGTCAAATCACCCAACATTGACATTTCGAATTCTTTCTTCATTTTAGAGGCAAAGTCTACACTTAGGATTTGAAGATTGCTTCCAAAAATGATATCATCCACATAGACAACAACAATTATCATATTTTTATCTTTGATTTTTAGGTAAAGATTAATTTCAGGGACTCCTCTTTTAAAACCTTGTTGTTTTAAGTGACTATCTAGTCTTGAAAACCATGCTCTTGGAGCTTGTTTGATACCATAGAGTGCATTTTTCAGTTTACAAACATAGTCTTTGTTTTCAATATACACTTCTTATAATTTTCCATTCAGGAATGCATACTTGACATCCATTTTATATACTTTGAATTTTTTATGGCATGACAGTGCTAAAAACATTCTAATTTCTTCAAGTTGAGCTACAAGAGCATAAGTTTATTCAAAATCAATATCTTCCACTTGGGCATACCCCTTACAAACCAGTCTTTCTGTGTTCCTTATTACTTGTCCTTCTTGATTGAACTTGTTTTTGAAAATCCATTTGTTTCCTACAATGTTCTTATCTTCAGGTCGTGGGACAAGTTCTCAGGTCTCATTTTTCTCAATCTGATCTAGTTCTTCATTCATGGCTTTGACCCATTCATCACTTTTGTTGGATTTTGTAAAGTTCTTGGGTTCTACTATTGAGAGTAAGGCTTGTTCCACATCTAGTAGTTGTCTTCTTGTTTTGACCCCTGCATTTTTATCACCCATGATCTGTGACTCTGGATGATCCTTTTTTACCCTTCTAGAAGGAGTTTTAGTTTTAAGTCTAGGGAAGTATTCATCATCTTCATGTGTATCTTCCTTCTCTTTGTCTTCTTCTTCGTTATGAATGCTCTCGTCCTTTTGTAAGTATTTTATTTTATCATCACATGTATTTTCAATACTGTCAAGATTTTTCTCTTTTCTTGGTTTTATATCATCTACCTTCACATTAGCACTTTCTACAATTTTATGTAATCTTTTATTGTAACACCTATATTCCTTTTTGGTGGATGAATATCCTAAAAGGATTCCATCACCAGTCCTGGAGTCGAACTTTCCAAGGTCATCCTCGTTTCTTTTGATGTAATAGTTACTGCCAAACACTTTAAAATATTTGACTGAGGCTGGTCTTCCAAGCCACAATTTGTAGGGGCTCTTATCCTTATTCACTCTAAGTTGTCCTCTGTTAAGTATATAGACAGTTGTGTATATAGCTTCTCTCCAAAATGAATCTGACAGTTTTGCTTCATTGAGCTTAGTTTTGGTAGCTTCTTGGATTGTTCCTTTTTTCCTTTCAACAACCCCATTCTGTTGAGGAGTTTTTGCAACTGAAAATTGCCTCTTAATTTCATGACCTTCACATAACTCATTGAATTCATTTGAGGTAAATTGTCCCCCATTATCTGATCTAAGACATTTGATTTTCATACCAGACTCATTTCAGCCATTGCCTTGAATATTTAAATTTTTCAAAGGCTTCTTATTTTTTTTAGAAATTCCACCCAGGTCATCCTTGTGTAATCATCAATGAGCAACATGAAATAGTGATATCCTTGCATACTTTTAGTTCTGGTTGGTCCACAAAGGTATGTGTATATTATTTCCAGAGGGTGTGAGGTCATATGTTCTTTTATTTTAAAATTGGCTCTGGTTTGCTTCCCATGTTGACAAAGTCTGCACACAGAGTTTAGAGGAACTATAATTTTAGTTAGATCTATTACAGCTTCCTTCGTGCTTATTTTGGCAAGATTGTCAAAACTTATATGTCCCAACATTTTGTGCCATAACCAACTTTCATCTACCATACTTAATTAACCTTGGTTTTCATTTTCCAATATGTATACATTGTTTGTATTTCTCATAGCAATGCCAACAACATTTCCTCATTTCTTATTCTTGATTTCACATTTTTATGAGTCAAAGATGCAAATGTGTCCTTGGTCACATGTTTGACTTACACTGAGAAGATTAGGCTTGAGGTTTCCAACTAGCAAACCATTTTCTACTTTGATCTTGTTGTTGACAAATCATGTTCCTTTGCCGATTATTTTGGAGGACGGGTTGTCTCCAAAAGTGACTTTTCCCTTATTATATTTTAGTGTCATGAATTTTCTTGGGTCACCAATCATATGTTTTGAACAACCACTCTCCAAGTGCTATAAGTTTTGGCTTTCGGTTTCACATAAGGCAATCGTGGAAGTTTCATTTTCTTCCTTTTCTCTCCAATATCTCTTTTCTTTGGTGTTGTGATATTTGATTGCAACAATATTTCTTGTAGGAGTATTTAGCTTACAATATCTTGCCATATGTACATGGTTATTACACTTATAACATTCTATGTCATATTTTTGGAGTAGTGTAAAAATATTATTATTTCGCTTCAACTTATTACTTGAGGACTTCTTCTTGTATTAAGAAACCTTTCTTTCAATTCTGCAGTTTAAGGCTTTATGACCAAAATTATAACAAGCAAAGCAGTGACCTAAAAAGATCTGTAGATATCTATTTGGTCTCTTGGGTTCTATATTATTTCTATTTTTATCTTTAGAAATTATGTCATCTTTCTTGCTTCTTTCCTTTTTAGCTGGAGTATTTAGTACTTCAACATAGCTTTTCTTACTTCCTTCTTGATTTGTGACAGGGAAATTCTCTAGCTTCTTTTCTTTAACGAACCCCAAACTAGACCTATCACCTAATGGCCTTTGGCTACTCAGAATGTCATCTAGAATCCTTGAGCTATTCTCAAACTTTGATTTGATAGATTCTTCATCAAGCTTTCTCTTGAATTGCATGATTTCTTTTGCAAGATTTTCGGACTCCTATATTCTTCTTTTGAGTTGTAGGTTTAAGTCCTCCTCAACCTTTTTGGCATCTAATAGTTGAGCTTTCAACTGACTAATGATAATATTTGACTACCGGTTTTTTTTCCTACATCAAGTTCTTCAAGGGCGCTAAGTAGTTCATCTCTTAGATCTACTTCTCCTTCTACGTCTGAGTCACTATTTGAGGCTTGAGTGTCTAGGCCCATAAATAAAACTTTTGTTTCTTCAACTTCACTTCCATCTAAATCTTCATTGTCTTCCATGGTGTAAACAATTTTCTTTTTCCCATAGGGTTTTTTCTTGTTTCCTGGTTTACCCATTTTGAATTTCGAAGTTTTTTTTTCTTCATTCTCATCTTGTTTAGTGTAGGTGCATTTATAAGCAAAATGTCCAATCCTTCCACAATCAAAATACTTTAGAGGTAACACTCCTTGTATTTTCCAGTCCCTATCTCAAGTTTATTAATGAAAAGAGCTTCTTCATCATTTGGGTTTTTTCATTGATTTTCTATGGAGGCTTTAAAAGCTGCTTCTTTTCTTGAAGATCCATTTTGTCCTTTTCTCATCTCATACGCAGTGAGAATTCCATGTAACTCATCCATTTTTACTTTTTTAAGGTCATATCGTTCTTCTAAGGTGGATACCTTTGGGTCATATCTCATTGGTAATGTTCTTAGTACCTTGCTTACCACTTATTTTTCTTTAATTTTCCTCCAAGGCCTTTGATCGCATTAACAACTTCATCTACTCGAAGAAGGTATTCCCCAACATTCTTTTCTTCTTTCATTTTAAGACTTTCAAATTGACCTCTATATATTTGAAGTTTGGATTCTTTGACCTTAGATTCTCCTTCATAGATAATCTTCAATTTGTCCCAAGCTTGTTTGGCAGATGTTCATTGCATAACTTTAGTAAATACCGAGTTTATTAAACCACTTAAGATTGAGTTTAGGGATTTAGCATTACCTTCATATTCACCTAGTTCAACTGCGTTCGTAGGGTATTGGTTTCCTATATTAAGTTCATTTTATGTTGCTTCCCAAATCTTCCATCCCAAGGACATCAGATGACACCTCATTCTTACACTCCAGTAAGCATGATTTTCTCCAGTAAATAGTGGAGGTTTGTTAGTGGCCAATCCTTCTTGTTGATCCATTGTGGTTTTTGGATGGGATCTTCCTTCCAGTGGTTAAGATGTTGTGAAGGAACCTGCTCTAATACCAATTTTTGGTTTATCCCACAATACTAAGAGTGGGGGTGAATCAGTATTGTCAATTTTTACATTAAAATGCACAAAATAAACAATCAAGACACATATTTTATCGTGGAATTATCAAAAGAGAAAACCACCAACACAAACTCATTAATAAGATGAATTTACAAAATTGTTTATCTGCTGCAACATAAATGATGTAGATACACCCTATATTTTTCCTTCAACTACAGACTAGGATGCTACAACACCCTTATGGTTTTCTGCCTGCTTCAACAGACAAGGATGCTATGACACCCTATTCTCCAGCTACGAGTGGAAGGAGGCTTCAACCCCTTGCAGTACTGTGACCTGCCCTAGCACCACCCTGCCACCCTAGACTGATGTTATCAGTATTTTAGAACAGTTGAAGAACTGTCCACTTTTGACTCTATCAGTCTTACTAACAAAGTCGCTTTATTCTTTACGCATTCATTCAATAAATACCTTTCACCTATTACCTACCAACGCATCTCTCCATAGATACGTTCTTTCATTTTGGATCTTGACTGTTTACTTATAGACATATATCTTCATCATCTACCCATTCAACCGTCGCATCATTTCATCGTTAAGTTTCAGCAAATGCACCATTTCGTTCTTTTCAAAACTCAGAATTCATTTCCGCAGCCCTGTTTATCATTTTATGCTGCTTCCGTAATGTTCTTCTCCATATACAATCCGGACCATTGATCTTATGTCCAAATATCTCCATAACATTGATCTACTCTGCAGATTTCCTCTTGAAATCGTATTTCCACACCAGGTTTCTATTTCAACGATTCCTCACCATTGATCTTCATCAGGCTTCTCCATGAGCATTGATCTTCAGATTGTGGGATGCAGGATGTAACATTTCCCAAAATCGTATCTCGGATTTCCGCAAACTTCTTTCTGCAACAACAATTCTGCACCGTTGATATTTTGCGGGTGTTTTATTGACCGTTGATTTCCAGATTGCGGGTTCATAGAATCTTTAAACGTTATTTCCGCATTTTTTCTTCTGCACCGTCGATCTCTTTTGGTGGAACTAATCTTAGCCGTATGATATTTATATTTTGCGAAACTTCATCCTCCCGCCTATCTTTTGTGCAGTTGATCCTCAGCCATTGGATCTCATGCGGGATGCTTCCTGGCCGTCGATTTTAGATCGAATTCAGATCTCACCATGACTTTGTGTATCTGCATGATTTCTTTGTGAAAATATTATGCGACCGTTTCTAACAGTTTTGTCATTCATACTACATCTCTACTTACACTCGACCTTTGTTCTTTGTTTCATTAACCATTGTTTACATCATATTGTCAAAACTGTCTTGGAAGTCTTCAGATCAGTCATTCATGTTGTCTTATCATCCATGTCCATCTCATTCATCTTATATGTGTCATGCTACATTCTCAACTATGCCATTCCATGCCATCACTACCTTAGTCTTTCACTGACTTTTCCCTCTCATCATATCCATTGGTTATTCCTTTGTCATTCGTGAACACTTTTGACATTAATGAAAACTATATACTGAACAATAGCATTATGGTCATACATTTAGTTAAAGATTAAAATACTATGTTCATATAAGTCAACATTTAGTTAAAAACTAATATTGAAAGGAAGGGTGCATATCATTGTGCATCCTAGGTGTTTTGGCTTGTTATTAATTTGCTAGGAATATGTCAATTTCAATACAGTTGATTACAATGTTTCATTGGATATCTCTTCTCTACTGCTGAGGTGGCATCTCTTATCAGGAAATATGCTTATGTGTTGTAAACCATTCTCTGCAAATCTATCTATCATACTCAAAGAATTGTTGGGTTTTTCATCCTCCGTGTTTGGAGGGTTTTCCAAGGGTATATCTTGTCTCTTATGGTTGAATGATTTAAATGGCTGATTTGTCTTCTGAGATTCATATATGCAGTGATTTATAAATAAAAGTTTTAAAGTTCAAGCATCTATGATATTTTCTCAAAACATTAACATGGTATCAGAGAATAGGGCATGAAGGATATTAGGTTTGTGCAACAACTTAAATATGTTGCAGCTACAACCTTTTTCCCATTTTTTTCTAAAATTTTGGACCCTCCTTTCAATTTTATCTAGCCTGGGATTGTTTGGGTTCCTGAACTCTATTTTTCCTCTACTATAAATTTGTATTTTTGATGTGGAGGTCGGATGACTAATTGACTATTTTTTCTTGTTGTTTCAGACGTTAAACGATCTAGTGTTACTGTCGCCCAGTTGAAAGTCTTTTGAGCACTTAATGTTTGATTTTTTGATGATTTTATTCCTCGCTGTCGGAAGTTAGTTGAAGTTTGAGTTGGGACATTAGTTCTCTATGCTGCTAATGTTTCGAGAGGGAAACAATGAACAGTTCTTATTTTCGTCGATGCGCTTTACCTCCTATTTGTTTTATTGGTAAACCTTTTGATTTTCGATGGCTCTGTTTATTTTATCACTATCAGAATGATTTTTTACTGTGATTAGAGGGCTAGTCCTTTGCAGTGCTAACACGGTGGCAATGTTGAGTTTTGAGTCGTCGATACATAGTTATTAGAGCCCCCGATCGCCAACGGTTTTGTGATCCGTAGAACCCACAGTCAATTTGTTATCCGCCGTTGCGGTTGTTGACCAGACTATTTGTGTCGATGTGTTAGTGATTAGTTTTTCCGATCGTCGATGCATAGCGCTTAGAGCTTCCGATCGCCGATGATTTTTTTGTTATCACAGAGCCCGTAGTCGGTCTCTCTCCTGCCATTGCGGCTGCGTAGTGAACTATCTGCCTGATGCTTAGTGCTTTTGACCACTGATGGTTATATACGTGCGGAGCAATATTTTATCTTGTATCCTTGTTGAAATCCGCGTTTTTCCTCCAGTCCTTGTTTTTGTGTGCTTTTACTCTATTTTATGGGATGGTGGAGGTTTTACGTGGGTTTTGGTCGAGTCAAGGTTTTTTCCGAGATGAAGAGCGCAATTTAGGGTTCGGTGTTTTGAGGATTGGCAGTTACATTGTTACAGTTCATGCTTTCATCGGAGGATTTCGAGTTAGTTTAGATGCGGACTTAGAATATTTCAAGACACAAACTTGCAGGATTTTCTTTTCCTTGTCATTCTTTCTTTTCATGCATTAATAGTGTGTATAGTTTATTTTATAGAATGCATATGGAGGTGGTAAATAGACTGATACAATTTTTTTTATTTTGGTAAAAGCTAAATGGCCTAAGGACATGCTATGTTTATGACAGGGTGATTGCAGTAAAGAAGATATATCTAAAAGACAAAAGCAAAAGAGGCAGAGAATTGGTTGAAGAATAAGGAAGAAGAAAGAAAGAGAGATGTAGAGGAGGCAGCAAGGAAGGAAGAGAAAGAGAAAAGAAGAAGCAGAGATAAATAAAATAGAAGAAGAAAGTGAGGGTATGAGATTAACAAGATCTCAAAAAGACCAATAGAATACTGAGCAGATCGATAGCAGCAGACGCCCAGGCTTGGAAAAATTCCATCAACGACCAAGTTGGTCCCTCTTCATAAAGTGTTCTCTTAATTTTTATTTTAAATGTAAAATATTGTATAAATTATGAGCACTTACTACATGACAAAATTTTGGGATCGAAAGGTTGGGGAAGCCCAAAAGTCGAGGGGCAGCCCAAAGGTTTTGATTTTTTGTATAAATATAGGAGAGTTTAGATGTAAAGGGGGACTTTTTCCCAGATAGATTTGTGAGAGTATGTTGTAAGAAGAACTATTTCCTTTTGCAATAAATAATTACAACTTTCCTGTTGGAGAAAGCTTGGTGGAATGTTTCAAATGTTGTGCCATGGATCAGTTGAATGTGAACTATTTCATTTTCAGCTTATGTCCATTAACTATGAGATCGTTCTAACTCATTGAATCTATGTTCATGTTATGAATGCACTCTAGTTTATTCTGTGAAGTTTCCACTGTGAGTAATGAAGGTTTTCATAAACAATAAGCTATCTTGTTGTTCATATATCTATTAATGTTCATGTGTTTTGAAATAAGTAACAGCTATCCATAATTTTTCTTAATGCATGCGCAGAAATACATTACTCACTGATAACTGCTACTTTTTCTCCCTATGGATAGGTTAGTTGGTTAAATTTAGTTTCTTGTTGTGTGTGATTTAGATGCGAGAGAGATAAGATGAGAGGTAAGAACCTGCACATCACATTGTGACACTCCTCATTATCTCTATCAATCTTCATTTTTAGATAGGCACAAACCAAAAATATACACGGTGGTTCGGGCCGTAGCCGGTAAAATGTTTTAATTTGTTACTTGACCTATGTTAGTCGGACCATAAACCAGACGGATTCCCCATACCAAACAATAACGGGCTAGTTGGGAACGCTTATTGGGGAGAATCACTAACTGTTGTTACCTACGATTTTCCAGGCCTCAACAGTTTTTGGTGCTAGAAGGAGGACCACCAGTGCATGGTTATCCAAGGAAATTCACTTCCTCAAAATTACTCCACCGGTGACATTTCTGAAAGAAGTTTGTTTCACAAATCCACTCCTGAAGATAAAGAGAAAGGGTATCTGTATCCTATAGATAATGAAGTAGTTGATGATATGAGAAGAATTACTAGGGCATATGCAAAGAAGATCAGAGGATTACCGATTATTCCTGTCTTACCCAAAAGAGAATATCAGAAGAAAGATCGCCCTAAGTTAGAAGATTCGGTGTTGGTAGAAGATCTTGAAGAACTGGTAGAAGCAGCCTTATAAGAAGTTGACCAGCCTTTGAATCAATTGGACCCAGATTCACCTTATTGTTCACCTTGTTGGACCCCTGTTCAGTCACCACCTCATTCTCCACTCAGAATCATGGCTCATGTAAATGAAAACCAACTACCTCCACCGCCTTCTTGGAAAGCTAGGTCACCTTTAAATTTGACACCTCCTTTGCATGATTTGCCTCAAGCTTTTGACAAGATGTTACCCAAGTTTGAACCAGGTGAAAGAGTTTTGGTAGATGATCATTTACAAAGTTTTTACTAGGCTATAGAAGGATTACGAGCTGGGGAGCATGAAGATGTAGTGTGTAGATTGTTTCCCCACACTTTGAAAGGAAAAGCAGCCTCATGGTATTTTCCACTTCCTGCCAATTCAATCACAGATTAGAACACATTTGAGAGAATGTTTAGAAGTAAATATGCAGTTCAGAAAACTCATGCAGCCTTGATGAAGGGGTTATGTGCTCTAAATAATGAAAGAAAAGAAAAAGTACATGATTTCACTCAAAGATTTGCTGCTTACCTAAAAAAAATTACTGCAGCTGATAAGCCATCTAAAAAAGCTTTGATTGAATACTATACTTCAGCTCTAAGGCCTGACTTGGCCATGTTTTCCAAGATATCAATCAAACCTATGTTATCAAAAACTTATGAAGAAGCTGAGAGGGTAGAGGCTGAGATGGAGAGCATAAAAAATTATCCTATGCAGTCGAAAGAAAAAACTTTTGGAGGTAAGAAACCTTTATTACTGACTAAGCCTAAGGATGAGCCATCACAGGATTTTGAAGGGATGTTGAAGATGATGCAAAATTTATCCAACAGAGTGATAGATTTAGAGAGGGAAAGAGAGGCTCACAAATCATATAATCCTTATTATAAGGAAAGGGAAGACAACAGTCAACCTAGGCCTCCTCCACATAGTCCTGCAGCAATGAATTTAACTGATGTAGGCATGGATAATTTTTGTACTTTTCATCAACAGCCTCATTCTGAGAAAAATTTCCCTCAATGGATAAATTCTAAGACGTTGGTAATGAATCAGTTATTGGACTCCAAACTAACAGAAACTGATAAGGAGGAAGAAAAGGAAAATCAATCCATAGAAAAACATGAGGAGGATACTCTGGTTTTATGGGACTGTGTCTCATTGTTTGATATAGAAGAGGAAGGTTCTCTGAAACAAGAGGAAACATCAGAAACCAATGTGACAACAAGAAGCCAGGGTTTGTTAAAAGAAAACAATTCAATACTTCCGAAGATCAAGAAACTTTAGGAAAATATGAAGAAGATACAAAAGAACACTACAAATGTTAAAATACCAGAATTTACCATTTCAAGTCAAGATCCAAAGAAAATTAACATACCTGTTAATCCTGTTGAAGATAAAATTGATCATGTCAAGAGAAATATCAAAGAGCATGAGATGGGGTATGATATTGTGGAAGACATTAAAAAGGCTAAGGCAAATATCTCATTGTTTGAAATGTGTAATGTACCTCAGCAGAAAGAGAAATTGTTAAAAGCACTTGAAGTACCAGAAGAAGAGCTTCCCACTGACAACCAACCTGAAGAAGAAGTTGTTGAAGCAAGTGTGGGAGGTAAGTCTAAGTTTAAAACCCCACCATTTCTCCTAACTTTTGAGATTTTCAACTATAATGTGCACAACTGTTTAGTAGACTCAGGGGCATCAATCAATGTTATGCCACTTTCAGTCTACAAGAGAATTAATGAACAGCCTAAACCATCCACTTGGCAAGTTATTCAATTAGACAAGACAGCTGTGAAAGTAATATGAGAAATGGAAGATGTTCTAATTCACTTATCTGCAAATGAGAAGGTATGTCAGTACATTGATATTGTAGTAGCAGACATACCTGATGTTTATGGATTTTTTTTTAGTCAAGACTGGTCAGCAAGGCTAAATGGATACTTCGCATCAGATTGGTCACATCTATGGTTGCCTCATAAGGGAAGTCCCAATCAAATAAAAATATTAAGAGAGCCTCACATGAAGTACAATGTTACTCAGTTGGAGGGAAAAAATGAACCAGTGAAGTCTGTGTTGGAAAATTACTTCATTGAATTGGAACCAGGAAATTACCAAGCTGAAGAAGCCAACAATATTTCTGACACCCATCCCAATCTCCTTCGATTTTCACGAGATGATGAGATTGGCTGTAAAATAGTAGATTTAGTTTCAAATGTAGTTTTTAATTCAAGTTCTGTAGTACTAGATAATGGGTAGGCTCTTTTCAAATTGCATCCAAGCTTAGCCCTCAACTCACAAGTTGCAAGATTTACAGGGGTGGGTAGAGAACTTACCAGTTAATGGTTTAGTTCTCAAACTTTATTTTTCTTGATTTTATTCCTTGGTTATCTTGTACATAAATAAATTGATTGCTTTGTTTTTGTTTTGATTTGTTTATTTTTGTTTGTTGTAGTTAGGGTTTGTTTGATTTTAATAAAAAATCACAACTTTTGGTTGCATGGTGTTCATCAAAATTATGGATTAACTAAAATCCTTGATTATAAGACTGTGTACTATTGATTTATTTGAAAGAACTTCTTCTATTTTAGCAGTTTTCCTAAATGGCTATGAACACATTGAAGTCCTACTTAACCCTTGTAAAATAACTCAGGATCAAAAGGACTGGAATACTATTTCGAGGCTCCATCCATCTCACATTTAAAAATGTCTTAGGGGGTGACAGCAAAAGACCCATGGAGAGGAAGCATGGTAAACAATATATTATATTAAATGATCCCATGCCAAGAATTGAAAACAAAAAGGCAAATAAGAGTCAAAATCTCCTAAGAAAAGCAATATGTATCAAAACAAAGTACTGAACCATATGAGTACAAGATTGCCAAAGTTCTTCTTCGTCCGTGAGCCGAAAATTAAATACATCTATCACACAAAAGGACACTATGGATAGAGGAGCCTGAATAAAAATTCAGAAAGAAGGCATGCAGGAGGACTCAGAAAGGACAAAAAAGTCCAAAAGCATAAAAGTGCAAAATGGCATGGGAATGAGGAACAAACGAATATTTATGTTTACCATATGTTACAATCCTGTGGTGTCCAAGCTGTGAGCTAACCGAAGACAGAGGTAAAAATGAAACTCATATTCCTGGCCTCAAAAGAGTTATCTAGACTTTAAAATCTTGGTTCCCATTATCCCTAAATTGGACTATCATCAATGATTAAAGTACATACATCTGCCATTTGGGAAATCCAGACATCTAGAAGAATTCAGCATGTTGGTATTTATTGTCAAAACAGTCTGTTACTCAAAGAAGAAGTTGTCTAGAGATCTATGTTCACCAGGTAGTCACCAATTGTTGCAGCTGCAACCTTTTTCCCAATTTTTTCTAAAATTTTGGACCCTCCTTTTAATTTTATCTAGCCTGGGATTGTTTGGGTTCCTGAACTCTGTTTTTCCTCTACTATAAATTTGGATTTTTGATGTGGAGGTCAGATGACTAATTGACTATTTTTTCCCGTTGTCTCGGAGGTTAAACAAGCTAGTGTTACTGTCGCCCAGCCAAAAGTCTTTTGAGCACTTAATGTTTGATTTTTCGATGATTTGATTCTTTGCTGTCAGAAGCTAGTTGAAGTTTGAGTCGGGGAATTAGTTCTCTATGCCGTCGATGTTTTGGGAGGGAAACGACGAACAGTTCTTATTTTCATCGATGTGCTTTACCTCCTGTTTGTTTTATTGTTAAACCTTTCGATTTTTTATGACTCTGTTTATTTTATCACTATTGAAACGATTTTTTACTGTGATTGGAGGGCTAGTCCTATGCATTGCTGACATGGCAGCAGTGTTGAGTTTTGATTCGTCGATACATAGTTATTAGAGCCCCTGATCGCTGACGATTTTGTGATCCACAGAACCCATAGTCAGTTTGTTATCCGCCGTTGTGGCTGTCAACCAGACTATTTGCGCCAATGTGTTAGTGATTAGTTTTTTCGATCACCGACGCATAGCGCTTAGAGCTTCCGATCGTCGATGATTTTTTTGTTATCGAGGAGCCTGTAGTCAGTCTGTCTCCCGTCGTTGCGGCTGCGTAGTGAACTATCCACCTGATGCTTAGTGCTTTCAACCACTGATGGTTATATACGTGCGGAGCATTATTTTATCTTTTATCCATGTTGAAACCCGTGTTTCTCCTCCAGTCCTTGTTTTTGTGGGATTTTACTCTATTTTATGGGATGGCGGAGGTTTTTCGTGGGTTTTGGTCGAGTCAAGGTTTTTTCCGAGATGAAGAGCGTAGTTTAGGGTTCGGTGTTTTGAGGATTGGTGGTTACATTGTTATGGTTCATGCTTTCATCGGAGGATTTCAAGTTAGTTCAGATGCGGACTTAGAATATTTCAAGACACAAACTTGCAGGATTTTCTTTTCCTTGTCATTCTTTCTTTTCATGCATTAATACTGTGTATAGTTTCTTTTACATAATGCATATGGAGGAGGTAAATAGACTAATACCATTTTTGTTATTTTGGTAAAAGCTAAATGGCCTAAGGACATGCTATTTTTATGACAGGGTGATTGATGTAAAGAAGATATGTCTAAAAGACAAAAGCACAAGAGGCAGAGAATTGGTTGAAGAATAAGGAAGAATAAAGAAAGAGAGTTGCAGAGGAGGCAACAAGGAAGGAAGAGAAAGAGAAATGAAGAAGCAGAGATAAAGAAAAAAGAAGAAGAAAGTGAGGGTCTGAGATTAACAGGATCTCAAAAAGACCAACAGATTACTGAGCAGATTGATAGTAGTAGAGGCCCAGGCTTGGAAAAAGTGCATCAGCGACCAAGATGGTCCCTCTTCATAAAGTGTTCTCTTAATTTTTTATTTTAAATGTAAAATATTGTATAAATTATGAGCACTTACTACATGACAAAATTTTGGGATCGAAAGGTTGGGGAAGCCCAAAATTCGAGGGGCAGCCCAAAGGTTTTTCTCTTTTGTATAAATATAGGAGAGTTTAGATGTAAAGGGGGACTTTTTCCCAGATAGATTTGTGAGAGTATGTTGTAAGAAGAACTATTTCCTTTTGCAATAAATAATTACAAGTTTCCTGCTGGAGAAAGCTTGGTGAAATGTTTCAAATGTTGTGTTATGGATCAGTTGAATGTGAACTATTTCATTTTCAGCTTATGTCCATTAACTGTGAGATCGTTCTAACTCATTGAATCTATGTTCATGTTATGAATGCACTCTAGTTTATTCTGTGAAGTTTCCACTGTGAGTAATGAAGGTTTTCATAAACAATAAGCTATCTTGTTGTTCATATATCTATTAATGTTCATGTGTTCTGAAATAAGTAACAACTCTCTGTATTTTTTCTTAATGCATGCACAGAAATACATTACTCATTGATAACTGACACTTTTGCTCCCTAGGGATAGGTTAGTTGGTTAAATTTAGTTTCTTGCTATGTGTGATTTAGATGTGAGAGAGTTAAGATGAGATGTTAAAACCTACGCATCACATTGTGACACTCCTCGTTATCTCTATCAATCTGCATTTTTAGATAGGCACTTGCACATCATACTTAAACACACACAAAAACCAAAATTATACACGGTGGACCAGGCTGTAACTGGTAAAACGTTTTAATTTGTTACTTGACCTACGGTAGTCGGACCGTAAACCGGACAGATTCCCCATACCAAACAATAACGGGCTAGCTGGGAAATTTTATTGGGGAGAATACCTAACTGTTGTTACCTGCAGTTTTCCAGGCCTCAACAAAATCCTACGCTATCTTGAAGAGTTGAGAAAAATATTGCAGCCATGGATACATGTACACAGTGGTGGAGGATCCTTCATCCAATGCAGGGAGAATCCATAGCAAGTTAGTATGCATCATTCTTGTCACTATTCTAGGTGACAAAATCTATGGATCATGTTTTTTATCAAAATGTGAGGAATTAGCCAAAACCATTGAAAACCCACTTGCCAAATGGCTTAATTTAGCTTAAATGGGAGTGGATTTAAAAAATTACAAAAGTTTGGGAGATATGATATTGTATTTGAATATGGAGTTTTTAGAATGTGTGTTATGGACATCTTTCCAATATGGACGAATTGGTTCAATGACCCATGGATTTGTGGATTGGATGTTATCCTTCTTCATTGGATATTGTGTGTAATGAGAGCCCCATAGATTTAAGAGCTCATCCAAAGAAGATGGCGATGATCATAAGAAGAAGTTATTTCCTGAATAAGACCATTCGCTCCAAGTTGCATTGGATCCAGTTTCCTATGCAGAGATTAACTACCTATTACATGCACTTAAATTTGCAAGGAGATCAAGACCAAGGGACTCTAGTAATCTCTGCAAGAGGCAAAGATCAAGAGGGAGAACAAAAAACAAGAAAATATAAGTACTTATATTTTGTTTATTATATTCTCTTTAGATCTATATGCTTTTGAATGTGTTTGATTACAATCCTATCGATATCCATATTCTTGGGATTAGGAATTGTGTAATGATATAACATTTTGAGAATACACGTTGATTGTCTTTATTTTATTGAAAATTAACAAAACTCATGAAGTATACATGCATGATTGTTTGATTATCATATGATTTTATAAAATCATATCTAAAGGTTTTTAAATGTATTTATGGGATTATGAATGATGTTATGGTATAAGATGATTAAAATCATATATTACAATCCTTCTATTTATTGGTAAATAGTAAAAATCATGTTATGTTTAAATTAAGAAGAGTATAGGGTTTCGTGATTGTTCATAAGAAGTGAATGTAAAGCATGCATGATTGATATGAGATATGAATATAAGGCATGCATGATTGTTTCTTGAGATATGAATATGGGTATGCATAATCTATTTATGAAATATGAACGAGGTTGTGTCGAAACATTGATTTAATATGTATACATAACTATATGAACCGTTGCTAGTATATTGGAGTATTCATGTGATTTAAATTCACGAGATATGGTTATGCTAAAACATTGGTTAAAATGTTTTGCATATAAATATGTGTTATTTGTCATTGTATTAAAATGATTGAATTATGAAAGGTTGCTAATAAATTGAATAAATTTCGCTTGTAGGGAGAAACCATTTTCCCTAATCTACAAGAAAATAATAAGATGAATATGAATTCATTCTAATGGATGATTCAGAAAAAGAACAGATCAGGAGGTTTCTATGATTCTTAGGAAGAAGTTAGAATAGAATCCCTAATAATATTCTGAGAGATGTAAAGACTCATGAAGGTAATTTATTTATCCTATTTATATTCATATATGTGTTAGAAATAGAGTAGTATGAGTCTTCGTGATGGAGGATTCAAGTTATGATTCTCACATCCTAGATGTTGAGAGGGGGAAGCTAGATTTGCTAGCTCCTAGAAAACCAATGAAACTGGTTAATTAAACTCTTGCTATATAGAAACATGCATGGTGCTCATATTTAGAAGGAAGATATATGTAAGAATCTTAGATGATTCTTAAGTTTAGAATTGTAACATTCTTTAGATTAATTTTTTTTTTGATTGAGGAAAATGTTCAGTAGAGTTCCTGAAAAGATTCAAGAGAAATGGATTATAAATCCATGACCGTACAAATGAAATTTAAATATGATTCTTATTCAGATTTGTACGATATTTTAAATGTTAGATATACATATGTCCCATAATTAGTTATGTGATTTATATCGAGTACATATACATGTACATCAAAGCATGTGTTGTGTCACCTACTTAGTACAAGTATATGCAGATTCAGACATGTCTCAATCAGTGAAAGAAAATTTCAGGGGTACATGATTCTAAATAGTTATACAATGATCAATAAATATCACATTAAAGATGTTGCTCTAGATAGAGCATATTGTAAAGAAGTAAAGCTTTACAAAGTTCCTAGTCGGCTAAATACAAGACATGGTACAGAAAGGAGTTGTGTAACTCCTATACATATCCAAGGATGAGCGAAATTTATGGCATATTTACTAAGCCTATGTCTAGAAAAATCTAAGTATAGTATAAAAATAATCCTCTAGTTGAAGAGGGGATATTGGTGTATCTTCATAGGCAGCAATAGTTAAAAAATATCCAAACTAGTTAGTCATGGTACATGACTCGGGCAACCAGGGGCTATGATATCTTATGAAGAATATCCAAGTGAGAAAAGGCATGGTCAAAGTCTTAGAGACTATTAAATAACCAAGAAGAGTTATAGTATGGATTGTTAGAGAACACTTAAATCTCTTGTTGAGGTTAGATAGCCATACAATTGGCTATGTGGGGTACTGTGGTATGAAATCACTATAGAAGTGATCATGCCTTGAAAAACATCATAGAAAATGGAAAGCTCACTAAGAACTTCTTTAGATGGTAGAAGATTCTTGAAATCAACAAATTATGAAGATTGAAACAAAAGATAAGACTTTGTTTCTTCATAACATTACACATTTAATGTGTTTTACATGATGGATATAAAATCCAAAGTTTCTAGTTTAGAGAAACTACATTCTAGATCCGATCTCATTGGTATCTTAATGTACTTAGAAAACCCATTGTATTTTATGCTTATTACTAAGCATATGTTAGATTACCTTTAAGGTACATTAGAAAAAGGTTATTTATTATATTTTTGTACATATTAGACCTTTTATATAGCTTGGGATTAGCTATGTGTATTGCAGTTAGTACTACATAAGATAAATGTATATTGCAACTAGTATAAAATTCAAGCACAACAGATCTAGAAAACAAGACAATTGTTACAATAGATGCATGCAGTTCTTTTACATTAATGACCGGCAGAATACTGGTACAAAAGGTTTGCAGAAATAAAATAGTATCATTAACTAGGAAGATAGTTTACAATGCTAAACAATGGCTTTAATAGCCAAGAAATTCAAATCCTAGAGAGGTCATTTGAATTGAATGCATGAGAGTGGCTTACTTGTTAGTTAACACCACTCAGAACATCGGTTAACCACTTCACTGCAATATAATTGACTCTAACATAGTTGAAGGAAGTTTAAACTGAGTCTAACTAAGTTAGAACTCAACTGCATGCCAAATATTAGGTGAGGGATCCTTTCTGTCTCCAGTTAACTGATAATTAGGTGAAATTAGGTCAGATCTGGATGAAGGGCTCCTTTTTTACTCCAATTAACTGGAAATTATGTCTAAATGCTCCCAGTTGACTTATTATGGCACTTTAATAATTCAAATCATCCAAGTAAGGTTCCCTTAATGAAGGAGGAGGACCAGATAACTGAAACTATTGAGATGTTGATGATGTAAGCACATGTTTGATTTAAAATACTTAGGATAAGTGATAAACTAGGTTTTTAAGCCCAAATAATGATGTGAATTTGTAAAATGACTCTAACACACCCACTTAAGCTAAGCTCATGTGGAGGAGTAAAAAAATGGACCCCGACAACAAAGGTCGTAGGTCACCCTGTACAAAAATAATAATAATAAAATGCTAAAAAATCCAAATGAGGAAAGAGGGAAAACCTAGTGGGGAATAAAACCCCCCCTCAAAGTGAACATTGAAGGATCTAGTCTATTCTCACCATAGAAAAAATCACCCCCAACAGTGAATGGAGGTAAGAGAATTTCTTTTCAGTGAATCTTTTGGTGAAGATGTCTACAATTTGCTCTTCTGTAGGGAAATATTGCAGTACAATATTGGTTCTATCATGCACAAGCTATGTAGTGCATGTGGATCTCGATATGATTGGTCCTCTTTCTATAAAATAGATTTGTCAAGGTATTGACAACACCCTAATTTTCACAAAAAATGACAGTAGAAGTGGTGCTACCAATATCAAACTCAGCTAGAATACCCTGCAACCAAACTTCCTGAATGCAAGCATTGACTTCTCCTCGATACTTTTCCTCTACAGAAGATAAGGCAATGTATTCCTGAATTTTTCTTGACCCGAAAAAAACCCATGTACCAAAGATGAAGAAATATCCGGAAGTGGAATTCTGATCAATGCTATCAACTGCCCAATCTGAATCAGTGAATCCAACCAAGTCAAGATCAGAATCTCCAGCATAGTGAATGCCAAAATGTCTTGTACCGTGCACATACTGTAGGATCCTTTAGGGTTCCTTTCAATGAAAATCATGGGGATGATACATGTACCTTGACACACAATTCATGGAATAATAAATTTCAGGCCGAGAATGTGTCAGATACAAAATACTACCAATCAATTGTCGGTAGAGTGTAGAATCCACCAATGATGTAGAATCACCGTCCTCAATATTATTTCCTGAGAAGAATGGGAATGGTGAATATTTACATCCTCTGATGTTGAAAATATTTAGCACGTTAAAAGAAAATTTTGATTGGGATATCATTATCCCATCAAAATTTTCAGTGATTTTGAGACCAAGAAATTGCTTTAGCAGGCCTAAATCACTCATATCAAATGCTTGGTGTAAAGCGGTTTTCATTGTGCCGATCGAAGCAAGACTGAATCCTATAATAAATAGGTCATCAAAATAAATTACAATGATAACAAAATTACCTTCATGATTTTTTATATACACATTCATATCTGATTTGCATCTCACAATTTTTTTCAACAGAAGAAAGGAATCCATCTTTGCATACCATGCTCTTCGGGCTTGTTTTAAACCATACAAAGATTTACTTGATTTGCAAACAAGTGTCAATTCTAATATGTAAAATTTGGTATGATTCATGTATATTTCTTCCTGAATATACCCATGAATAAAGGTACTCTTCACATCCATATGGTGCACCTCCCAGTGCTTGGATGCAAAAATTGTCAAAACTAGCCGAATTGAGTCCTTTTTTTCAACCGATGCAAAAGTTTTTGTGTAGTCCACACCTTGGACTTGTGAGAAAAAAATTTCCAAAAACCATCCTTTTTATTTTCAGGTTGATCCATCAGCAAAAACCTTGTTTTGTTATACCCATTTTCATTGAACCAGTTTCCTCCTAGATGGGAGAGGAACTAGCTCCCATGTTGCATTTTTCTGAAAAGAATTGTACTCTTCATCCATGACAATTTTCTATCTCACATCATGATTGGAATGGTAGTATAATTTAGGATATGAAAAAATAATCATAAAACACTTTTCTAATAGCAATGGATCATCATATGAAATATCCATACCTGCTCTTCTATAGTCTACTCAGATTCTTCTTGGATCGACATGATTTCCAATGTTAGAATTGACATATGTGAGAGTATTTTCTTCCCACTTTGGAAACTAAGGGGAATCATTTGGATATGAATCCAAACCTGATTCTTCATGTTCATTAATATTAGACATAATATCGTAAATATGAGAATATAAATTTTCAATATCATCTTCCGAATCTTCTTTCGGAAGAGGAAGCAATTTTGCAACTTCTTCCTCCACTAGTTGTAGATCATGAAGTGGTTCTTCAAATTGGACACTTCTCTCGATGAATATTATTTTTGATATGATACCCATGATTTTGTATCCTTTGGAATATTCATAATGAGTATGCACTCAATACTTTTTTGTTCCAAATATATTCTCTTATCAAGCGAAATTTTAACCCATGCAGTGGACCCGAAAACCATGAGATGAGACACATAAGGCTTGTGACTAGTGTTGGACTCTGTTAGCACTCAGAACCACACCCAAAGTTTGCAGAAAGGTGTTCCCTGAGGTAACAACAGAACTGCTTTAGAAAAGGGATTTTCCTGCCCCGTTTCCAAAGAGGGATCTCTCACAAATACATAACAAGGCCAGATATATTGTCACGTAATGAATTTCAGGAATTGGTGGCCGAAACACAGTGAAGATGTATTGGTCTATGGGATCAAAAATACCAAGAAACATAGAGCAGTATGCATAAGAAATTTCCGCAAGAGCAAGGTATCACTTTGATTAGGGTTGATATCTTTGGGTCTAGTGGAAAATGAAGAACGATGACAGTCCATCAATGTAGAGCACCACAAGGATGAATTCTACACCAACTTTGGAAGAATCATTTGGTTAATGTCTAAAAAAATGGCCAGAGCATAAGAATATGAATTCTGAACCATTATACACTAAGTCAAAGAAATGAAGAAAAAATATTGTAAAGAAATAACAGGAAGTACATGCACATAAGGAGAGGAGGGTACAGACTGCAACTGAGAAATACACAAGAATTCTTACATTTAAAGGCTGAAATTTGGCTCTATTTCTTGTATTAAAATGGATCAAATTACATAAGAACCAGAATCTCACAGGTTCCAACCAAAACCAACACTTTCTCCCTCTGAGGGGAGTCTCTTTATAGTGCTTCTGGCCCCCGAGACTAGCCTCGAAACAGGGCCAGAGGTCAGTTACAATCACGATAAAAAAATTTAACAAACTAGGACGTGGCATATACACCATGGTTTACATACATAAAACAAAATAGTATGGAGCAAACGCGCATGCTGGTATTAAGCGGTAGTGCATTATCTTCGGTTTCGGGTTCTCCTGTCTTGAAAACGACAGCTTAGGACGTTCTCCAACGGCTTGCTGCTGAATTAGCTTGAATCATTTATTCTACTTTGGGGTATGCAACATGTTTCTTCCTCTCTGGGCCATTTGTGTTGATTTTGTGCTCAATGGCACCTTTATTCCTGTGTTCAAAGCTGGCAAGAATGTTTGTGTTCCTTCTGTGTTCAGCTTTCCACCTCGCCCTCTATCTCTTGGTAACACTATTATTTAAGGGGACTTGAAGAAGGGTCGCATTGATTTTGATAGTAACAGTTCCTTGAGGGGGATTTTCATTCTTCTGCTTCTCTCCCCCTAGGAGGAGGGTCCTCCTATAAGTCATATGACGCGGAACGTCCTCGGATTCGTCACCACCCAAAATAAATTTGGCAAGTGGAATTCACAAAGATGGTGACGAAGGCATTTGACTTCCTCTCTTCCTGTCCGAGCATTCGCTCCAACCGGTCGCCTCTAGAAATGGTCACCACATGATGAGATTATGGAGAAATCAACCACGTCTGAAGGTTTTGGAGATATGTCAATTGGACAAGAAATTCCAGGCACAACACATGTGGGGTTGTCGTAGTCTATTAGGACAGTAATTCCCTCACCAGCCCCAGGAGGTCCATCTAATGTGATGAACATCCTTGTCATGACCTCACTGGTGCCAGAAGGATTCTCTAATGTAATGAACGTCCTTACCATGATGGTTGGAGTTCCCCTAGCATGAAAACTTAGGAACAGTGGGATTTCAGGCCGGGACTCACCAACCAAAAGAACACCTTGAAAAACATATTTTTCACACAAGGAAGCTATCATAGACTTCCCTTAAGACTCTTAGGATTCTCAGTAGACTAGCATTAAGCCACCTTAACTTCTCTTCTACATTCGTTCAGTCTCTGTCTCCCAATGGCTCTGAGAATGGCATTTATAAAGAGCTGGAAGGCCGAACCTAGCGATGACCCCATCAACACCCTTGCACACTTCATCATCGAGTAGCATGATGACAACACATGCAGTAACATGGGTTTCAGATCCAGCCTTCATGCTGAGATCCCAGTCAAACCGCCCTTTATGTTGTGATGTTATACGGCTATGGAAATGACCTCTAGCATCATTTCCCATCATTTCCCATTTAGTTCATGACACATGGACATAGACATCCCTTATCCATCTACCCTTCCTAATGACGGTATCAGAATATTCTCATTCACTAAGTCTTCTTGCTTCGTGTGGAAGCCATACTTGTCCTCTGCAATTCAATCATTAGGATAATTTCATAATTTTCATACGCTTGATGCAACGAACTTTTGGGTCCAAGAGGGTGATCTACGTCGTGGAGCTGATTTTTCAATCGCAGATATGCTCCAATGGCGTCGGGGTTTTCGATTACCTATCACTTCAGCCCTTTGCGCACTTGTCTCAAAATATCACATCGATAGGGACTCCTTGGAATGAGCAGATTGTATGCAAGACCACCTTTTTTTCATATATCTATCCTCCTGCAACTTTCACTAGGAGAAAACCTTTCCAGCCTTTCGATTTGAATGTCGTTGATCTCCATCGTCCACGTGTAAAGGGAGTGCTGTATTTCATGAATCCTAGAGGTGGTTTGTTGCATGCTTATTCAATCAGCAAAGACACTTCCGACCATGGATCTTTCCTTGGCTCGATCCACACCGTTGATACTTACCTCTATTTAGCCCATTTCACGGATAAAGGAACTAGAATCTCCACAAGCGTTTCAATATGGCAAAATTAACCTCCTCTGTTGATCTACCCCTTTGTCGATATTGACCCTCAAAATCTACAGTCGTTCTAACTTGTTTTGGAAAAAAAACAAAGGTGACATGGGATGTGCTTGTCATATTTTCAAAACCCACTATACCCGTCGATCTGTCTCGCCTCTAAATCACCACCGTTAAGTGTTATCCCCTTTAGTGTATTTTTTTTCGATCTATGTATAGTATTTATTACACATTATTGGGATTTGATTACTTTGTCTTACCCTCCCCATAATTCTACGTGGAATAAAAATAGTGCTAACAAGTGGCTCCAACTAGGGATACTATCCTCCCTGTGAGGTAGCAAAGGAAAATGTAGACCAGGTGCCAAATCCATCGGGTGGCTCCCTAAACTTTGCTGCAAACTTCCAAAATGCTCCAAAAACCAAAATTAAACCAATGATGAAACCAACTGAAAAAATTGAACTAACACTAAAAAATTCTTAAAAGGAAATGCTCTTCATGTCGAGCTTATTCATATCTATCTACCTACTCTACCTACTGGACCTCATCGCCTAGTCAAGTGAATTTTGAATTCTAATGAATCCAACCAAGCAAATGGTCCCATAAATCCATTTTCTCTTCCTGTCGGACCAAAAACGGAACTGAAAGACCTAGAAGCACAAGATTATAATAAAGAAATTAATCTTTACAATAAATATATAACCATTCATTACCATTTCCCATCCCCTCCATGTATTCTGCTACTAGATCGTAAAACCCCTGACAGCTGCTAAATTCTTCAGTCGTTCATGTGTCATGACAAAAATGTTCCAACTTCCACTCTTCTAGCACCATGCAAAGATGTTCCTCAAGAAAACTTTGTGAGGGGAACCCATGATCATTTGCAACTACAGTGTCAACCTTTCTTTGATAAGTTTCAGAACCTAAAACCTGATTCCTTACAAGTGTTTTGAAGAAGGCAACATTGCGTTCCTCAATAGAACCGGGAAAATTAACTTATGGGTCTAGAACACATAAAAAGGTATCACATTTGGGATCTTCATCTACTCCTGGGTGATCCTCTCGCTCAAAAACTCTTTCCACATAATTGGCGATAGGATCATAAAAAACATAGAAGCGTCCAGAGAACTTTGTCGCCTGATCATCTTGAGAAAATCGCTCAGGAGGTAACCTCTCTAGCCCATAGTCTGATAGGTTCTCAAAGGAGTCATGCATAGAGTACCTATGACAATTTTCAAATGAAATATCACGACTCCCACTCAAATTTTATGAAACTAGGACTTCATTCTTCACACTTGCTTTAGCAAAGGCATGATCATTTTCCTCAACAAGACCAAGTAAACAGAACATTTCCTCTTGACACGAAGTTTTCGAATTTGGAAAATATGGAGAAGAATTTGTTCTAGAATTCTCACTTCCTTCCCTATCCAGTCCTAGACTTGTAGACCCTGCAACTGTTTCCCCGGGCATGATATTTGAGTATTCATCCTCATATTCATCATATATAGGCATACCAAAATCCTCATTTAAATTACCACAGACACAACTTACAACAGGCTGGTTGCAATATTTAGAAAACAAACTAGTAGAACCGCCCACCTTTCCATCATCATATTGATCTTCTTTATGTCTACTGGAGAAAGCGGTAGGTTTCCAAGAGAATGTTTCTTCTTCCCCACAAAGCTCAACCGAACTTGTTTCTTTGTCAACTTTATCATTACAGCCAAGGCTCAAGAAATTTTTTGATATCCTAAGATTCTCTTCAACCTCTGTGAATCAGCAAACATATTATGCAATGTTACTAATTTCCTCTCCAAAAGAAGTAAAGACAATTCAAGAGGAAAACCCAATGCGTAAATCAACTTGGAAGGACCTTCTAATGGTTGAATCTCTTTTGTCATATTATAATAAAAGCTTGCAAACCTCCTCTTGAAACTTGACATATTTTCACCTTCGTGTCTCTTCATAGAATAAAATTTCGAGAGTACTTGGTCCCGTGATCTTCTTTCACCCCAGAATCCTAAAAAGGCATGAGATAACTCCTCTCAGGTAGAGATGGATCTAGGTTGTATTTGTCTTATCCATTTTTTAACATTCCCTTGCAAATATTGGGAGAAAACCCTCATACGAACATAATCATGCTCTATCTCAAAAAGGTCAAGGAAATACTCGAAGGATCGTAAATGCTCCTCAGCTGTAAGGCCTTTAGATTCTCTGAAAAACTTAGGAAGGTATTTGTATTGTTTTGTGGGGAAATCATGAAGGGCCTGGGGAAAACAGAGAGGTATATATTGGCTTCGGGTATTGGATAGAGTAGGGCTGTGTGGAAGATATATACCCTTGGGTGCGACATCGTGAGGTTCACTAAATTGCTCCTTGATGTCAGGGACTCTAGATGAAAGGTCTTGATTCGAATAGGACATACAAGATAAAGAGATTCTCTAAGTTTGTAAGGAAGGGTATACATGGGTGAACTCAAAACATTGTTCGAGGAGAAACAAGCCATGAGGTATTATTTTAATAAACCTACAAAAAGAGAAGGAAATATTTACAAGGAAGGATGAGATGTTTTGGAGAAATATGGATCTCAAGTACCTTGTCTTTTCATCAAGTCTATCCATGCTTTAATAGTGAGTCCACTACCATGGCTAAATCCCCCAATATCCTTTTGATATTTGACTTTTCGGATCAAGGCTCCAATGGAGTTGTTGAAGCATTCGGACCGCCAGTTCTCGGGAAAGTGAAATTACTGGGTGAAAGATTTATCGTCTATAGTCCGAGAGGATTTAAACCTACCTTCTCGTATCGGTCCTTCTGCTTACTGATATCCTTGGTGGAGTCACCTTCCATAATATTTTTAGTGGAGTCGCCAAGGAAAATGATACAACTGTTTTCACTTGCAAGGGATTTTGTTTACCCACATAAACTCTTTGAATCTTTGTCGTTTTCCTAGGGATGATCTTCAATTTCATCCCCATCAACTACGCCACTTTGTTAGAACTCAAAACCGCACCCAAAGTTGGCAGAAAGGCGGGCCTCGAGGTAACAACAGAACCTCTTTAGGAAAGGGAGCTGGCTTCCCCGTTTCTAGAGAGGTATCTCTAACAAATACATAACAAGGCTAGATATATTGTCACGGAATGAATTTCAAGGATTGGTGGTCAAAACGCGGCGAAGATGTATTGGGCTATGGGGTCAAAAATACCAAGAAACACAAAGTAGTCTACAGAGGAAATGTCTGCAAGATCAAGGTAGCACTTCGGTTACGGTCGATATATTTGGGTCTGGTGGAAAATGAAAAACAATGACAGTCCATCAATGTAGATCACCGCAAGGATGAATTCTACACCAAATTTGGAAGAAGAATTTGGTGAATGTCTAAACCAATGGCCAGAGCACAAGAATATGAATTTTGAACCATTATACACTAAGTCAAAGACATGAAGAAAACATAATGTAAATAAATAACAGGAATTACATGCACATAAGGACAGGAGGTTACAAACTGCAACTGAGAAATACACAGGAATTATTACATTCAAACGCTGACATCCAGCTCTGTTTCTTGTATTAAAATGGATTAAATTACATAAGAACCAGAATCTCATAGGTTCCAACCAAAACCAATCCTTTCTCCCTCTGAGCGGAGTCTCTTTATAGTGCTTTTGGCCGCTAAGACTAACCTTGAAATAGGGCCAAAGGTCAGTTACAATCACGATAAAAATTTTAACAAACTAGGATGTGGCATATACACCACGGTTTACATACATAAAACAAAACAGTATGGATAAAAACACGCATGTTGTTCTTAAGCGGTAGTGCACCGTCTTAAATTTTGATTTCTCCTGTCTTGAAAACGAAGGCTCGGGACGTTCTCCGAAGGCTTGCTACTGAATCAACTTGAATAATTTCTTCTACTGTGGGGTATGCAACGTGTTTCTTCCTCTCTGGGCCATTTTTTCATTCTATGCTCAATGACACCTTTCTGCCTATGTTCATAGATGGAAAGAAGGTTTGTGTTCCTTCTGTGTTTAGCTTTCCACCTCACCCCCTATCTCCTGGTAACATTGTTATTCGAGGGGACTTGAAGAAGGGTCGCACTGCTTTTGATAGTAGCAGGTCCTTGAGGAGGCTTGTCATTCTTGTGCTTCTCTCCTCCTAGGAGGAGGGTCCTCCTACAGGTCATACAACACAAAACCTCCCCAGATTCGTCACCACCCCATATAAAGTTGGAAAGTGGAATTCACAAATACAGTGATGAAGGTGTTTGACTGCATCTCTTCCCGTCCGAGTATTTGCTCCAATTGGTCACCTCTAGGAACAGTCACCACATGCTGATATTATGGAGACATCAACCACATTCGAAGGTTTTGTATATATTCCCATTGGACAGGAAATTCTAGGCACAACACTCACTGGGGTGTTGTAGTCTATTAGGACAATAATTCCCTCACCATCCCCAAGAATTCCATCTAATGTGATGAACATCCTTGTCGTGACCTCGTTGGCGCCGAAAGGCTTCTATAATGTAATGAACGTCCTTACCATGATGGTTGGATTTCCCCTCGCATGAAAACTTAGGAACAGTGGGATTCTAGGCCGGGACTCACCAACCAAAAGAACACCTTGACAAAAATATTTTTCACACAAGGAATCCATCATAGACTTCCCTTAAGACTCTCAATATTCTCAGCAGACTAGAATTCAACCACCTTAACTTCTCTTCTACATTCGTTCAGTCTCTGTCTCCCAATGGCTCTAAAAATGGCGTTTATAAAGAGGTGGAAGGCCAAACCTGGCGATGACCCCGTCAGCACCCTTGCACACTTCTTCATTAAGTAGCATGATGACAACATGTGTGGTCATATGGGTTTTGGATCCGGACTTCATGCTGAGATCCCAGTCACGCTGCCCTTTCTGTTGTGATGTTATACTATTGGCTGCATAAATGACCTCTAGCATCAGTTCCCATCATTTCCCATTCAGTTCATGACACATGGACATAGAAATCCCTTATCTATCTACCCTTCTTGATGAAAGTATCAGAATATTATTGTTCACTACATCTTCCTGCTTTATGCAGAATCCATACCTGTCCTCTGCAGTTCAATCGTTGGGATACTTTCCTGATTTTCATATGCTTAATACAATGAAATTTTGGGTTCAGGAGGGCGATCTATGTTGTGGAGCCAATTTTTCAATCACTGATATGCTCGAATGGCTTCAGGGTATTCGATTACCTGTCACTTCAGCCATTTGCACACTTGTCTCAAAATATCACATCGACATGGACTCCTTGGAATGAGTAGATCGTACGCAAGACCACCTTTTTCGTCACAGATCTATCCTCCTTCAAATTTCACCATGAGGAAACCTTTCCAGCCTTTTGATTTGAATTCTGTCAATCTCCATCGTCCATGTGTAAAGGGAGTGCTATATTTCACAAATATTGGAGGTGGTGTGTTCTGTGCTTGTTCAATCAACGAAGACACTGCCAGCTGTGGATCTTTCCTTGAATTGATCCACACCATTGAGACTTACCTCTATTTATCCCATTTCACGAATTAAGGAACTGGAAACTCCACAAACATTTTAATCTAGCATAATTAACCTCCTCTGTTGATCTACCCCTTTGTCAATCTTGACCCTCAAAAGTTGCGGTCGTTCTAACTTGTTCCACGAAAACCCAAAGGTGACTTGGGTCGCGCTTGTCATATTTGTGAAACCCACTATATCTGTCGATATGTATCACCTACAAATCGCCACCATTGAAGTGTTATCCCCTTTAGTGTATTTTTGGTCAATCTACGTATAGTATTTCTTACACATTATTGGGATTTGATTGCTCTGTCTTACCCTCCCCATCATTCTACGTGGAACAAAAATAGTGTTAGCATCTTCAAAAGGAATTTTAACTTTGAAAAATGAGTGTGGAACTATGTTATGAATGTATGTAGAAAAATTCATGGCCTCATCCCAAATATTTGAATCCAAACCTTTCAACTCAAGCATACAAATAGTCATCTCTTTTAATGCTCGAATTTTCCTCTCCTCTACACCATTCTGCTGAGGTGTGTAGGGGACTGTGTGCTGGATTTGGATTCCATTGTCAGAAAAAAGTTGTATAAGATATAATTTGATATATTCTCCACCATTATCATATATAATATCTTTTATCTTTCTCCCAATAGCAGTCTCAACAAAATCCTTGAAATTTTTGAACCTTTCAAACACTTCCGATAGGTTTTTGAGAAAGCAGACCCATGTGAACCTGGAAAAGTCATCAATGAATGTGAGAACATACCTTGATCCATTCATGTAGGTATTTGGTAATGGACCACTAATATCATTGTGAATAATCCTTAAAAATACAAGAAGCCCTTCTAGCTTTGCCTCGATCAAACTTGTGCTCAAGATTCTTTCCAACTATGCAACCTTTGCATATCCCTTTTGAGAATTTAATATTCAAAATGCCTTCAACCATGGAATTATTTTGTAGAGGCTATAAATACTCATAGTTAAGGTGTCCAAACCTATCATTCCATAGCCATATAACCTCATTTCCATGAGTTAGTAGTGAACTTGGATTTGAATATGGAAAAAATGAAAACTCATATGTTTTTTGCAGAATGATTTGCCTTGCCTACTGCAATGAACTTTCCAGTGGTAATTTCAGAAATTTCAACATCATTAGGGATTATTACAACCTTATTGGTAAAACCAGTATGTTTCATTTGATACACAGAAAGGAGGTTTGAAGCAACATAAGGGACATACAAAACATTTTGAAAACAACCATTGTCTAAGTGAACTGTACCTTTTCCTTTTGATGAAATTTGTGAATCATCTCCCATGTGGATGGAGATGCAAATTTTAGATTCCAATGATGAGAAAGAATATTTTATTGAAACTGTATGACTCTAAGCTCCTGAACCTATGAGAATATATTTTGAATTTGAAACACTTTCCATGAGTGCAAGACCTCTTTGTGGATGATCATTCCAATCTCCATTGTCCTTATTATTTGTGCCATTTGGAAGGTGGATATTTTTCTTCCCCAAGAGAAGGGACATATGATAAATAGTTTTCATCATGCATGAGATTTCAAGATGAAAGCCCCTTCCATTGTAAGAACAATCTATCTTCTCCTTTCCCCTTTGCTTATCTTTCTTTGAGCCTGAGGGCTCATATGGTTGCTTGTTCTTCTCCTTCTGCTTAGGATGATCAAACTTGGTCTTCTCCTTCTATGTTGGCTTTCCTTTAGCATTTGTATCATTGGATCCTCCCACAAACATGGATTGATACTTGGAGTATCTCAAGGACCCCGTATAAAAAATATTGTCATTCTCTTTGGTTAAGGACTCAAAGAATGCATTCAAGGATGGCATATTCCAATTCGAAATGGTGAGTTTTCTTGAATGGAAGGTAGATACAAACACTAAATAATCTGCTCCTACTTTTGAAAGAAATTAAGTAATCAACTGATCATATTTATTCTCTTCGCCACATTGCTTCAACCGAAGAACCAAATGCTTTAACTTAGTGAAAAACTCATTAATGGTTTCAAAATTTCTAGGTTTGGGGGAAATAATTTCATTCTCTAACCGATAAAACCTCATTTCATCCTGCTTTTCGAAGAGTTTGAAAATTTGTTCCCATACTTCTTTGGGAGTCTTCAATCCACTGATATGGAAGAGAAGATCTTTCTAAATACTGAGACATAAGAAACCATAAGTTTCATCAACCTTATTCATGTATTTGGACTTCTCTACAACTCCATTAGGCCATGGTTTTGTTCCCATAGTGACTGTTTAGAGTCCCTTGGAGTGCAATATTATCTCTGTATCTTCCTTCCATTGGTGATAATTGAAGGGAGTAAGAACATTGTTTGAAGAAGAGTCAATATTTTAGCTGTAGCGAATGAAATGGGAGGAATTTTGAGACACATGTATCCACAAATAAACAACAAACTTTAAGTCGAAAAACCTGCACACTTGAAGTTGCATCACACCTGGCATAGTTTAACAAGCAAGATTGAAAAACCAGATGCAAAATTATCCTGTATTCATGTGGAAAACTTTCCTCTTCTGGTGCAGTGTTAGAATAATTTTGAGCAATTTTTCTCAAGCTTCATCAAAGATCCATGCAAAACTCTATAGAAGAGTTTCCTTTTCCTTCCATGGCTTTGATACCATATAAAATTCAAGCACAAAATATCTAGAAAACAAGACGATTGTTACAACATATGCATGTAGACCTTTACATCAACGAGGGCCAGAATACTGGTGCAATAGGTTTGCAACGATAAAACATTATCATTAACTGAGAATATAGTTTACAATGCTAAACAATGGCATGAATAACTAAGCAATTTGAATCCTAGAGAGGTCATTCAAATTGAATGCATGAGAGTGTCTTACTTGTCAATTAACACCACTTAGAACATCAATTAACCACTTAAATACAACATAATTGACTCTGACGGACTCAAAGGTAGTTTAAACTGAGTCTAACTAAGTCAGAACTCAACTACATGCCAAAAATTAGGCAAGGGCGCCTTTCTGTCTCTAGTCAACTGATAATTAGATGAAATTAGGTCAAATATGGATGAAGGGCGCCTTTTTTAAGCCAGTTAAATGAAAATTAGGTGTAAATTATCCTAGTTGATTGAATACGGCACTTTAATCATGCAAATCATCCCATTTAGGTTCCATGAATGAAGGAGGATGCCCAGATAACTAAAATTGATGAGATGTCAAAGATGTAAGCACATGTTTGAGTCAAAATACTTAGGATACAAGGTAAATTAGGATGTTAAGCCCAAATACTGATGTGAAGTTGGAAAATGACTCCAACATATAGTACTATAAAATAAAGGTGTACGTCGAAGAGTACTACATAAGAAAATGTATTTTTTGGATAGTATTACCTACTGAGGAGCAGTGTAACTTGGGATGCTACCTACTAGGGTGAAAGACTTGAGCCTACAGTTATTAGGTATTTTTAAAATCAAGTTTTATGAGAACCCGATATTTCATGTTATGCTGAAACACATTAAGATGAAGTATCACTTCATCAGAGTCATGGTCATGTAAGTAAAATTGTAGTACATAGCTACAGATGTGAATAATACTAATGTATGGACAAGCCATTGTGAATGAATAAGTTTAATCCTTCTGAGATAATCTTGGTTTGTAAAAAAATGCCTAGTATAGCAAAGAATGTCTCCCTCACTAAAAGGGAGTGTTGATTGTACAACTTCGGGATTCATTCTTCGAACTTGTGTTTTGTATTGTATAAATTCATATCTATATCCTCATATGATTGAGGTGGTGATGCTCATACTGTAAAGTCATGTGATTTGTATCAAGACTATAGACTTGTGGTTTGTATCAAGTCAAGTATTCTCATACAAGGTACCCTATGAGATAGACATCCAGTTATAGAGATGATCTTGTGAGTAATATAAAGCTAAGTCTTATGAGTAATATCAAGACTGTAGACTTGTGAGTAATATCAAGTCCTACTAATATCCTCATTTATTGAGGTGGCATACTTTACTTGGTAAAGTGGTTATACTATGTGATGTATCACTGGTCATGGTCATTGAGTGCTATAATTCTCCTTTAGGGATTAGCTACACATAGAGTGAATTAATTTAGCATATGACTATATGGTCTGAGGTAATATATATGATCATCAGTATGGAATAATTGTTCTGATACTTATGATATGATAAGATGGAAAAATAAATACACATGTGGACCATGCAGTAAATAATAAATGATAAAGAGATAATCATAGATAGAGAATGAATTAGAATTTCCTATGTATGCCTTCATGTGAACTCGACTTGTAAAGGCTACAATTAAGCCTTAGCTGTAAATAAATAATCTATCAGTTAACGAGGGAATCTCTCTAATATCAATGCAACGATAAAAATAGTAAATAATGTAATTGAATTAATAAAGACTTATGCATTTCTGTTAACTAAAATAAACTTATAGAGATCCATGCAAATGTTTTGCATGGATGGAACTAAGAGTGTAGCACTGATGACTAAGAGTGTATCCTGTTAACTAAGTGCAACATTCAATTAATAAGAATATCCATGCAAAAGTTAATAATAGAAATTGTGCACTAAATTTGAAGCACCAAAGACATTTAGTTATCCTTCTAAATTTATGGTCATACATTCAGTTAATGATTAAAATAGTTAGTTCAAGTCAATCAACATTTAGTTAAAATCTAATAATGAAAGGAAGGGCACATATCTTTGTGCATGATAGGTGTTTTGGCTTTTTATTAATATGCTAGGAATATGGCAATTTCAATACAGTTTATTACAATGTTGTATTGGATCTCTCTTCTCTACTGCTGAGGTGACATCTCTTATCGGGAAATATGCTTATGTGTTGTAAACCATTCTCTGGAAATATATCTATCATACTGAAATAATTGATGGGTTTTTCATCCTCCATGTTAGGGGGGTTTCCCCAGGGTATATCTTGTCTCTTATGGTTGAATGATTTATGTGGTTGTTTTGTCTTATGAGATTCATAGATGCAACGATTGATTAATAAAAGTTTAAAGTTCAAGCATCTATGATTTTTCTCAAACATTCGCATGAAACGATTCAAATGAACCATGAAATTCTATTACTCTAGAAATATTTCCAAGAAACAAGGAATGAATCATCAAATGAAATGCTCACACTATTAGCATAATGATTTCCACAATCAATAAGCAAATTAAACTTTGGAATAAAATAAAGATCTACGAGGAAATGTTTAATAAACACATTCCCAAAGAACTTCAATGAAGATGAAAACCCACAATTTCCATTCTACTACCAAGAAACAAATAATGGATCACTAAATCACAATGCATGCTCAATGTTTTAATGTTGAGTACAAACAACACCAAATAACACCTCTCAACTTAGAAGTCACACCAGTAAGTTTCTACTCAAGAACACACCAACAATAATAACTTACAAAGATATCCAGAGTATATAAAAGAGATCCATTTCTCTTTAACTATTTATGGAAACCACCCACCTGCATATATATAAATAGAACGCACATATGGATCCATTACCATCAATCAATCAATTAACCACACTGGTATTCATATAATAAACACACATATTTCATACCTCAAAATCTATAATGGAATCTAGAAAATAGTCAACAATTGAGTGCATGCCATGTTGATGACTATTTGATCTCACAATCCATGCTATACCAATAGATTCCCTTACTCATCCATCAAACATTATATATAAATTAGGGTTTATACCCACGAATTAAAAGTAAAAGACTCAAACAAAGTTCCTTTAGTGTTGAATGATGTCAAATCACAATTCTCAAAATATAATGGGATTCTTGGAAGATAAATTCAATTTTGAACTCTGTTTTATATTAAAAGAGCACTCATCAACAAATTACAATTCAGTAACTCTATTCGCTTCAACTCTGTAAATGATTTCTACAACTCAAAAATCCCCTTTCCTCTTTGTTGGATAGATCTACATTTCTTTTTGCCACATCCCCTATGTCTATAGACTACAATAATATATTGATAATAAAACTACCTATTGATTGAGATCCTAATTAAATTCCATAATATATGCCATTATCCATATAATATTTCATAGTCCTCAAAATCTGCTAGCGAAGTAGATTCGATTCAATACTTGGAAGTCTATTCAATTAACTTACTTATCTGAAAATCCTTCTAGAACCTATTTGTAACCAGGGAAAATTACAATATTTGTAAATGAAATCTATTTACTTTATTAAATGTGAACACCCCCCTTAGGAATGATCAACTAATTTTGATTTATGAAATAATGCTCTTGCATCATGGATGGAGTACCTTTGTAGTAGTTTTAAGGCAAGAGTAGTGACTTTTCCTTAGTCTAGAAAAGTTGCAACTGAGAAGACTAAATGGAAAAAGGAAATGACTTATTTTTGCACTAAGATGTGCATTCTCATGGGATTGGACTTAGTGATTGGATTAATTACCCAACTAATTCAAAACATGGGGCTTAAGAGTGTACAAATGCATTGTAGAATGGGCTAAGTATAGAAGCAATAGTAAATCAGAGGGTGCAACATCTAAGAATTTGGATAATATTCTCAATGGAGGTTGAAATGTCACAACAATGAGAAATAGTTCAAAAAGTAATGGGTTCATGATCATAGCAAGAGGTAGAAACAATGATAGTGGCATTCACAAGATGTTGTGGATAGAGTCAGGAAAATACATTTTGTTTCAAGGAAGCATTAGTTGCACAAGTATTTTTCCAGAGACAATGTGGAGTGGTTGGAAGAAACCATGGATGGATTGCATGAATATGGATAACAAACTTGGAGGATGAGTGTCACATCCCCTCTCGTCAATCCAACCCATAGAGGGAACATGAATGATATAAGGGGACTCTAAATCCCCCCCCCCCCCCCCCATGGCCATATTACGGAATTCATAAACATTTAAATACATGTGCAAATGCATAATAATAAAAATACACAACGGAGAATAATTCATTACACGCTTACAACATGCATATATCAACATACTCATCATAGGAATAATATATATAATGATACACATTAAAACACAACAAGAAATTAACAAGTAAACACTTATCTTTTAATTGAAATTGTCTAAGCAATTGGTTATGGAAGAGCAACATTTCATCCAACCATAGGAACTCTATCCAACCTATATTCTTTTAGCTAAGAGGAAACCCCCCCGAGTTGGGCTATGTATCCACTAACGAGGAACTACGCAGTCTCACTCAGAACCATAAACACATACACTCATGCTAAGATAGCACACAATTGGGTTTATAAGGCATGCAAAGAGACAAAGAAGGAGAATTCTAAGTCAATGGGCTCAACCACAAAGATACATGAATCTCTATTGGATTCAACAATCCTTGGAACTCACATTACCTACCACACCCAACACAAGGAAGGTTCCATTCTATGCTACATAGTCCCTCATGTGCCCCTTCCCTTCAGTGATATTCGTGGTGGGCATAGAAAGGCTAAAGCCACTAAATCTTCAGAGATCTATGCCTTCACTAGGTTTATTAAGAAATTTTGACCTATGATCTCTCTTTGAATTCAATTATCACATGGATTTTCCTGATTCATGGCCATGTGACTGTCAACCATGAAATTCAACTTCCAGGCTTCCAAATATGGGTCTTTCCACTGATTTTCGAGCTTTTTGACACTCTCAAATTCACCATAGGATTTATGTTTATGGATTCCCCACTAGATTTCACCACCCACATTAATTTTTGGGTATTTTTTACACTCTAAAGCATGGATTATTTGTTGGATACTATTTCTATTAATTTCCTTTCTGGGATTGCATGGCATAATGGAAATTGGAGTCTGGTTGTTCAACAATGGAATGCTAAATGGAGTTGTCATTGATGTAAAAGGAGTTTAGTAATGACAAAGGAATAACCAAGGACATGATGGCATGGAAAACTCAGTATAAGAAAAAGGAATAACAAAGGAAGTGATGATGTGGCATGTGTGATGAGGTTGGAAAGACACATGATGGTGTTTTGGTGCTATCATGAAGTCGATGTTGCAATCTGACATCGTTCTGGAAAAGTATGGCAATTTTGTGAAACTTTGGAAATTGACTAAGTATGAAAATATTAGTCAAAATTGTCCTAAGGAAATGTCTGCCATAATTCATAAGTTAAGGAAGATTCCAGCCCCAGCCTATCAAGCTATAGCTTGTTGAAGTGGCTATCTGACCATGGTATCATTTCAAAGCAATTAGTAAATTAGACAAAGTCAGACGGTCCAGATCAAAGGAAATAATATAGATCGACGACGGGGAAAGGATCCACAAAGTAAATGTGCATGTAAGATAACATTCCAAAGTTCCAAAGTGAAGCTTCATGTTTGATAGCTAATCAACAGACGGGGAGGATTCTGAAAGCAATCGATGGTTCACAAGAATTGCAAAAAGAGATTTGTGGAAGCCCATTTCGGAAAAAGTTGGAAGGCACATCTACAATCCCATTCCACAATCTACAATCTGACTGTGGAAATATCGTTGCGGAAGGTTAATTATGGAAAGAAAGTTTAAGGAAATATAAATGCGGAAAGGTCATTGCGTAAAGGTAATTATGGAAGTGGAAAAACATTTTACGGAAAGGTCGTTGCGGAAAGGCAATTGTGGAATAATTTATGTTGCGAAAAGTTCATTGTGGAAAAGCAATTGCGAAAGGATTTTTGATAAAAAGAATGAGGCTGATAAATTAAACTAAGTTTTATTATTTATAAACATAGTTTAATCATGTCGCAGATATAAACATAAGTATATTAATTCTTAAGCAGATTTTATTAATCATAAACAAAGTTATGATTAATAAAAAAGGACATGACTGTATTATTTAAAACACAAGAATAATTAATTGAATAGAGTTAAAATAAACAGGGCGTGACTAATAGATTGAAACAGAGTAAATGAAAAGGCGTGTTTTATGAAGGGATGTGTTTTTTGCTAAAGAAACATGAAGATTGGATGAATGTTGTTACTAATAAAAGATATAAAATCACGTGATCCAAGTCATTCCCAGGTGCACGTTGGGGACAACAATCTACTGAATAAGTCGAGCTCTATTGTGGCGGAAGCATATAAAGAGATACAAAAAAGCAAGAAAACACACTAGGTCGACAAGAAATATACACACAAACAATATGCAAGAATTCGAACCAATTTATTACTTATGCTACATGAAATATGGAGGAATCAGATGATGATTAGAAAGATGTCTATATTACATAATGTACATGCTTATATGATGAGACGTTTGGGTGACTACCCACTACGTTTAGTTACAGAAGTTATAACAGACAGAATTTCAACTGTCGCAAAGCATGTTGATATGTTTTCGGCTGCGAACTTGTCAGCTGAACATGTCAAGGTGAACTTGTTGAGGTGAACATGTCGAAGGAAAACCTATCAAGGTGGACCTATCGAAGGAAAACCTGTCAGGTGGCAAGGTGAACCTGTCAGCTGCCGGTTGGATCATTCCTCCTTCCTTAAGAAACAATGGTCTCCATTGTGTATTCCTTCAGGTGAGGAAACTTGTCGGTGACTTCATTAGCAGAGTACCATTTTCCTTGCGCTGGGAGTTGTCCAGCTGTAGCCACTTGAAACAAGGGAATGGAGTTCATCCTTGTAAGGCGTATGCATCATCCCACAATGGTGTCACAAAGAAGAGGTTCTTGAACATCTGGATGGATGTATTTTGGTTTTGTTGTCTGCAAGTCGTTATGTTCCAACAATGGTACATGGTATGGTTGAAGAAATCTACATTGAAAACTGAATGTAGCCTAAGGCATGCAAGAATGTCGAGATGAAAAATGTTTTCTCCAATATTTTTAAGGATATTGTATGGACAATATCGCAAAGCTTCCATATTTCTGTATGGACCAGTGAAGCGCTCCTTCTTTAGATGTAACCAGACCTAATCCCCAATTTGGAATGAATGAGGAATACGATGCTTGTCGTGTCAGGCCTTAGTTTTTGCATTTGCTCCTTGCAACATTTCCTGTGCTTTCTTCTAGATGTTGTAGATTTGATCTCTAAATTTCAATGCTTTCTCCACTTCTCGCCCGTCGAAGTCGGTATCGTTTGACTGTGTCGAGGAACTAATTAAGTCGATAGGCGCTGAGGGTTGAAATCCGTAACAAATATCAAATGGACTCTTTCCCAGTGTATAGTTGTGTTGAGCACGATTGTAGTTGTGTTGTATGTATGGAAGGATATCATCCCATGTTTGACAATGCTTGTGGTTGTATATACGAATCAATTGTACAACTAAGCGATTTACAACTTCTGTTTGTTCGTCTTCCTATGTATGGAAGGCTGTCGACAAATAAATTCTCATGTCGAGATGTTTCCAGAGAGTTTGCCAAAAGGTGCTGACAAATATAGCATATCTATCGGAAATAATGGTCGTTGGGAGGCCATAGTGTTTCCACACATGTTCAAAGAAGAGTTGAGCAGTATGTTGTGCTATCATAGTCTTCTTGCATGGTATGAGTATAGCCATCTTGGAAAATATGTCGACTACTACTAGTATCGCATCATGCTGATGTTTGGTAGTAGCATATCCCATCAAGTAGTCCATAGAAATAGATTCCCATGGTCGAATAGGAACTATAAGGGGTGTATACAGTCCTTGTCATTGATTCGGAGGCTTAGCAATGACACAAACCACACACAATTGAACATACTTGTTGATGCCAGATTTAAGTGAAGGTCGATAGAAATAATTTTGGAGGATAAAGAGTGTTTTTGTGACTCCAAAATGTCCTGCAGTATTACTGTAGTGCGCGTCCCAAATGAGCTTTTGTCGATGCTCACTGTTCGGTACAAAAAGTTGTCCAAGCTTATATAGCAAGGTGTCCTTTAGGAACTAGTCGACAGTCGACAACTTCTTGGTCTGAAGATGTCGATAGATTGTAGAAAAATCGTAGTCTACCAAATAAAATTGTGGCCAAGTAGTGGTGTCATAACCCTCCATACTCATCATTGTAGACAGTAGAGTAATGGGTGATCTGCTGAGACAATCGGCTGCAGCGTTGGATTTTCCTTTCCGATACTTAATTACCAACTGAAATTTTTGCACGTAATTAATCCACTTGAGTTGTCAGGCTGTCTATAGTTTCGAATGATGAGAGAAAACTGCAAAGGCTTATGTTCAGTCAGGATGACCGTTTCCCTGCCAAGAATGTAGTGTTTCCATTGCTTAAGAGCTTGTACAAGGGCATATAGTTCTTTTTCATATGTCGAGTACCTTATGACTGTGTCACTAAAATTCTTGGAATGAAACGCAACTGGATGACCTGACTGAGTGATCACTGTGCCAAGGGTATAGTCTGATGCGTCTATCTCAATATCAAAGGGCTGATGTAGATCAGGTAACACAAGTACTCGTGCAATACAAAGCTTGTTTTTTATTTATTCAAAAGCTTGTTGTTCTGTTGGTGTCCATTTGAAGACAGTTTTTCCATTTCCTTTCGTTAACTGATTCAAAGGCCATGCAATATGACTGAAGCGAAGTATGAATTGTCGATAGAAATTCGCCAAACCAAGAAAACTTCTTAGTTCATGAATATTTTGAGGAATGGGTCAATACTTGAGGATCTATACTTTTTCTGGGTCGACATGAATGCCTACAGTGTCAATTACATACCCCAAATACTTGATGCTGGTCATCCCAAATGACATTTGTCCATGTTCAGATATAGCCGATGTTGCTGGAGAGTGTTGAAAACTTATCAAATTTGCTTGACATGTTTTTCCCATGATCGACTGAAAATCATGATATCGTCGAGATAGACAATGAATCATTTACTGATGAATAGTTGTAGAAGGTCATCCATATATCTCATGAAGGTTGCAGGTGCATTGGTTAAGATGAAGGGCATGACTAACCATTCAAATAGTCCTTCCTTGGTTTTGAAAGTTGTTTTCCATACATCAGTGGACTCGATTGGTATCTCATGGTATCCCAACTTGAGGTCAAGTTTTGTAAAGAACTTATCACCTTTCAAATTTTCGATGACTTCATCAATCCATGGAAGAGGGTATATGTTCTTCAATGAAATTTTTTTGAGAGCCCGATAGTCGATGCACATGCACCAAGTCCATTATTTCTTACGAACTAAGACTACTGGACTTCCACAAGGAGAGGAGATGGGGCGGATATGACCCTTGTCAATCAAATATTGGATTTGTCTGTGAATCTCTTCATTTTTGAGAATGGATCTTCTGTAAATAGATGCATTAGGCAATGAAGAACCTGGAATAAGTTCAATGGAGTGTTTTACATGACAGTGTAGACGTACTCCATTTGGTGCTTGAAATATTTCTGGTATTCTTCAAGAATGTTGTTGATCTATTGTTGTTGTTAGGAGCTACGTTGGTCAGTGAGTTGACTCATTTCTGTAGTATTCCTGGAATGTTGAGCCTTTATCATGATTAATGAGAACTTTTGAGCATGATTTATAATCTTCTTTATTTGCTTGGCAGATATCATAGCAACCATTGAGGTGGGTTGTCACTCCGGTGCCGTACCATTGGTTTCATATTTTGACAATCACCTTCTGAGGTCATGACTGATATGTACCATGTCAATCCCATAGGTAGGGTTTATCGAATAGGGAATCGACTACGGAAAGTGGTGCCACGTCACAGAGTACTTCATCTTCAAAAGGCTAAATGAAGTAGGAAAGTCAACATTGTTGTGTGAACCTTAGTTCCTGCCCATCCTTCATCCAGCCGATATTGTAAGGCTGAGGATGTGGAGTGGTGACAAGACCTAATTTCTTCACAAGATCTTAAGAAACAAAGTTCTTTTAGCTATCGTTATCCACAATCAGATGTAATGTATTTTTCTGAACCCATATCCATGTATGGAATAGGTGCTCTCGTTCCTCCTCATAGACGATGGTCGAGGCTGTCAGAGTGGTCGAGATCGAAGGAAGGAGTGCTCATGCATTTGGATCAGATTCTACCAGGGTTCTGGCAGACGAGTTGGATATCGAAAATTTTTCCAAAAATTTCTTTCGAGCTTTGTATTCTGACGTATCATGCCATGATGAACTGTGATAATCACACCATTTCCCGGTAGGGTTCTGTTTGTTGCGATCCCTCTTATCTTTCTAAAATTTCTTCTTTTGATGATTAGGCTTTGGCAGATTCTACTGACAACGATGCTTGAACTTGTCAGAGTCGGTTGGTGACTTCTTTTCGGATGTTCAACGTATTGGCTTGTTCGCGAAACATATCTTTCCTTTGTTTAGATTCAAGATTGTTGGCATAATGGAATGCATCCGCAAGCGTGCTAACAGTCAAAAACTCCATCTCTTGCTGAATGTATAGGGATAAACCACTGACATAATTCATGACAAGCGATTGCTCTTCTTCCTGGATGCCTAGTCTAGCCATGAGTTGATAAAACTCATCGGTGTAACTCTGTATGGACTGGTCTTTCCACTTCCTTAGTTGTTGCCAATTTTTCTACTGTTGTTCAATGTACTTGGGTGGATAGAACTCCTTTTGGAAATATTCGACAAATTTTACCCATGTGTCGATGGGGTCTTCTTCTTTTTCCATTTTTGTCGATAGGTTCTCCCGCCAGCAATGTACGGATGTTGACATCTTCAAGGACACAATGGTAATATTCTCCACTTTAGAGAGTTGATTTACCGCAAAGTAAGATTCCAATTGTTGTACCCAATTGTAGACGGATTCCGTGTCAATATTTTCTTCAAGGTTCGGTATGTCCAGATTCATTTGCACTTTAAAGGGGCTGATTTTATCAGAGTGAGATCATGTCGAGTATTTCCTGGAGTTTGCAGTGACTCTTAGGAGAATCTCATTGAACTGGGCGAACATTTCGGTTCGCTAACAAGCGAGCAATTTTTCTATGAGTTTCTTTGTCTCGTTAGTTGCAAGACCATCTTTTCTGAAGTCGAAGAAAGTGTCTACTTGTTTTGTTGGGTTTGCGAGCGTGTTTGAATGGGAATAAGTTAAATAACTTCGATGGAAGTGCTTATGTAACTTAGGCTCTAGACAAGATGTTTCTATGATATCAATGATCTAGGTCATGCCCAGGTGCACATTGGGGACAACAGTCTACTGAATGAGTCAAGCTCTATTGTGGCAGAAGCATATAAAGAGAAACAGAAAAGCAGGAAAACACACTAGGTCGACAAGAAATATACACATAGACAATTTGCAAGAATTCGAACCAATTTATTACTTCTGCTCCATGAAAGATGGAGGAATCAGATGATGATCATAAAGATGTCTATATTACATAATGTACATGCTTATATAGAGAATGTTGAGATGTTTTGGTGACTACCTGCTACGTTCAATTACAGAAGTTATAACGGTCAGAATTTCAACAGTCGTAGAGCATGTTGATATGTTGTGGGCTGAACATGTCGAGGAAGACCTGTCGAAGGAAAACCCGTTGGATGATAAGGTGAACCTGTCGGTTGCTGGTTGGATCAACATATGCCTGAATTGGAAGTTAAATGTCTCTATAGTCCGAATCCATGTAGCAACAGCAGTAGAAGTCAGATACCAAGGAAGTGTTGAGAAACCATTGATTGAATTGAAGACATAAGAAGATATGGAATTTTGATAAAAACATATTAGGGTGGTAGGGTGATTTTAGGGCAGGATACATTCCTGTAAGGGGGTTTTAGCCTCCTTCCAATAGAAGCTGGTAAATAAGGGTTTCGTAGCATCCTACCAGTTGTAGCTAAAAAAATAGGGGGTCGTAGCCTCCTTCCAATTGTAGCTAGTAAATAGGGTGTCATAGAATCCTTTTAGTAGGAGCTGATAAAACCAGGTGTTCATAGCCTCCTTCCAGTAGTAGCTGGTAAATAGGATGTCATATCATCCTTTTAGTAGCAGTTGATAAAACCAAGGGGTCATAGCCTCCTTCGAGTAGTAGCTGGTAAATAGGGTTTTGTAGCATCCTTTCAATAGCAGCTGATCAAACCAGGGGGTCATAGCCTCCTTCCAGTAGCTGTTGGTAAATAGGGTGTTGTAGCATCCTATCGTCGTAGCTGAAAAACTAATGTAAATATAATTTTGCAGTGATAGAAAGTGTTGGTGGTTTTCCCAATTGGGATTCCACGATAAAAGTTGTGTTCCTTATATCTCTTTGATCATGTGTGTTAATGAATAAGTTAAAAGTGGTTTTAACTGTTAAAATTTATCAATACCAATTCACCCCCCTCTCAGTATTGTCCAATATTACAACAATTGGTATCATAGCAAGATCCTTCACTACACTCTAAACCACTTAAAGGAATATCCTATTAAAACCACTATGGATCAACAAGAACGTCATACCCCAGTTGTTAAGCCCATGACTTATAATCCTTCATGTGACTTATGTTCTCTTACATTATGGACTTATGATATTTTATATGATTGTGGAATTTTGCTCCTTTTCATGATTAATTTAATTAATGACTTATTATTAATGTTTGATAACATGGCTTTATACTTTGGCGCTATTATTAATGTTAATGTTAGTACTAGAATCTCTGCTATCTTTGAATGTTGTTAATGATTAATTAAATAAACAATTGACTCAACAAAGGAAACTAAATGACTATGGGTGACCATGGATTCCACAAAGTGAGGGGGGATGGGGNTTGACTTAACTTTGTCCATCCCAATTCATATTTGCACCTTGGTGAGATTAATAATGTTCGTCACCCAAACCTTGTACAATGAACCCTATTCTCAATAATTATGGACTATGGATATAGTTTTGCATATTGTGCACACCTTATTGGGACTCTCTTTCCTAGGGAACCCTCATTGTGAAAAAATTCCCTCACATTTATGAGCCCCTTTCCTAGTTTTTAGGGTTGTAATCTATTTTCTAGTTTCCACTCTTACACCATGCATTAATGATCATGTTTTTGTACTTCCATAATATTTATGACCCTATTGGATGCCCTCTCTCACGTATTTCGACCTCCTTGATCTTTTTTAACCCCCTTATGCATTAGTGTGCCTCCATGTGCTCTTCATGGCTCCACTCCTTAGTTTTTGGGTAACTCCTCCTCATGGTGCTAATTTGGGAAAGTGAATATTTTCACTAAGCCACCAATCCACTAATTCAAGTTAATTATCCATGATGAAGCTTAAACCTTACCTCTCTCTAATTTGGGTTGATCCCTTTGGGTTAGAGTGGTCCTCCTTATGCTATAAATCCATATGCCATCTCCTTGTTGAAGTTAATATTGATATTTAGACCATGTGATTTATGCTATCTAACCGTGTTGGGAATGTTGATATTATTGAGAGTGTGTTGAGACTTAGAGTGAGTATATTTTATCCCTTTGCTTCCATTATATCACTCTACTAGTCCAGGTTCTCACAAAGAAATCCAGGAAATGGGAATGGCAAGCTAGGCCACATCCCATAGGCAATGGAGACAGACATGAAAGTAGTAGTGGGAAGCATTGTGCCTCTCGAAAGAGTTAGTTTCGAGAGTAATGAGACTAAGAGAGATTCTACCCATGGATACATGGTCTCAGCTCGGGGGTGACCTATTCAAACGAGGGAGGCTTAACGCCGTCTACGGCTGGGAGGAAAGTTGTCTTGCTACATCCAGTTGCTTATATTTTGAGATAAGTATTTCTCTTATGTTATGTTTTCATTACATTATTTTATTTGGTATATGTGCAATGATGGCTGATTGGTTGTTTGAGTGTTCATGTATTCAATGTCAGGATATTCATGGAGGAAGGATGAATCTCATATATTATGGAATTTAGTTTATATTCTCGTTACTTTCTTTCTATTCTTCTTCTTCATAACCATAAATTGTAATTTTAGCACTATTTTATTGAGAAGGGCGCAACCATATGATCTGGTTCGACCATATATGATAATTTATGTGTTGTGAGACCTATTCCATTGCGTCCGGAACAACCTTTCCAGTGAACATCATGTTTCATTTCATTGAAAAATATTTCCGGATGACCAATATATGTTTGTTTTGGTCTGATAGTTTCTTCCACTAACATAAATGAGTAGGGGAGTATCCCCGCCACTAACATGTTCCTTTCCTTATGCTTAACTCCCATTTAAGAGGAGCCTCCTAAGAACATCAATTACACCAAGGATTTCACTTCTCACCTAGATAGATACCTAATTGTTTTGTTTCATAGTCTTGGAAAAATTTACTCACGGCACCCTATTCCAAGACTCGATAACCTAGGCGTGTTGGTGCACCCTATAAAATAAAATCATGTAATCAATTTTAATTTAAGAGTTAATTTTAATGGTTGTGATTGCTTAGGGGTAATGAATGTGCAACCAGTGATGTTACGACTCAGGAATGAAGTAAATATGCACACTTGAGACACAATGCCAAGTGCAACTTTGTTTTTAAACATGAAAAATGGGGTATGCCAGTACATGTAATGCACAAAAATTCATTCCTTTTCAAATACCAATGCAATGCTTCTTACATAAAATCCGAAACACTAATTTCATCTAAGAAAACCTAATGAAAGTACCAAGTCAATCTATATGCACAATGCAATAAACATGCAAAGAAAAAAATATTTTTGTATTTTCACTATAATTGCAATGAAAATGCAATAAAAGACCCAACAAACTCTCAGACCCCACAGCAAGAAGAAACCACAAGCAAATAAATACACTGAGACTAAGAAGGAAAATTCACTAATAATAAAACAAAAAGGGGATAAATAACAAGAAAAAACTTCAAAGAAAAATAAATGAAAAAGAGGTCTTTAGCCACAACAGAAGCAGTCAACAGGAAACATAGGAACCCAGGAATACTCGGCCACACTCACAACCAACCCAACACCTTCACATATAAAAATCCCAACTAAAAAGGGAGATGTATGTGACTTTTCAAGGAACAACAATGTATGTGCATGATTGTTTGTACTATAACCCACGTATACACGTGACTCTAAGTTATATGACCTGTGTATACAAAGGAAAGAATGGTAAAAGGTAAGCTAAGATCCAAATCACTTCAAGGGAATACCAAGTAATCAACAAAATACTAAACATGACATAGAAACATAGATAAGTAGAGAGAAAACCAAGCAAAATATGCACCCAAACCCCAACAAAAAGGAAATCCCCAGTGGAGTTGCCAATTTTGTTACAGATAAAAGTTCCTATGGCTTGGGGTGGACCACAACAGACAGGATGACACCAGAAATCAATCCATTTTAGAGCATGCTAGATATATAAATGAATATAACACTAAGGGATGAGAATCTTACCTTATTCTGGGTGTTTAAAGAAGATCCCCATTGAGCTTTTAATCAAACTTGTCACTACACATTGTCCTAAAAAACAAAAAGATATATGAGCATTATATATGAAAGTGTTAGAGTCTAATCTAGCATATTCAATTCCAACATGTAAACAAAGTAATTACATCCATGGATACAAATATTCATAATTGCACATGTAATGGATGAGAAACGAATATTTCTATTAATATAAACAGAGATATAAATGACATCCTTTGTTGACACCTCGTCGAAATTGAGAAACTGATTCCCTCCACTTGGGCCTCCACCACTTCAATCCTCCATACAAATCCAATCTTGAGAAAAAGCACTAATGGTTGATTCAAGGACAAAGGGATGCATACTCAAACATACAAGAATAGGGCACAATTTCACTATAATATATTTTCTCTCCAAAGTTATCCTTCTCTAATGCTTCATAATAGCTCAATTTATAGCCCCTCAATGGGAAATGAAGGGTTGGATCAGAGCATTTCCCGGCATATGGAAGGCCAAGGATCAATTCATTCATTACTTGATGGGGAAAATTCCCAAAAAAAAATATTTTTTGAGCATAAATCCCGATGTACGTGGGTGACAATGGTGCAATCTGCATATATGCGGGCTGTAAACGTGTGACCCACGTATATATTTAAAAATGTGTTTTTAATGGTTCCACTAGAGCATCAATGTAATCATGAGAAAATGGGATAAAATGAGTCTACATAGGGACAGGGGAAGGCCATAAAAGCATGATGTATCAGGTGTGGTGTAAATCACGCTATAACATATATGATTGTACATTTATACCATATGCATTTTCTGTTGCATCTGGAAGGTATCTCACCCATGAATTTTCCCTAATTTTATCAAAAGACTGACCAAGATGGCCATTGAGGGACATAAATCCCTGAATAATTGGCATGGGATTTATCATTAGGCCTTGATTAAATGGTTAGTTTTACAAGATTTGAGCAAATTTAAACATAGTTGGGAAGAGTTTCTTGTAAATTATGATTTTATTTCTCTAGATATTCTTCCTGGAATTCAAAAGACTCCCTCTTTTAAAACTAATTCTATATATATATATATATATATATATATATATATGAAGTTGACGAAACTGAAAGTTCTCCTTCTGAGCCTAGTATTAAAGGAAGCGATAGAAATCAAGAAAAAGGAAATTCAAAAGAGGGCTCGAGGATTCTGTTAATAAGTCATTACAATTCACACCACATAAAAAGTTTAAAATCCCTAATTCAAAGGTGGCAGAGGTGAATATCATAGAAGGGGATAGAATAATGACCCCAAAAATGAGAGGAGATATGAAGCAACATTTTAATCGAATGTTTAAGACACCCACGTAAGAAAATAAATGTGATTTAGTTGGATTCTTGGATTGTTTGAATTATTGTTCCATTGATATTCAGGAAATGAGTGCAATTATATTGTATTATTATGCAGTGTAAAAGAATAAATAATACACACTGAACAAGATAAATTTCATAGGAAACAGATAAGTATTGCTCAGTATAATTACTGTATAAACTTCATTAATCCCAGCAGTATACAACGGTGTTACATAAAGGATAATTTGAATCATGTGGATAGGATTCGAATCCACTAAATAAATATGACTACATAGCTAACTAGAAGTTTATAAATCACTATCGGAGTTCACTAGATCAACTCCAGATGTCTAAATCAATCTTTCAATTAGTTATAATCAGTTAAACCAGTCTAACTGATGTGGTAGGTGAGAATTAGGTGAGAATAGGCACATACCCACATGTAGCCATGCAATATTGGTGGGAGGACATATACCTGAATGTAACTGGAGCATAGCTTAGCTTGACTAATCACCAACTATGAACAACTAAAGGAGGTTGGTGCTGACACTCCCAATGGCTCCTAAAGTGTAGGGATTAGTCTAGTAGGTGCATGAAGGTGTAGTCAGTTGCAGTTAACCTCTATATGTGTTCCCCACACTCTAGTGATTGGTACATGTGGCCCCACTATCCCAAGTGGACCCAATGGTACTATTGGACCCAATAATAACTAAATGACTCCTAAGTTAGGAAAATATAATCTAATAGACTAGTTTGGACAAGGACGGATTATAAATCCTAACACAAACCCAGTTAGAAATAGACGAAGGAAGAAAGCTAAACCTACACCATATCCATTACAGAAGCCACACAATAGGGTCGTCAAGAAGTTCAGATTAAATTATAAATCTCAATTTGATCCTTCCCTGAAGAGTAATCAATTCATTGACTTGGAATCCAGTGCAAGTGAAAGTGCAAAGAAACCTAGAAAACAAATGGTTAAGACCAAGACACAAGATTCAGTTCAGGTAAAGAATGGTTTTGTCATTGATAAAGGGAAAGAAAATGCATATCATGAAGAAGGTTTTGAAAATGAATCAACATCATCATTGGAGAAGGAAATATGAGTGACACAATTTCTAGCATGGCTAGAAAAAACCATAAACACCATTTCATGCTCCCCTGAACCAAAGCAACATGTAAATCCAAACGTTTCAAGGAAGTGGAAGAGAAACCCATCATATAACTTGTTACAAGTGAGAACTAAGTTCACATGTTAAAGTTAAGTAAGAATATGCAGCCAAACCAGATCCACTTTTGGAAGGCTGTGCTTCCCCATAACCTAAAAATAATTCAAAAGTAATCAGTTTGAAATTAAAGAATCAAAAATTGAAGAAAAGGATTAACAAATATCAAGATTCAGTTAAGTGTTTGAGATAGGAAAACCAGTCATTACTGAACAAAGTAAACAAGGTTGGAAATAGAAGGGAAAATGTGATGGTTAGATTCACTAAGGTGTGTCGATTCAATCAAAATTTAAAGAAGATCAATGCAAAGCAACTTAGTCTAAAAAAATATTGGAAAGAGGAATGCAAGAAGCAAAGGGGAAAAATTGCAGAAATCAATGAGAATCTAAGGATTTGGACTGATCTTGGCACGCATGTTATTAAGGAGACGATGCAGGGCCATAATCAACCATTGGAAATCTGATAAAGATGAATATTGAACCTACAGGAAGCAGTTACAGGTGGATACTCAGGATCTACTACTGGAAGGAAGAAATTTCGCGAGGAAGATGTCAACTTTTGAAGTTATGAACCTTTTTAATTTGTTAAGTTTGTTTAAAGTGAACAGATTATTATTAATATTTTGTTTTAGTATATCATGTATGAGATAAAACTCTAAGACTTGATCTATATTTTGATGAGATGTTACCATTAATTTAGGATCTAGATATATTTTTGACCAAATCAGATCATCATATGATTCTGAAGTATATTTTTAGTAAAATGGATAGTCATTGAATCCTAAGAGTGTCAAGACTTTTGTCATCAAAGTCTATATATTGTAAAACTAGTGAAAAGGAGAGGGTTTGATTTTGGTTGCTAGAGGATGGTGTTTTTATTTTGTAAGATATAGTACATTACTTATAAACTTATGATTTTGAATGAAATAAGAACTTTGTACCCACTTATCTGTTATGACTTATTATTGGATGTAGTGCAGAATGTTATGGTTTATCATCAGTGTTATTATCAGTGCCTTGGGTCTCTTCAGAATTCTGGCCTGAAGATTGGGTTTCACTTTCAGCTGGTGTTTCTAGGCCTGAGACTAATAGTTTTAGGAAACTATTAATTTCATCAACATTATTAGCTTTAGATGGTGGAATCTATTTAGCAGCTGTATTTTGAAATGGTCTTCCAAAAGGATGTCTAGGTGGTTCTTTATTCGGAGTACTTTCCGAAGTACCTTTCTTCAAATCTATGATTTCATTGGATAGTTTCTTTATGACTCTTTGAAGACTGTCCAGGTCTAGTGCATCTTGACCCTTCTTCTCAGGATTTGTAGTTTTGGAAGGACTCTCATCCTTTTTGCGAGAAGAAGATGCATAATAAGTGTCTACCCCAGGGTTTGTCTTAATAGCAAACATGTCTTTCTCAACCTTAATGGCTTCATCAAAAGTTTCAGTGAGAGTAGGCTTGGAAGCTCTCCTAACAAACATGGCCATAGACATGGGTAGGGCTGAAGTATAAAATTCAATAGTGACATCTTCAGCCGGCTTTGAGGTGGGAGGAATTCTGTTTCTAAGGGTCAGGAACCGCTGGTTAAAATATTTAACCTTCTCTTTGGTTTCCATATGGATCCTAGACAATTCTAACACCAGCATAGCTGGAGTCTTATCGTCTCCAAACTTGTTCATGAAAGCCAACTCGAATCCGTTCCAGTTGGTAATTGAACCAGCGGTAAGCGAAAAATACCAAGTCGAGGCTTTGCCCTCAAATGTGTAAGGGAAAAGTCGACATATTACATCTTCGTGTTCAACATCCAAAAGCCGAACTGCTAGCATGAATTTTTTAACATGATCTTCTGCAGGTTATTTCAGCTTGGGATTGAACTTGGGCAATAATTTCTCAGGATGCTTTGGAAAAGGATGTTGATCACCTGGAACAGCAACCGCATCCTGAGCTAACCATGGCATATTGGCATTGGGGTTCAGGTTTACACCTGCCATGTTCCTTGGTGTTGGAGGTGGTGAAGGTGGAGTTTGAGAAACGTGAGGAGGTGAGTGAGGCGGTGATGGTGGTCGACCAGACCCTCCTGTAGCAGGTGGTCCTGAAGAAGATGAAGGTTGATTGGTGCCTATTAGAGACTGTTGTAATTGATAGTTAGAGAGGACACCTAAAGGTTGATCTTGTTCTTCCGGTGCAGATTCAGTATGGTGAGTGCGTGGACGTCTGATCTGTGGAAGAGGAATTTCGGTGGGTTGGATTCCAGTAAGATTCGAATAGCCTCTTGTTAAAATCCTGCGGGATTCATTGATGGCTTGTTCAAACTGATCAAGTTCTTCAGGTGGATGGGCACTGCTAGCATTGAACTGATGAATGAGATTTCGAACAGTATCGTTCAACGGAGTCTCATCTAATGAATGGAATGTTTGTGGTTGAGATGATGACTGCATTTGAGGGGTAATGGGCTGATTAATTTTGTGAACAGGATTCTTTTCATCATCCATTTGCTTAAGCTGGCCCTCCTTCTAGCGCCATTGTTGACGGACCTAGATTGACAGATTGAGTCAACTGAGAGACAGCCCGATCCAAAAGTTTTCAAATATGCTCTCAGTCGTTTAAGTAGCTGCCTCTGACGGGATTAAGGCCCCGTTGCCTTCCCTAAAATACTCCTAGCTACAGGAAAAGACTTAAAAAGAAAAACTAAAAACCACTACTTGTTAACTAGATTTATAGTATACCTATAAATATACACAATAAACTGTTAAAGGTAATTACTGAATTAATTTGATATATTTACACAACTAACTACTGTAATCAACCTAATAAAGAACAATTAATCTATGAATGCAGTAACAAATAATTAATGAAATATTAACAAACTCGATCAATTTACACAAATCACGCTATAAACAAATGTACATTAATAACAGGATTGAAATGATGACTGATCAAAATATTAATGTCATATCTGATCCAATATGGGTTTTCTATAAAAATAAATGAAGAGGACTATCATTAACCTAATCTAATTGTCCTATCCTGATCAGGAGCGAAGAAACATTAACCTGGAATAAAATTTGCAAATAATGCTACTGTAATCCTGAAAACATTTAGAAGAAATTCTGAAATTTAACAAGAGAACACAGTGAACAATTAAATCACATATATCATGATGAAAACATCAAATATGTTATGTGACATATATCAGCAAATTAAAACCAGCATAAGTCGATAGTTCAATATGATGTATTTTGCATAATTCATTAAAGAAATAATGACAAAACATAAAGACTGCAGAAAAAGGTGACAAGATCAAACAATATCATAAATACATTTCCATAGTATAAAAACTATAAATATATATATAGATATCACCAGTCAAAAGTGTTGTAACTGTCAACAAAAAATTATCTTAAGTCACAGGAAATTATTACAGTGATCTTGCCTCTCCCTTTTCCCAAACTATCGACCCCCCCATTCAGTAATGCATGTCTCCTTTAAACACATGCCATCTCACATGGAGATAGTTCTATAAAACTGGAAACTACCAAATCGAAATCTTAACCAATTTCCTTTAAAAATGACAAGTGAAACTGTCATTTTTCTATATGTGTTATAATGTCTTGAAATTGGAAATATTCGATTAATGACACAAAATCACAAAATGATAAAGGCACTAGTCATGTAGTGACACCTGGGAAACAGCAAAGCCAACCGATTTGTTCACGATTTCCCAGGGATCATTCTCCAAATGAGCGATCCAAGAAAAACACATCAACCATATAACCTGCAGCACTACACAATAAAAAGAAATAATTAACACCTACGCAAGAGCAAAATAAAATAAACTACATAATCCATGAATTAATTCAAACCAATACCTGTCACAGAAATAACTTGATTGTCACTTGATTATAACTTCAAACCTGAAAACTTCTTGAACATATATACAATAGAGAATGTGCCCGAAATATTATAATTTTACAGGAGCATTAAACATTAAACACATGTATATTCACACCATTCGCCGAATTCTATGAATGAACCTTGAATTGCATCAAAGTAACCTGAGCATTGAGCTCACGCACCTTTTCCTCATTCTTATGATTCTCGTTTTGCAATTTCATTACCCTGCGAATTAACCTGTTTTTATGCTTCTTCAAACGCAGCACACATTTATCATCTGAATCGATTTTCTCTTTCATCCTCAAATTCTTAGCCTTGATAACATCATCACGTGTCACCATCTCTGTCAGTTCTAATTCCATTCTGTGGATTTTATCTAGCAGACAACTAACAAAGAGTGGGTGAACGGTTTCACCAATTCGATAAGACCTGGGTAAATTAACTTCAATGGACTTGCCCTTCATTGGAGGGTCGATCATGGGGTCAACCTGAAGATTCTTATCAGACACATGAGGGCTACTATCTGTGGGGTTTACGAAAGGCTCATGACCAATATCAAGACCATTATCAGGTGAAACAGTTTTCTCTTCCTCATCGTCTAGCACAACTGTTTCAATATCAACATTATTGCTCACGGTAAACTTAACAGCATTAACCTTGGATAACATACTCCTCGTAAACCTATCAGTAACCTTACCATTCGGCCTTTTTCCCTTCTGTTCGCAGGAATTCTCATTACGTTTCGGTGTCACAGGGGACAGATTTAAAGCTTTCTTCCTACGCTTGAAAGGCATAGGACTATTAGGACTACTCACAGGAGCGGGAGCATTATCATCGCGTACACCGGGGCTTACACAAACAACAGGGTTCGACATAGGCTTGCGCACAGGTGAAGCCGGAACTTGACAAGGCTATTGATGTCTTGCACACTCTTCAGGGCAATCAAATTGGTAATGGCAGAAAGCCAAGAAGCCATTCTGTTCCAGGAAATCATCCCACGACCGGTTTTGCTTAGATAATTCTCTTTCTACCAATATCCTAACCAAGCCGTGATGGAACAGACTGTGACTGATGTTCTTCGGCCCCTTTTTAATGGCCGAAGACATCTTGGTCATACTCTTAACTAGATAATGAGGCAAATTAAGAGGAAAACCAAGAAACACAGCTATTAACCAAAGATGATATACATAAGCCGAAGAAAAATGACCCTCACAGGTCACATACCTGTGGATAACATCGAGGACCGGTCGCCATTCTTTCTTGAAGTATTTCCTTGATACCATGGCTCGGAAAGAAACATCTTGGCAAGGGTTCTTCATCATTTGTCTCCATTCCGTGACCTCCATCTGCTTATATTTGAACCAACGTTCACCTGTCAATGGCAGGCCCGTAGCCAGAGCAACTGAGCGCTTGTCGACCCTGAATTGGAGATCAGCCACACTAACCCTAGCATCAACCAGTGACATGGCGAACAAACTAGTCACCTCAGGGTTCGAGTCCGTGAACTTGCGAATGAATGGAAACCATCCTACTGCTTCAACCTTGGCTAATAGGTCACGGTTTCCATCAAGGACTTTGGTATCATTAGGTTCAACCCTAACCACCGAAGCCATAGCTACGAGCGAAAATGCACACAGCTGCACACAGAATAGATTCCACAAATCAAAACCCGACAGTAAACTGGAGAGCAAGCATTCAAGGTGTAAACCGAGCAGAAAACACAAGCAATGAAACCCAACGTTCTCATAAACAAATCGCGCCATGAACAAAACCAGACAAGACCCCTGTAAACTCGGCATGGGGGAGGGAGAATAACCATGCAGAGTGTTAATCAAGTGACAAAAGAACTGACGGCGAAGACTCCAGTCCAGACTCGTTTTGATTATTTATCCGGCCCGATCGTAATAACACCACTCCTCGCATCAGATACAGATGTTCAACAGGCATGGAGCCACGACACTGAGCACGTACTGGCAATTGAATATCATTTACAGAGCCACGTACGAGTGTAATGATGTCGTATCAATATGTGATCAAGTGGATGAGATAGCGACACGAATGGAACCAGCCAGAAGGAATGGACCTTGGGTGTTTACCATCGACCTTACCTTATGATGATTTAAATCTTCGAAGGTGGCGAGCATACGACACAACACAAACCATCAAACCAGCACCAGACCTTCGCAATATGGATCATATTATAAGAATCGAAATTAAACACTTATGGTAATATTGAGTATGGTTTGGAACCTAAAGGACGAACTTTAGGATAAGGCATGTTTGCATAAATTATTAAGCCTTCAATGTTCTAGGACCTCGTCAAATTTACAATAAACCAATGACACATATCCATTAATTAATATTCAAGTGAAAACTTATAGTGAGAGGAATAACAAACAAAGCTTATCCCTTAAGTTGTAAAGATAAATTCATCCAAAGTAATGGTTTTAATGTAATGATTTATCTCCATTAACCATAGTTCACAAAGATGCAAAAAACATGGAATTTCATCAATTTCAGTAGCTCATGGAATATCACCATTTCAGTAGCTATCAATTCTTTAAATTTGAAATGAGAAATTTAAACATTTCATCAAACAAAATGAAATTTTGTTTGATGAAACATGTTTTTTAAGGCTGTTGGGTAGGGGCACAACAGGTTCTTAGACACACTAATGGCACTTGTGTTGCCATAATGAATGGGGATGGGTTCAGTATATTTCACCTCCAAATATGCAAGAGTATGAATCATCCATAGTACATGTGTACAACAGGTGGAAACAGTAATGCATTCAGCTTCACTAGTAGACAAGGATATTGAACCTTGTTTTTTACTCATCCATGCTACTAATGAATCACCTAAGAAGAATGCACCTCCACTTGTGCTCTTTCTCTCATCCAAATAATTTTCCCAGTCAACATATGAATATTGAATTAACTCAAAATTTTGATTTCTAGGATACCAGAGACCATAAGTCATTGTGCCTTTTAGATATTTGAAAATTCTCTTCACAGTGACCAAGTGACTTTGTTTAGGAGCAAATTGAAATCTTCCTACGATTCCAACATCGTGCATAATATTAGGATGAGATGCAGTGATGTATAGAAGACTTCCTAACATTGACCTATATGTTCTTTGATCAACATCAAGTTAAATATCATCTTTGCTAAGCTTGCAGCCAACAATCATAGGGGTACTAACAGGTGAAGAATCCTCCATCTGGAATTTCTTCAACATTTCCTTTAGATACTTCTTTTGGGAGATAAACAGACCTTCAGAAATCTAAGTGATTTGAAGACCAAGAAAATATGACAGTTCTCCAATCATGGACATTTCAAATTTTGATTGCATGGCATTAGCAAACCATTGAACAGAAGAATCATTAGTACATCCAAAAATAATATCATCAACATAAACCAAAACAACTAATAAGTCATCACCTTCTGTTTTGATGTACAAATTACTATCAACAGTGCCTTTCTTGAATCCTTTTTCTTGTAAAAATTTGTCTAATCTATAGTACCAGGCTCTAGGTGCTTGTTTCAATCCATACATAGCCTTCTTTAGTTTGCAGACATAATCAGGATTGTATGTTAGTGAGAATCATTCAGGTTGTTCCATATAAACTTCTTCTTCTATATCTCCATTGAGAAATGTTGACTTGACATACATCTGATAAATTTTGAACTTCTTGTGATAGGCATAAGCAAGAAACATTCTGATAGCTTCCATTATTTCCACAAGTGCAAAGGTTTCATCAAAATCTTGTCCTTCAATTTGAGCATACCCTTTACAGACCAATATAGCTTTATTCCTCACAATTTGTCCTTGTTCATTCATTTTTTTCTTAAACGCCCATTTTGAACCAATCACATTCTTGTATGTTGGTCTAGGAGCAAGTTCCCAAGTATTATTGTTTTCAAATTGATCAAGCTCTTCATTCATGGATTTTATCCAATCTTCATCTTCACTGGATTCATAAAAATTCTTGGGTTCTATTATAGATAGAAAAGCAATGTGATACTGTTATGAATCCTTGAGTAACTTTCTTCTTGTCTGTACACCTTCATTCTTGTTACCAATAATCTGACTTTCAGGATGATTTTTTTGAATAATTCTTGAAGACGGTTTTACTGATTGTTGTTGTGAATCTGTACCTTCATTATCTGACTCAGAGTCTTCCTTTTATTATTCTTGGACCTGTTCTTCTTCCTCTTCAGTTGTATCCTCTGTATTTGATTCAACACCGCTTATCTGAATGTCTTTGACAGGCATACCTTCATCAATTTTAATGGCAATGTTGTCAACCATTTTATGTAACCTCTTATTATAGAATCAGTATCTGTTACTACAGTAGCATATCCCAAAAAGATACCTTCATCATCCCTATCATCATATTTTCAAAGATGTTCATCATTGTTTTTGGTATAACATTTATTTCCAAAGACTTTAAAGTGCTTGATTGAAGCAAGTCTCCCAAACCACAACTCATAAGGAGTTTTATCACTGTTTGGCCTTAATTGGGCTTTGTTAAGAATATGAACAGATGTGTGAATTGCCCCTACCCAGAATGACTGAGAAATATTTCTTTCATTCATTATTGACCTTGCCATCTACTAAATTGATCTATTATGTCTCTCAACTACTCCATTTTACTGTGGAGTCCCTGAAATTGTATATTCTCTTTTGATTCCTTGTTCATCACATAATTATTTAAAGTCCTTTGAACCGAACTCTCCTCCTCTATCAGATCTTACTTCTTTTAATCTTTTTCCTGTTTGATTCTCAGTCAGAGCCTTAAATACTTTGAATTTTTCAAATGCTTCAAATTTTTCTTTCAGAGCAACCCATGTTAGTCTAGAATAATCATCAATAACCAACATAAAATAGTTTTATTTTCTTGTGCCTTCCTTTCTTGATGGTCCACAAAAATCCACATGCACTAATTGAAGAGGTTTATCTGTTGATGTGAAGCTCTTGGATTTAAACTGAGTTAGAGTCAGTTTTCCCATTTGACATGGTTTACATACAGAGTCATATGGTTTTGATATCTTAGGAAAATATTTACTGCTCCATTGTTTCTGAGCTTGATTAAATGATCACAATTCAAATTTCCAAGTCTTCTATGCCATGGCCAACTCTCATCATACTTGCTTAGATGACACTCTTCATTATCTTCCTTCGAAACATAGACATTGTTTTTTGTTCTTATACCTTTGGAAACCAGTTGTCCTAAAGATACAGATTTTATTTTGCACTCTTTAGAGGTGAAAACAACTTCACATACCTGACTGACACTACGAATATTATGCTTCAAGCCATCTACAAAAAATACATCTTGAGCTTTTCCTTTACTATTCAGACTTACCAACCCTTTGCCTCTGATTTTCCCTGGAGCATCATTTCCAAAAGTTACATCTCCTGATTTGTGTTCACTTAGAGATAGAAATTTACTTGTATCCCCAGTCATGTGTTTGGAACATCCACTGTCAATATATCAGGGGTCCTTTTGTCTTTGAGCAGAAAGCACTAACCCACACTGGTTGTTTTCTTTCTTCTTCCGTACTTTTGCCTTTTTAACTGAATAATCTACTCTTGAATCTGATTCATAATTCTTTAAATAGCATTATGTGGCTTTGTGTCCCAAATTATGACAAATATAACATTCTGGCATGTTGTACAACAGCTAAAAAGAATTGATATTTCTAGCATGAGCTCTTCTTCTAGTTGGAGATGGAATAGAATGATGCTCTTGTTGGCTCATTGACTATTTCACTTTATGTTGCAGCATTTGGTTATTGCTAAACATTCTTCATTGTATGTTTCTGAAGTTAAAAACACAATTTATAGCTTTATGACCAAAGTTAGAACAACAATAACAATAACCATTGAAAAAAAATTGGTACCTGAATTTTGGTTGTTTTCTTGAAATAGATTACCTTGTCATTTTGTTCTTTACCTCTTCTTCATGCTTTCTTGATTGCAGAGCACTATTATCTATTCCTGTAGATATATCATCTTTACCACTCATTATTTTAACTTCACTGTTGTTTTTATTCGCTTCATCTTTGATGAAATTTGCTGACTTTGTGTACTCTGGCTGATTGTTGTTTTGAAAGTTAATCACCTTAGTTGTTTCTTTGTTTTCTGATTGACTGCTACTTGTACCTTCTTCATAACCTATACCAATCTTGTTCAAAGGAGATCTTTGATTACTTAGGATGTTATTTAGTTCTTATGAAGCTTTAATACTTGACAATTTTTGATGATAAAGAGATTGAAATTTCTCCAATTATTTTCTGAATTTCACTACTTCTTCCTCCAATGCTTCACATCTCATCTTTTTCTATGATAATTGTTCTTTTATATCGCTTATTTTCTTTGCTTCTTCTAGTTCTACCTTTAACAAGATACAATCTATACTCGATTCTTTGACATTCTTTTCATTCTGCATTAGCAATTGTTTTTGTTTTCTCTTCTTTAGTCTGAGTCTTTCAATTTCTTCCAATGCACTAATCAACTCACCTTCTATATCAACTACATCATCTTCATCGTTCATATCACTTCCAGTATATTCATCTTCAAGATATTCTATGGCCATAAGCATAAAATCATTCTATTTATCTTCAAAAGATGACTCACTATCTGTAACTTCTGAGGGATCAACATCATTTGCACACAAACTTTTCATTTTGTAGTTATTGTTTTTATTGTATATCTTAAATGTGTGTTTCTCTTCATCAAAAGAATTCTGATATTTTTCCTTATAAGGGCATTTAGATGCAAAGTGCCCTACCTTACCACAATTGAAACATTTAAAAGGAAACTTCCCTTTATATTTTCTTGATCCAGTTTTCAGTCTTCTTACAAATTTTGCCTCAATATCTTCCATTTCAGAATTTGCATGTTTGTCTCCTTTAAAAGAAGTTTCTCTAATGGTAGATTTATCTTTACTGATCCTCATTTCATAGGCAGTTAAAGTTCCTAGAAGTTGGTCAATAGATAAGGTTTTCATATCATTCATTTCTTCTATTGCAGAGACTTTTGGATTGAACTTATCAGGTAGAGATCTCAAAATATTTTGAACAAGAGGAGCTTCATTGGTTGAACCATCATGACTTGTCATGTTTAAGCTTATCAAATCTTCCTTAGACTAAAGGAACCGACTTTGATACCAATTGTTGAAAGTATTCAATTAAATGAGAGGGGGGGTGAAGTTAATTTTTGTGCTTAAACAATCTTATACATTTAAAAAAAAAAAAAATATCCTTGAAGTTTTATGACAGACAATATGTTATGAGGAATTCTATATTCATTCTTTATTAGCAGAAACTCTGTTGCAGTAGATTTAAGATGTAAAGCAAACCATCATCATTCAATCACACAAAATACAGAGAGACACAGATTTCATGAGGAAACCCATAAAGGGAAAAAACTCTTCTTCTTAGGTTGTCAGGAAAGCTTCAACTTCTGTACATCTTCTCTTTCTTTGAGCTCCTATTCAAATGAGGCTACAACCTCTGAATTACAAGCATCGACTTGTAAAGAGCACCAACTCTCAAATTTCTTCATTACCCATTGAATCTTGAGGACAAAAATCCTCCCTAGCACCACCCTACCACCCTATTTTTCTATAAATACTTTGAATCAATACAATACAATGATACTGATATAACGATGCTTACCACTTCATCTCTATTCTATTCTTCTGCTCTACTTTCATTCTGCTATACTCAGCATTTGTCTTCATTATTCTTGTGGTTTTCTTTATCTCTTCTTCTCAATTGTTCTTCCTCTACTACCCATTCTCTATTTTGTTCATTGTCTGGTCTTTGGTATGTGCATACTTAGTATCTTCTCTTTACTCTATCTCTTCTTCGGATCATTCTTCTTTACCTGTTGAGTTCAATATCTCCACTGAACAGCTAACCCTACACAGTTCGCTTCAGCTCACCTTTACACATGTACACCTCAACTACTTCACCTTCCCAACCTTTCGTATTCCTAATCAAAAACCAACTGCTTCTATAACTGCCTGTTACCATTAGATTATATACATAACTTTTTTTGACATTTTCATGATTTACGCCTTTAAGCACTTCACAAACTTCCTTTTCCATCAGTCGTAGTGGGCATGAACTAGAGAATTCAACCGCCATAGCAGTCATGAACAAAAGAAGCCATCCTCACGTTGTTTCATCTCAGAATTTAGGAACCAATCTTCATACAAAATCTCAACACTATCAACCTGCACAGCTTGATTTTGGGGAATCAACATCAACCGTTGATCTATAATCTGTCTTCATTGGAACCATCCAAACTTGAAAACTTTAACATTCCGCTAATTCTTTCACTTCTGATCGATCAAGCATCTCCAGAATGTGAAATTCACCTTGTCCATCAATCAACCTGAGCTCTTGTCGTAACCTTCGATCTCTGTAGCCTCTACTACTTTCCGCGAATTGAAAGCCTAACTTTTTCCACGCTAGTTCAATCCACGGAATTATCCATGATCATATATCTATCTCTGCACCTTTCTCAACCACTCAATATTTCCATCAATTAACCTATTCCACGATTTGAAAAATTTTCTTCATTCGGGCATGTTCAACCCGCGAAATGTTTCAACGTAGTGCATCTTGACTTGTGTCGATCTCAGCCCTTCAAAGTTGCAATTTTTAACGAACTCCGCAAATACAAAAACTGAATTCGACCTTGCATCTCCGATCCACGGAATTTCTTTCCACCATTTATCTTCATCATCTTAAATCTGAATGCCATCAATGACAACCATAAAACCTCTGTGTCATTCTAGCCAACAATCTCCCCAACACTAATCCACCATAAGATGACAGTCTCTTCATTATCTCCAATAGAAGATTCATATTAATTTAAATGAAGAATGGATCGTGTTTTCTCTATGAGAACTATTGAGGCAATAAATGTGATTACTTATAGTCTAACATTAGGGAGATGCAAATAATTAAGTCTATAAATGGTTAGATTTAATAAAGTTTTTGAAATTAGTTGCTTGAAAAAAAATGTTAGAAAATCATCATAAGCACCCAAAGCCATGCCAAGCACCAAATATAAAGGATGAGAACAAGCCCGTATATTAGTTAGTGGAATAATGTGCACTATGCTACCAACTCGGACTTGGAATCGAATCTTCAGTAAATTTGTAACAGTTGGGACTTAGATACTCTATAGGGAATGAATGATATCATTTGCTTAAACAACCCCAAATCAAGGTTTATTTTTTTCAAATGAAAAAAAGACAGATGGGCATTTCACTGCTTCCCAACACATAACAAACTTCTCATAACTCTTCCACATACCATTGATATGCATGTCGATATCGTTGGGTAACAATGAGGAGCAACATATTAGTAGTTCATAAGATGAAATATGAAGAATAACTACACTAATGCATAGAGACCTAATGTTCTCGACAAGGAATTCCTTTTTTTCCACCAATGGCATAGACACGGTATAGGTACCACCTGCGATCGGAGGGTAGAGGAATCAATATGGTATCGCCTTTGTTTACTGCATCTGAAAGGAACCAAACCACCCCAGTGTTCCTGTAGAGAAAAAAATGATGCAGAGATGAAGCCATTTAACATGACCCTGATCTACCATAAATCCTAGTCATAAGAATTTAAAATCTTACATTTAATAAAGTAATTCCTGCATAGCTATATAACATGACCGATTACATGCAACCCGCAACACAAAGCAGTCATGTAGTCTACCACGCAAATGTAGGTAGACACATTTCTAGGAACTGCGGACATTGTCAGTTTCACTAGGTTGCTCAAATTGGAAAGATGGAAGATTTTCAAAGTATTTCATAATCTCAAACAAAAGTTGTTTTTGGACAATAAGACCAAACATTCTAAAACTTAAGGTAATTTCTAAGATTTACAATCTAAAGTTTAGCTCATAACTATAATGATTAGTATAGCACAATGGTTAATTCTAGGCATTTACGTAATTCTGTAAGGAATAAAAATTTGAATTTAAAGAAATGTTGAGATGATATCAGCATGTCGCCCCATCCTAGGCATCATTTTACTAGGTCGACATCATAATATAGTAACCAATCACACATTAGGGGAAATTTCAACTCAAAATGGGCCTTTTAACTTTAATTCAAATTCCATGTCATCATGTGTTAGCCAATGAAATTGCTTTAAATTTGAAATACTGTATAGGTCTTAAACACTTTTTTAATATAAATTTGGGGATATGTATCATAAAAAAATATTTTTTTGTTGTATTTTCGACATATCTCCCTGTGTTTTACTCAAATTTCGATCGGGAGATCTCGTTGGATGCGGAATTTAATTATGCATCCAACGAGCTCTCCCGATCGAAATTTGAGTAAAACCACGGGGAGATATGTCAAAAATACAAACAAAAAAGTAGTTTTTTTCTTTTCTTCCACCAAAATTAATAAATATTATTTTATTATTTTAACTATTATTTTATTAATTTTTTTTAGGAGGCCCATTTTGAGTTGAAATTTCCTCTAATGTTTAAGAAAATTCATTATTAAGAAAAAACAATAATTCCAACTCCTAAGTATAACTTTATCTCTTGGAAAAAATACCTTGCATCGACATACTAATATAGATGCATGAAAACCATAATACAACTGAAAAATAATATAGTTGCATTACATTGCTACTCAGCACATATCAAAATTATCATAACTCTTCCACATACCATTGATATGCATGCCGGTAACACTGGGTAACAATGAGGAGCCTCATATTAGTAGTTCATAAGATGAAATGCGAAGAATAACTAGACTAATGAATAGAGACCTAATATCCTCAACAATGACTTCCTTCTTGTCCACCAATGGCATAGAAACAATATAGGTACCACCTGCAATAGGAGGGTAGAGGAATCAGTACGGTATCGCCTCCGTTTTTTGCATAGGAAAGGAACTGGAGCGCCCCAATGCTCCCGTAGAGAAAAAATCGATGGAGAGAGGGTTATAACCAAAATTGGCACTTCTCTGTCTGTGACGACACTTACATGTTTCGGTCGCATGATGACACTTACATGACGACACTCCATGAACTTATTGTCACTCACCAAAAATACATGCAATGGATGTAAGAGCCATATTTAGGACTTCTGCAGCCTCTCCTTACCTCTTTCTTAGTTCATTGGATGCTTAGGAAGAAGGTAAACAAATTTCTAGACCAAATCACCTCCTCAAAACCACTGGAAAAACCCTAAAAATGTATGTTTTCCTAAAAACACAAGTTGTTGGTTTTCCACTAGCGTTTTTTACCTTACGCATGCTAGTTGCTATTTTTCCACTAGTGGGTACCCTCAAAATACTCTATATATATATATATATATAATTTTGAATTTTGGGTGGTTTGGATGGTTTTGGAACTGCCTTCTCGGCTGTAACTGCTCCATCCTCGACCTGATCTCTTCCCTTTTCTATATAAGAGAGGGAGAGGGGACCATGAAAGGGGACTTAGCCTTGAGTATTGTTATGCTAGAATAATTGGGACTCTCATCCCCCTCACCTATTCCCTAGTTTCCATCTACCTTTGTTGCAGATCTTGGAGGTTGGGATTCTTAGATGAGAGAAGTAGGAGATCCAGATTGAAGGTTTCACGAGGTGACTTAAAAGAGGAGAAGGTATATATTGTACTTCTTTCATTTATTACTAAATACTTGACATTGTTCCCTTTCCAAATCATTGTATATAAATCTCAGTTTTTTTATTATATGTTGATGTCATGAGATTAGGGTTCCATGTTCTTTTCAATATCAATTCTTTTTATGTAGTCAAATTGGTCTGAGGAAGGTGTGAATTTGTTTTGCAGGTCCCTTGATTAGAGAGCAAGAGTAGGAATCAAGGAAAGGCTTAGATCAACCTTCATCTTGCAAGGTACAAACCATCCTAACCCTTGAACTTTTGCTTGAATTTATACTTGCAAAACTTTATATGCCAGGTTGTAAACCCTTAGTACGTTGATGGCTTCATCCCAACCATAGTGACACATTACTTGACAACAAAGAGGAAGCCAGTTGACATGACCCAGAGCTGCAATAAATCCCAATCATAAGAACTTAAAATATTGCATTTAATAAAGAAATTCCTACATAGATATATAACATGACTGCTTATGTGCAACCCACAACACAAAGCAGTCATGCAACCTACCACGCAAATGTAGGAAGATGCATTTCTAGGAACTGCAACAGTTGTCAGATTCGCCAGGTTGCTTAGATCACAGAGATAGAAGATTGTCAAACTATGTCAAAATCTAAAACAAACGTTGTTTTTGGACATTAAAACCAAACATTCCAAAACTTAAGGTAATTTTTAATATTTACAATTTAAAGTTTAGGTTATAATTGTAATGATTAGTATAGCACAATGGTTAACATTAGGTGATTACAGTATTCTGTGGGGAATTAAATTTTTAATTTAAAGTAATGTCGAGATGATATCAACACATCGCCCCATCCTAAACATCATTTTACGAGGTTGACATCATAGTATAGTAACCAATCACATTTAAGAAAATTCATTATTAAGAAAAATCAATAATTCCAACTCCTAAGTATAACTTTAGCTCTTGAAAAAATTTACCTTGCACAGACATACTAATACAGCTATGTGAAAACTATAATGTCCCCCGTCGGGGACATAATAAGCAATTCATATTTATCTTGTGGAGAGAATGGGAGAAAATAAGCACATGGGAAGAAATGGCTTAATATAAAATGCAAAGGCATACATATGCGGTTAAAATTGTGTTGTCTATTCATATTTATATATAGAAATTAATTGCTTCAAAAAATAAAATTGACAAGTTTGTATGAAAGCGTGAGAATCATATATTCAACCTATGTAATTAAGGAAATAAAGAAGAATATGGAAACATGAAAAATTAAAAATTGTTGTAAACAAAAAAAAAGTCGCGAGGTGGCAATGTCCTTGACATTGCACCTGTAGTCGTTGCTTGTTTGCAATTGCAAGGGTTTTTATTGAAAATTAACAATAGCATTGTGTATTATGCATTAAAATCAAGTAGCATATATGGGAGGGACATAGTGTAGGGTTAGTGCTTGTAGAAGGTCAAGTCAAATCAACCAGGAAACAAACCAATGAAAGAGACAAAGGTTGGGGTGCGAAGAGATGCTAATTGAGGCCGGTTAAAGCAAGATGTGGGGCTAGGTGAGTTGCATAAAAACAAACCAAAGAAGCCTCAAGTAAAATACACTCATTGTGTGTTTATTATTGCATTAACCATGTTCAAGTTTAGTGACATGAACATGTTGCATGTTTTTTATTTTTTATCTGTATCATCTTCCCTAGCTTTGACAAGAGAAGAAAACTCAATAATAATGGTGCAATGATTAGGACATTTAACATGGTTGTGAAAGGCCCAAGGTATGAAAGGAGATTTGATCATTCAACAATGTTGGTATAGTTAAATTTACATTTTATATCTCTATGAAATTGTTATAATTCAAAGAAATAGAGGGCATCTCAATAAATTCCTAAAAGCATAATGCAAGAAGATTGATCTGAAGGATAAATTGTAATTGATTTGTATATTCATGTATAGGGTCTAGAGAAAGATAGAATAAAAAACAACAAGAAAGGAATAGAGCCATTCAAACTTCAAAATTAATATCCATTTTCATACATGTAATAATTGCAACGCGTTAAAGAAACTCACTAAATGTAAAACACAGTAAAGGATTTAGTATATACTGCAAGCACAAATTGCAAAGTGAAATAGAACACAATGTTTTTCCATTATGTAGTTTGGCCATGAACATTATTAAATAACATTTGAAATATAATGAAGGTACATATTGCAGGAAAGGAATATAGCCATTCAAAGTTCAAATTTATAATGATTTGCATACATGTAGTAATTGCAATGCATTTAAGAAACTCACTAAATGTAAAACAAAAACATAATTTTAGCATATACTGCAAGAACAATTTTCAAAGCAGAGAAGAACACAATGTTGGAATTTCAAAGTTGCTTCATATTATTCTAATGTTATGACATAGTCTTAGCATCCATGAGTGAGCGTTGAAGATCTATTCTATGTAGACATCAATGACAAAGTTGCAAAATTTCCTTGGAAGCCATTGAGTACATGCAACAAAGCGCTATTTAAAGAGGATATAACATCAACAATAATTTTTGTTGGTCTTCTTTTCTACCAAGGAAAAAAAAAAGAAACTAGAAAAAGATTGTGGTTGCAAAAGAAACTAAAATTTTAAGAAAGTATTTGTATGCAAAAAAGTGCTAATCTGCACAAGTTTCTTTCAGAGTGTCATGTTATTGCTTCCATATTTCCAGTGCATCAAAGTTTTTTTTCCTTTGTATTTCTTTGTTCATAGATCCAAGATTGAAAAATGATAATTGCACACTATTTGGGCAGCAAGGATGGCAGCTATGTGTAAAATTACATTTGGAAGTGTTGATGAGCCCTTGTTCCTACACATTGCAAACAAACTATGGTCAAGGCAATTCGATAATTGGCAATAAAACATGTATTCACAAAGGTTTAAAAAGAACACAAATTTAAATATATTTACTAATTGGCAATAAACACAAAGCAGAACTAAATACATAAGCATACGAAACAAGTTGCTATATTAGATGTAGGACAAGAACATTTGCAAAGATCTGAAAAGGCATTACTTCTCCAAGAGATTGTCAATCCTGCTTTCAACTTCATTTGTCTTAGTATTTATAGTATGCGGACCAGATAAAGATATATAATTATAATTGAATGAAATATCTAAATTTTGTAATTTCAAATATATCTTGCTAGCTTTCACATATGAGTGATAAAGACATATTTACACTAAAAAAATTCATGCTCTAAATAATTTACAACATCTATATTAGAGAAAAATATTCATCAAATACATACTAGAAAGCATGACATGTTGAAGAAGAAAACATGGTTTTGGACCAAATGATTGAGATACGACATCCTCAACAAACATATATAAGAAAACTCACATAACAATAGAATGAGACTAGAGGATATGATGAACTTCAAAATAAAGAGACATAGAGGACATACCCTAAAGACCTTTTGTGTCTTTATATGCTAAATTTTTATAGTTTTTCTTCTATTTTAGAATTAAAATATACAACTAAGAAATTCTTAGTACATCTAAGATATTGTCATTGGTCAATGCCTTGGAACTACATAGGAGCATGGTCTGAATAGGCCTAAAATACAACATTGCAAAACAATATTACTTTTTTTTGCAGAGATCCATCTTTGCTTCTTCAGAAGCCACAAAAGAAACACCTAAATTAGCACACATAATGGGTATTCCTAGCACAGGAAGCATTTCCCTACTTCCACTCTTTTTTTTAATTACAAGAAGAAACTACGAAACTAAGAAACTCAGAAATTGATTCAACACTTATGAATGTATCCAACAAAAAGAAGTAGATATAGACAGAGGGATATGTACAAATATATGGTTTGCTCGATGTTTCTTTTTGGATTTTTTTTCTTTAAAATGATATTGAGTCAACTCGAGTGTGCAAGGAAAACTTTGAATTTGATAGGAAAACATGTGTTCTCAAAATGCAAATTAAAAGATTGTGGAATGAAATGGTAAGGGATTAAATGTTGGGAGATATCTGTAAGAGCATAGTTGTGTTTTCATACTTGATGTTCAAAATTTCTTGAAGTCAATAATTTTATTGTTTATTTCCAAAGTGTACATTCCTTGCTAGCAAAGTTTGTGAAAATTGAAAATTGTTTATGAAACTCTTTTTTAGTATTGTTCATATGACACATTTTCAATGGATGGGCAATATTCTTTTAGTTGTGACCCACGAAGTGTGCATTCAATGATGTCATATTTTGTCTTTGACTTGCATAGCAAATTGTGTTCATATATGGTAATTGTATCATAGTTACAAAATGCACAGATATTGGCATTTTGAATCATCGACCATTTACATTCATTGCAGATGCATTGAAAAGGTGATAGGAATGCATTTCTAACTTGAGAGTTCCATATGTGTGTGTGTGTGTGTGTGTGTGTGTGTGTATGAAAATTGCAGGAGCATAATTCATCCATAAAAGTATATGAAATGTGATTATATTTTCAACAGACACCTCCTCAAAACCACTAGAAAAACCCTAAAAAATGCATTTTTCCCCAAAAACGCAGGTTGTTGGTTTTCCACTAGCATTTTTTACCTTTGCACACGCTAGTTGCTAGTGTTCCACTTGCATGTACCCTCGAAATACTCAAAAAATATATAAAATTTTGAATTTTGGGTGGTTTGGGTGGTTTTGGAACTGCCTCCTCGGTTGTAATTGCTCCATCATCGACCGGATGTCCTCCATTTTCTATATAAGAGAGGGAGATGGGACCATGAAATGGGACTTATCCATGAGTATTGTTATGCTGGAAGAATTGGGACTCTCGTCCCCCTTACCTATGCACTAGTTTCCCTCTACCTTTGTTGCAGAGCTTGGAGGTTGGGATTCTTGGATGAGAGAAGCAGGAGATCCATATCGAAGGTTTCACAAGGTGCCTTGAATGAGGAGAAGGTATATTATGTACTTCTTTCAATGAGTAATAAAGGCTTGACATTATTCCCTTTCCAAATCACTGTATGTACATCTCTGTTTTTTATTATATGTTGATGTCATGAGATTAGGGTTTCATGTTCTTTTGAATAGTAATTATTTATATGTATTCAAATTGGTTTGAGGAAGGTGTGAAGTTGTTTTGCAATTCCGTTGATTGAGCAAGAGGAGTACTCATGGAAAGTCTTGGATCAACCTTCAGTTTGAAAGGTACAAACCCTCCTAACCCTTGATCTTTTGCTTGAATTTGTACTTGCATAACTTTATATGTCAACCTGTAAACTCTTGGTACGATGGTGGCCTCACTTGTGCCTCACCCCATCCATAGGAACACTTTTCCTAACAACATAATTGGTGACTCCACTAGGGAGAATCCTTTCTTCTTTGGAATCTCCTACTCTATTTTTCCAGTGTCTTTCAAGGTCTAAGTCTGGATTTCAGGTTAGGAACAATCCTAGAATCTATGTAGACACTCTCCTTGTTGTTTTGGGAGTGGATTTCACATTTTTTGCACCTTTTACTACCCACAAATAGGTGGTGGGCTACACAATATCATTTTTTCCATATACACCCAAGTGCAGAGTGATTCAACCTTCGTTTTAAACACAATTGTCACTATTGTGCACTAGCATGTCCCTCTCCTCAATGATTTTTTCACTTTTAGGGTTGTCCTAGAGGGGTCTGAATACAATATTTGGGCTCTCTATTGTTCCCAGGTCTGCGTAGGACCACCTTGGAGTGGTGTCTTCTCTTATAATTGATGTTAATTTGGTGTTACAACCCTTTTTGAAGCATTTGGGCTTGTATATTTCTTTGTCTTTGATCTCCTTGCTTCACATGACCTTGTTTGTATGGTGTTGATTAGCCTCTATTAGTAGGTATAGACTAAACTTGTGACCCATATTATCCTTGTCTTCTTTATTCTTTTTGGTCAAAATCCTTATTCCAAAGGGGTTTCCTTTGTCTCTTATGCAATTCTACCTTCCAAGAGAAGTCTTGTCAAACCTTAGGTCAGTCTAGGGTTCTATTTTCTGGTAATAGTACATTAGTTCATTTGCTTTGTCTTTACATCATATGCATACACTTGTTTATAGTTTATTTTCATTTTTTTGTTTTAAAAGAAAAGGTAAAAAGAACAAGTCTTTGATTTATATGCATTTAGGCTAGTGTCTTTAGGCTTAGGCACATTACATATCTCTGTTTTTTTGGAAAAATAAAAGAGATCTTTCCTTTGTGGCCTAGATTTTCAGTTTTGAAAAGAAAAGGAGAAGTAAAAGTTTTGTATTTTGAACATATTTCGCATTTTCCATGTTGTTTTTGCTTTCAAGTAAAAAACGTCTTTAGTTTCATCACCACTATCCCTTTTGAGTAATCAACAGCCCTTAAAAAGAACATTGATAATTAAAATATATTAGTAAGTTTTCTTTTTATGGACGACACACACTAGTCTAGGCTAGTGTTTTGGATTAGGGCTTCTAAACAACCCAAAACTTTTAATATCAAACATAGTGGCATTTCTTTAAGGAAATCCAACCTTACAAAGAGGTGAATCGAAAAGCTCCTCTCACACACGAGTCAAGCACAAGGTCATGCGAGATTGAGTTACAAAGCTACCTCTCCAACACTCAATTGAGCATACACTAGAGTTTTTGTGTGTCTACGGATTCACCCAATACCTCATTTGGCCCCGTGTGGTGCTTGGTATTGTTTGAGTTTCAGGCTTAGATACCATGCCCATGCACATCGACTGGACCAACGATTGTTCCTCTGAACCCTTTTTGCAAGTTTGGTAGCCTTAATATCTTGACCTTTAGGGCTCTCCACAAGTGATGATGGAAGGTTATTTTCAATGTACCTAGGGTGGACGTGGGATGAAACCCCATGCAACTCTTTGGAAAAGTGGTTGGTGATTCAAACGCTTGCCCCAAAGTGATTGTATTGTGGACCTCGGGTAACTATCATTCTCCCTTCACTGGTTAGTCTTGGGCCCTAATCATCCTAGACTCTCCTTTGGAAGGTATATTTGCTTGCTTAGTCAAGATACTTAGGATTTTGTTCTAGTGGTGTGCTCTTTGTGTTGTTGGTTTCTAGTCATCCTCAGAATTTTCTTTCTTGTGGAGTCAAAAATTATGGCTAGGATCCCTATGGGAACCAACTAAGAGACCCACATGCAAGGGGCTTCTTGTGCTTTTTCCTTTTGCAGGGAATGTTGGTGTTCCCTTGATGGTCACTCCGAGTCTTCCTAGATTCACCCTTGGGATACCAATTTGGTTGTTTTCCACTTTAACTGTCATGAATTCCACTGATGCTTCTCAAGTGAGCACCTTATATCGAGGGCATCAAAACAATGCCCCCCCTTCACCAGTAGCATCATCTCCTCCTTATTCTACCTCATGTGGTGAAAGTTCTAATATTAGTAATCACCAGTCTAAAAGGAATAAAAGGAGCAAGAATAGGAAGAAGATTGAAATCAAGGGCGAATTCACCTAACCTCTGGAGGTCATGCTGGGGACGTTCACCCAACCTTTGTAAGTCATGTTGGGCCTATCCACCCAGCCTATGCAAGTCATGATGGGGGCATTCACCCAAGCTCTGTGAGTCATGTTGGACCCAACCATCCAGATGCTAGAGGTCATGTTGGGGGGAAACAACCAGCCTCTGCAAGTCATGTTGGACTCATCCACCCATCATGTGCAGTTCATGTTGGGGGAAACCACCCAACCTCTGGATTTCATGCTGGAGGAAAATAAACAGCCTCTACAATTCATGTTGGACCCATCCACCCAGCCTCTGCTATTCATGTTGGGGGAAATCACCCAGCCTCTGGAGGTCATGCTTGGGAAAAAATATCAACTAATGCAAGTCATGTTGATACTATTAGGAAAACCAAACATATAGGGCGCACGATTAACTTCCCTTGTAATATTTGTGAGGGAGATCACCTTACCCAGTTGTGCCATGCTATTGCAGAAGTACAAAGAGTGCGGTCTAAGTCTCGAGGATATTTTGTTCCTAAACCTGCGATTTCCCAACAACCTATTCAACCTTTGGTTGATCAAGTAGTTAAAACAATGCAATATTTGGTCAATCCCACTCTTCCTTTGGAGAGTGACCGAATCAAGTGGTTGAATCGATGCCATCTTCACTCAATCCCACTCTTCCTTTGGAGAGTGAGTTTTCTACTAGTCTTTTTTTCTTCAATTCCAGTTCAGAACTTTTGGGACAAGGGGGCATTGACTTCGTTGTGAATGAACCCCCGCCAAGCCCTCAGATTGCTTCCTTTGATTGGGAAATTCTAGTTGAGCCACGCCTCCCTTTTGTTGCACCTTTTCAAATAAAGGTCTAAGTTTAACACTACACGGTTGCTTGTTGTATTGTAGATGAAGGAGCCTCTATTAGTATTTTATCCGTGCATGCTTAGAGAGGTATGGGATATCCTAGCCCCGTGTCAACTGTTAATCATCCGCTGGCCTTTGATAAAATACCTAGTCAAACTTTGGGAGTTCTTTCTAAAACACCTGTTACTTTAGGTGGGAAGACTATCTTAGTTGATTTTATGGTTATAAAGGACCCCTTGGACTTCAATATGCTCATTGGGAATGATTATGTATATGATATGAAATTTGTGGTGTCTCACTCTATCGTGTGATGTATTTTCCTCACAACGAAAGCATTGTCACTATTGATCACCTGGTATTTGTTGATCCCTCTCATTACCCAACTTTAGACCAAGTCTAGCATTTGTCAATTCCCAGTGTTTCAGTAGACACTACCCCGCCACAGGTGAATTATGTGGCCTTATATCCCTCATGTCCAATTGCTACTGAGAATAATCCCCTGTATCGATGCTTACCTTCTTGAGACTCGATCCCAACAATTAACCAAGTGATCTATCCAATGGAGACTTTGGAGTCCGCTCTCCATCCTATTGATCCAATTGAATGTTCAAATATGTGTTCCATCTAGGATGGTATACTTCCTTCAGATGAAGTCTTCCTAGAGTCTATGATACAATCCGACATTCTTTTGGATGTTAACTCAGTTGTGGCTAGATCCATTCTTGACTTATTTTTTGAGTCTGATATTCCTAGTAATCGATCCTCAAACGTTGGCATTATTGAGTCTTTAGACACTCCCATCTAACAACAAGTCAGTGATCCTAATGAGTTTAATTCTGGTTGTATAATTTTTTACTCCCATGATGTTGAGTTTGCTCCTACAGACTCTATCACCTCTATCAACTTTAGCTTTCCTGTTGAGGTTGATCCTATTGATTGTAAATCCTTAGGCCTTGGAACTATAGATTCCTCCTTGGTTAACTCTTCCTTGATTATGCCTCTTGTTAAATATAGCGAAGTTGCAATTGTTTCTACCAAAGTGACTTGTATCAAATCTCTTCTTCTAAATATGATCTTGGTACTGTTGTTTCTTGGAGATGAGATTCTTAGTTGGATTCATGATTGCTTGTTGGTCTCGTTTTTATATTCAAGTTGTAACTGCATTTCCCTATACCCTTCTTGCACTTATGATCCTGGTGTCAGCTTCCACGCTTTTAGCTCATTATATAATCCCTCATCTCTGCTCTCATCATCGCTCAGCCTTGTATCATTTTGTCATTACATCTTGACGCCCTTTACCTGGAGGTGACGCTTCCCGAGTGTCCTTATATTGTTCATGTTCCTTGCACTATGCGTGGGTCTATTCCTTGCGCTTGGAACTAGCTCTGCATGCCCTTGACACTCGTCTCCTCACATTAAGAGCATTCTTCGAGCTTTCCTTCAAGCTCATTAAAAACAATAAGGATGCCATGAGCTGACTTTTCTGTACCCATTAAAACTTTACAGGAAAGGTATATGGAATTGTCTTTAAGGTCTTGTTTAACTCCTTAAATATGACAAGATTTATGAGTTCGATTGTCCCTTCAAACTCGTTAAAGGACTTGAAGGAACATTCACATAGATATAATTTTAACCCTTTTCTGGACCATGTGGATTACTTATGAAAAATGAATACTCTAGTTCGTCGTGGCTAGAAGAGTATTCCCAGGTATAGGTTTATCTCTTTTTCAGGCCTAGGAGACTAAACTTACGAAAAAATGAAACTTTTTTAGATGACTTTTTCTTTTTTGTGCTCTGGTTTAAACATGAATAATATTATGATTGTTATTTGTATTATTGTCATGCTCGTTAAACTCTAGAACAAAGGCATCAAGTTTACTATTTGTTGCCCCATACTCTCAAATCAATGGAACAACATGAGTGACCTTGCTTTCCTTCACACTCGTTAAAGCGTTATGATTGTTCTTGAAGGAGCATCGATATGGTGATAGTTTAACCCTTTTCTAGACCTCGCTGTCTAACTACGAGAAAGGAATACCTTAGTTCTTCTTAGCTAAGAGAGTTCTCCTCTAGATTGTTTTATACTTTTTCAGACTTTGGAGGCTACCTTTATGATAAATTTCTCCCGTAGAGTCTTCTTTGGCGTTTTCAGACACTCAAATTGTGAAAACACTGTCGATCATCCACAATTTCAGGCTCGTAAAATCCATGGATCAGTGCTTTATCAAGCATTCTTCTCTCTCTTCTTCAAGCTTGCTTAAAACATGAAGAAGGTCTCAAGTTTTCTTTCTTTGACTCATTAAACTTCTATAAGAAGGGTATTAAAAAAATATAAAGGGAAGGGAATTCTGTTCAAATGTATTTTTATATCATGGCAGCAAGTCTAGTCTCCTTGAACAAAGTAATAGTTTGAGTCTATCAACAGTTGGGTTCTAGTTTTTGGCCTTAGGATCAAGATTGATCTTAGAGTTATTACTCTTCTAGTTGGTTACTCTTCCAATCATATGGAGAATCTGTCAATGTCTTCTACATTTTAGATTTATATCTTTGGTCCCTCTTGTGTCTAAAAGTTGCCTGAGTCACTATTGTATCGTGCTCATTATTTAAGGATAAATCCAGTGTCAGTCATTATGTAGTTTCCTTGACCTTATGTGTCGATCACTCCCTGGTGTCAGCCCATTATATCACATCTTCGGCGATCCTTGCTACAAAACTTTGTCCTAGTTCCAAATCTAATCAGTCCTTGGTTTCTCCTCATGTTGGATGATGGAGGATGCCTTAATGTCTCCCTTCCAACGGGTCTCTCCCTGTAGACTTCAACTCATCTTGCTTTGGGAATGAGATTTAGAGTTTATGACAATACCTTAGGGATTGCAGTCATTAGTGGCAGTTTCCCTCGCTATTGGGTTGTGTGAATACCTTAATGTCTCCTACTCGATGGATTCTTCTAGTGTTCGACTTCGGGACCATTTATTCACACCTGTTAGAATGTACTCGATACCTTGGGGCCATTTTCATTACTGGTGTTTTCCCTCATGTTTGTTAACAGATTTCATCAATGACTGGTAATTAAACGGTTTCCTCCATGTTTGACTTCATCTCCCCTATTCACGTTGTTAGGATTCATACCGTTTGGGAGGTTTGGATTGAAGACCTTAAGCCAATAATAGCATCATCATCTTTTCTATTGCCTGATTTGCGCAAGACCTTGTCACACCTCATATGACACTAGATGAGACATATATCCACTTTGTATTCTTATGGTTATGGTCGAGTATTGAGCACGAATCCACATTTTTCATTTGTGGCCATGATAGTTATATCAGTTATACACATGTTGGATCTGCCTTGTATCTTTCTGGTGATCATTTGTACATGGAAATGTATGTCCCAGAGATCATATTGTTTGACCTTTTTACTCTCTTTGAGGTATCTTCGTTTGACCCTATGATCATGGTTTCTCCAGTTTTTTCGACTCTGTAACCCAATCATCCCTTATTTATAATGAATTTTGACTATTGTATTACCCTCTAACCTCATACATTAGGGGGCATATGTTATATCCAAAATTGACACTTCTCCATCCATGAGAAAACTAACATGTTTCGGTTGCATGATGACACTTGCATGGTGACACTATATAAACTTATTTTCGCTCACCCAAAGGACATTCAATGGATGGAAGAGCCATATTTGGGACTTATGTAGCCTCTCCATACCTATTTCTTGGTTCATTAGATTCTTAGGAAGCAGATGAACAAGTTTCTGGACCAAAGTCACCTTCTGAAAACCACTGGAAAAAACCCTAAAAAATGAATTTTTCCCCAANTGAATTTTGGTGGTTTGGGTGGTTTTAGAACTGCCTCCTTGGTTGTAACTCCTCCATCCTCGACTTGATCTCTTCCATTTGCTATATAAGAGAGGGAGATGGGACCATGAAAGGGGACTTAGCCTTAACTATTGTGATGCTAGCAGAATTGGGACTCTCATCTCCCTCACCTATGCCCTAGTTGGCATCTACCTTTGTTGTAGAGCTTAGAAGTTGGGATTCTTAGAGGAGAGAAGCAGGAGATCTAGACCAAAGGTTTCACGAGGTTCCTTGAATGAGGAGAAGGTATATCTTGTACTTCTTTCATTGATTAAAAAAAACTTGGCATTCTTCCCTTTCCAAATCGTTGTATGTACATCTCATTTTTTATTATATGTTGATGTTATGAGATTAGGGTTTCATGTTCATTTGAATATCAATGCTTTATATGTAGTCAAATTGGTTTGAGGAAGAAGTGAAGTTGTTTTGCAAGTCCCTTGATTAGAGAGAAAGAGGAGGACTCAAGGAAAGGCTTAGATCAACCTTCATATTGCAAGGTACAAACCCTCTTGAACTTTTGCTTGAATTTGTACTTGCAGAACTTTATATGTCAACCTATAAACCCTCAGTACGTTGGTGGCCTTAGCCCAGCCATAGGAACACTTTCCCTAACAACACCTGCCCTTTCAATTCATAACGCATCCCCCATTTAACACAAACAACAATGAATTTGCAGCCCGATACACCTGTCTGCACAATAAACAAGACGGATATACAATAGTATGTCTTGCCTCAGTTACAACTCCCCTCGGTGATGACAACTCAGTGTTGGGTCCTAGGGTACAACACCCTAGGTTGCCATCGCCATGGATGGAGGCAATCCCTAACCTGCAAAATCATAAATAAAAAATTATGTTAAATTTACATTTAACTTACCAAAGTTTAACCATATAAAAATTAAACCCTTTTGCTTGTACTTAGCAATCAATCACTCTCAAGTAAAAATAAGTCATCCCCTCTCGATATCATAATAACAACTTTGAAAAATAAAAATAAAACATTTTTTATTAATATAATAAAAAATTAATTATTAATTTTATTATAAAGAATAATTAAATTTATAAAGTATTGATATTTAAACTTAATTAATTAAAAGAATAAATTAAAAAAATGAAAACAAAAATATCTAATATTTTTTAACAAGATAACAACTTTAAAAACTTTTTAGAATTAAAAACATGTTATATTAATATAATAAATTTTTTTATTAATTTAATTATAAAAAATGGTTAAATGTATAAAATATTCAATTCAAACAATAAAAATATTTTTTTTTTTTAAATAAAAAGTATAGTATATTAAAACCTATCAAATCACTTTACATTCAGCTTCACAGCTAATTATATAAATAAGAATTAATACAAAACAAAATAAGAAAAAATAAAGTGCACTTTTACCTTATAGTGCATAGAAGATATACTCAATCTCCCTCCTTATATAGTGCTTATGATGTAACCATCTCCAAACTTTCAAAGAAAAAATGAAGCGCACTTTAACTTTGGTGTTTAAAAGTTATTTTTAACTTTAAACTTTTAAGAAAAAATGAAGTGCACTTTAACTTTATAATGCTTAAAAGTTATGCTCAATCTACCTACCTATATAGTCCCTATGATGTAACCATCTCCAAACTTTAAAGTTGCTCAATATATTGAGTTAAAAGAGGAAAAAGTAGTGCACTCGGACTCTCGCAGTTATGTTCAAGTCAATATGTTCATAAAAAAAGCTGAGTGCACTTTCAAAATTTCGTTCAATTTAACTCTAAGCCTTATAATTCTTGATCATGATTAACAAAAATATTCATATCATAGAATAAACAATTTTAAATATTTATTTTGGATTATTTTGGATTGCAATTTACTAGCTTTGTGACGAGTTTCCACATAAGGCACACGTCAAAGGTGTGTGGTACCCTAGCAAAGCTTGGCCAATCACCATACAGTATGCCATAAAAGACAATTGACAGTTGTCATGTGGCAGTTTTCCACATACGTCACATCAAATCTCTCTGCTGCCTAGCTAAGCTTGGCTATGTAGTATGAACCTACCGTACTCCCGCCAAACGTTGATGTCAGTATGGCCAACCAGACACCATGGAAAGTCACTTCCAATGGGAGAGGGTTGAACGATGAAAGGTAACCAGACACCATGGAAAGTTGCCTCCAATGGGAAAGGGTTGAACGAGGAAAGGTGTATAAGTCACTGGATCCGATAAATTTGTCACCATCCCAAAATTGTGCACTACAATTCTTTTAATTAAAATGAATCAATCCGGGTTGAGTATATAATTGAAATTAAATCTATTCTAATGTAGTAATACTGAAATAAAGCAAATAAAAAATTACCGACACTTTAGCACACTCTATACAATCCGGTTAGTTTAGTGTTGAGTTTATTACCTTGGCCATAGCGTGTTCAGGGGCGGACTTGTGAATGTTCCGTCCAAAAATAAATTCGCTATCTTGCCGTAAGCAGCGTCTGTTAAATGAACCCCGTCCCAGTTGAAATATTGCTTCGGATTTTCACATGAAACAGCTCCTCCCATGCCACACGGCGTACTGCTATTGTAATTGTACGGCGCGCCTGCTCCACAACATGCCAGTAAAACATTCTTCTGCAAACCTGCACAATTCAGGTTCACTCATAATTAAAAAACAGAAGAGAATAGCATTCTTCTGCAGGATACCATCCTGCATCCTGCAGAGTTCAGTTCCACTCGTAATAAAAAAACAGTTTCTTCTGCAATCCTGCACAGTTCAGTTCCACTCATACTATAAAAGACAAACGCAGGCGATTCAAAATTTATGCCAAACGTAGAGCGAAACTAATTTCTCTGAAAAGTTCAAAATTAGCATATGAAAACTATTTCCTACCGAACAATTGGGGAGACTGTAAGATTCTGAGAGCTGCGTTGTAGTAGTCTGCAAACACGAATTTAACATCTGGATGTTGAGCTTGCAATTCTGCCACTCGCGCCCTAAGAAGATCGTTTCCCTTTTGTGCGAAAGTGTTAAACCTCGGCATACACCCCATTTTGTCCAGCGTTTCTCCCTGTCCTGTTGCATATTGTGTTAAATATGCCGCAGAACAGCCAATCGGCAAGTTGTTCTGAACTAAAATCTTGCTTGCGCCGCCTACTGTAATCAATGTCTGCAGCAAAGCATAATTCTACACTTTAGATTTAATTAGCCTGGAGAGAACTTCAAATTTAAAAATATTAAAATTAATTTTAATGCTTTACCTCAATTTATCTTAGATTTGGTAGATTGCGGTGGAGAGAACTCAAAATTTTAAATAAGTAAATAACTACTGTTACTTAAACTTTATGTAGCTTAAGTTTTCTTTGAAATGGAATGAATAAAATCGCTTACCTGCAGCGCATTTATGATCTTATCAACGACTAAAGGGACAAAGATTTGGACCTCTTGCATCGACCGTCGCTGATAGAATGGATAATTATAGTCGTTTCCGCCGATCTCTCCCATCAGAAACAATGCATTTGCAAAATGCTTGTTACAGGCTATATATTTGAAAAAAGAATATCAAAGAAAGAGCCAGAAATCAGTCGAAGTGAAGTTGGAGGTTAATAAGGGAACAGATGAAAAACAAAATCAAAATATTTAATAAGACGATGAAGAATCACCTCTTCCTCGGTAGGTTGCACAAAATTTCGATCTATGCGATAAAAACCACTGGATCTGTGTGTCCAGAGAAAATGTAGTCCCAAGTGGCCCGATATTCCTGGATGCAAAAAAATCAGGGTCTAGAGCCGTGGCTCCGGCCACTGCGAAGTTAAGGCCGCATTTTAAGGTTGAAGTGCTATTACTGAGATATGGATCTAAGAGCGGCAAACCAGAAGCATTGGCTGTACAAATTGGAAGAGAAAACCAAAGAAAGTAAGACAGTCATTCTTGATTACGTTAGACATTCCCAAATTTTCTTTTCAAAAGCTTCAAGAACATACCGATATAATCGACTATTAGCCGTCCGTCGGAAAGTCGGCCCGTCGGTTTGCGAAAATATGTTTCGCCATATGGCAGATTACCGAAATCGGGTTTAGAACCAGTTGATATTGTTGATACTAACAAATTTCCTGTATCGGCAAGGGAATCTCCAAAGCTGTAAATAGCAGTGGAACAGGAAGCATAAGCTGTCCACGGAAGCTGCAAATACAATGTTATAACTACAAAGAATACAATATTAATCTTCGTGAACTCCATTATTGTAAAATCACTGCTATCGTATTGAAGATGCAAGAAGTAAAGCAAGATTCAAGACTAAGATTTAGGTTGCCTGTAACACAACCACCCTGCGCGGCTCTTACACCAAACGCTCAAAGTTTCAAACTACCTTGGGCTTCAGTAGAGCCAAACTTTGTCATAGTTGGGTGAAACTAGCTAAACTAACCATGTTAATATATTTATATATCCCGGATAAATATCTTTCCGCGTGAAAGTCACGGATATATATGTTTCCGCGTAAAAGGGAATTTTTTTTTCATTTTTTATTATCTTTATGAAAAAAAGTATGCTTACGCATAAAAGTTCATCGCTTACATTATTACATAATATGCTTACATGTCGTTTCTCCTAAAATAAATGTTAGTATACATCATTTTGTGAAAATAAAGACTTTATTATACATCATGTTATAATTATGATTTGACGCGACTATGTGCAAATTACAACATTGTAAACTAAATTCAAAATACTATAAAATAGCTTTTATATCAATTGATGTTATATGTCGTTGCGAATCGGGAACTTGAATACATTTTGATATATATGTTTTAGAAATTGCAATTGATAAGTACATATAAAACTGTTGAAGTAATTACAATAAAGAATAAAGGACATATGTTTTCTCTCTCACTAACCATAATTAATTAATTAAATATATATTAATTACAATTTTTTATTTATTAAACTTTTACAAATTATTATTATATTAAATTTGATTACAGCCACTTCACATTGGTTTATGTTTTTCAGAATAATTTCATTAGAGCTAAGTATTTGCTTGACACCCAGCAGGTCAACAACTTCAATATAGAGTAATCCAAATTAGACGAAGATTTTTCTAGGATGGTCAAAAAAGAATCGACCAGTCTGCCTCTTGGAAATCATTCGGATGAGATGGACGCTCTTTCGCACAAGCTTCGATTGTTAAAAAGAAAGGTAAAAGTCTGGACTCACTCTAAATCCTTGGCTATGAAACAAGATCTTATTTCTATCGAGTCAGAAATTAAGAGTCTTTTGGGTTCTTCAGTGTCAGGAATCCTCTCCACACAAGACCATATCAAGCTCTCTGAACTCAGGAGTAAAATGAAGCATCTGTTGGACCATGAATTACTTTCAGCCCTTTTACAAAGTAGGATGACTTGGGCAAATCTGGGACATGCGAACACAAAATATTTTCATTATGTGGCATCTACTCGCAAGAACCAAAATGCCATTTGGGGCCTTGAGGATGATCTGGGGAACTTGATTGAAGATGATAAGAGTTTAAAAGATCTTGGTGTCAAGTATTTTCCGAAGATTTTCAGGGACGACAATCAGACTAACATAGAGGCACAATTTAAGGTTATTCGATTGTTCCCCTCCTTTATTCTTCAGAAGGAAACTGAAATTTTCACTCTTCAGATTACCTTGGAGGAGGTAGATCATGCTTTAAGATCTTTCAAACGGGATAAAACCCCTGGGCCAGATGGATGGCCGGTAGAATTCTTTTTGGCTTTCTTTGACATTTTGGGAAATGATCTTCTGGAAGTGGTTGAATTCTCCAGATTGAATGGAAGAGTCTTACCCTCTTTGAACTCGACCTTCATTGCCCTCATTCCGAAGAAAGAAAATCCTCTTACTTTCGACCTATATCTCTCTGCAACCTAGTATACAAACTTATCTCCAAAATTGCGGCCTTGCGCTTGAAGCCCTTCCTAGATAAGTTTATTTCACCCTAGCAATTTGGGTTTCTGAAGAATAGGCATATCGTTGAGCCCATTGCCATTACTCAAGAGGTTTTACACTCGGTGAAGACCAAAAACAAGTGTGCTCTAATTCTTAAGCTTGCTTTGTCAAAGGCTTTTAACAAGGTGAATTGGTCCTTTCTCAGACTCATCCTTCTACAAATTGGGGTCCCCTTGGTTGGTGTCAATTGGATTATGGGTTGTTTATCTTCTGCAAACTTTGCCTTGCTTGTAAACGGTACCTCTTCCAATTTTTTTCCTGCTTCCAGGGGTATTAGGCAGGGTTGTCCGTTGTCTCCACTGTTGTTTATTCTTGTTATTGAGGGGCTTAGTCTTTTATTTGAAGATGCTCTGACCAATGGCAGGATCAAGGGTATCAACATTTCAACTCAGCTATCTCTCACCCATCTGTTATTTGTTGACGATGTGATTCTCTTCGGTACAGGAACTTTTGAAGAATGGGTGGTTGCTTTCAAAGTCATTTTGGATACTTTCTGTGTTGCATTGGGTATGTGTATCAATATAGACAAATCCTATTTTCTTTACAATAATGTTGAAGAAGGAATCTTAAACAGGATATCACATTCTCTTTCTTATAAGTATGACCATATCTCTCTAGGTTTCAAGTATTTGGGCTATTTCATAAAGCCTCTTGGTTATATGGTGAAGGACTGGCACTGGCTTTTAAAAAAAATTGAGAAGAGAATTAAGCATTGGACTCATCGACTTCTCTCCCTAGGGGGAAGACTTATCTTGATCATGGTTGTTCTCTCCAGTATGCCTGTCTACCGGATGGCTCTTGTTCCTATTCCTAAGTCGATTCTAGACAAGCTCAGAAAGTTGATTTTTTATTTCTTATGGGGTTCTTCTATAGAGAAAAGAAAGTTCCACTTGGTGGACTGGCTATCCCTTTCTCGATCTACCTCCCTCGGAGGTTTGGGTATTAAGCATTTGGGCTAGTTTAGCCTCTCTCTGCGTCTGAAAAACTTTTGGCTGGTCCTCAAAGGGACTGGGATCTGGCATCAAATAATGTCCACTAAATATCTAAAAAAACACTCTGTGGTGTCTTGGATTCGACAAAAGTCTTTTTTTGCTATTGGAGTTTCAGTTATTTGGAATGGATTTCTTCTTTCACTCACCTAGGTTGGTAGATGTCTCTCTTGGCAAGTGGGGAATGGGGCTGACACTCTCATTGGCTCGGATCCGATTGTGGGCACTAACACACTGACCTTATTCCCTCAGGATCTCCGTGAATATCTTGAAGATTATGGCATCACCTCCCTGGCACATGCTCGTAATCTTTCACCTGAGGCTCGAGGATACTGTCTCACTGCAGAGAATTTGGAACTGGGGGGTGAATGGAAATTTTTATGGGACAAGTATATCTCTGGGCTTGAACACGGCAGAATTAGACTCAATCATTCATAAGATTCTCTGATCTGGACTCATAATCGTCAGAATGGGGAAATCACTACGGCTCTGGGTTATGATCTTATTTCAAACTACTATCTCGAGCCCTCCTTGTATCAAAATCAGTTCTTGGAATTCCTCTGGTCCTTCAGCATCCCTTTAAAGATCAAGTGCTTCATTTGGCTTGCTGTAGGGAATCGCATCTTAACTTGGGACCTAGCATGTGTCCCCTCTGCAGGAATGGTGAAGGCTCGGTTCAACACCTTTTTATCGATTGTAGCACAACCAAGAGGGTTTTCTTCAACATTTGTGAGCAGTTCTATGTTTCTCCCTTATTAAATTGCTCTGTCAGTAATTTTTCAGAACTCTGGTTCAAGAAATTCACAGCACACTCTGATTTCAGCTATCTGCCTCTTTTTATTTATTGGAGTGTTTGGAAAATGCGAAATAGATGGATTTTTTATGATAAAAAGGTTTCAGTTTCTAGCAATATCCACCAGGTTGAGTATCTCTATCACTTGTACCCTGTCCCAAAGTTGAAGAAGAAGATCAAATGTATTGGAATCGGACCGCAGATATCTTATCCTTGTGGCTTCTTTGATGGGGCCGGTGCGGGGAACATTGGTGGTGATGGGTTTGTACTACTACTGAGTGACTCTCACTCTCTTGGCTTCTCATTGGGTTGTGGCATGAGCAGCAATACCAGGGCGGAACTTCTTGCTCTTTGGGCTCTTCTTGTTGTTTCAAAGCATTTGGGGATTCCTCTCCTCACTATCTATGGAGACTCCTTAGTCATTATTAACTGGGAAAAGAGGATTGCATATCTGGATTCGCCTAGCTTGGACCACTGGTGCAAAGACATAAGGACCCTTATGTATAATTTCTCTCGGTTGACAATCAAGCATATCTATCGTGAGCACAATTAGCAGGCTGATTGTCTTTCAAAGAAGGCTTTGGTTTTAGATCCTGGCTTTGGTTTCTTCACTGAGAATCTTGATGGCATGATCGTTGATCATGGGAATTTTCAGCTATATTAAAGCATGGTGCCAGGACTCAGTCCCTTTTTCTTCTTTTTTGGCACATGATACTTCTTTTTCTTTATGAAGGACTGGATTAGGTTTCTTTTGATGAGACTTTTAGCCTTCGCATTGTGCTCAGGATGGATAAGCTTGATTGTCATCACTGCTCTTCATAAACCAGTCCGATGTCACAGGTTTAAAGGTTCATCTCTTGTTGATCTAAAGATTTTCCTGCATGATGGTTCTTGTGTTCTTCTTTTGTTCTTGCAGCAAGGTTTCATGGTTGTACTTTTATTTTCTAGTAATTAGAGGGATTCCCAATATGTTGCTTGTCACGCAAGATAGAAGCCTGGCATGAAGGCTGTATGCATATGATGTCCTTTGATTCTTAACATGGATATCAAGGTCTAGTATTTTTTCCTCTTGAAAAAAAAAGAGTAAAGCAAATTAAAATAACTCTAGACCTCCTTTCCATTGATGAACATTCATTGTATATTAAATTAATAATGGAATACCAACGTTATTTTATTTTTATTTTACTAAAAGTAATTCAAAATAAGTATAAGCCTTAGACACTTTCCATACAAAGAGAGTGGTTCATGATATATCACATAAATTCTACCTAAAATCAATTTAAAAAATCTGAATGAGGTGAACTAACTTTTTATAAGTGAGAATCAATTGGACTATGAGATGGCTCAACAAAAGACATTTGCCCAACTAATCAATGAAGGAATAATTGAAGGGGTCATAAAGAACAATGTTCTCAATTGAGAGGAATTAACTAACTAACTATGTTCTGAGTTCATTTTTATTAGTAAAATTTGGACATGAATTAATTCTTTTAATAGAAAACAAATATAGATTTCTAATAAACTAGATGTTTTTTCTTCTAGAAGACATTAAAGTGTCTATATCTTTCTCTACACACACATACATACAAATTAATTTCTTAAATAGAAAACAAACAAGTATTAAACATCAAGTTCTAATAAACTGAACATTTTAGCCTCAAGGGGTAGCTCAGTTGGTTGGAGCTTTCAAGTCCAAGAGTGAAGCAGTTGAGGTTAAAGGTTCAATTCTCTAGGTCCTTCAGGGTTAGGCTCTAGGTATAAATTTTCTACATCATAATTCCATTGGATGTAAGCCTCATATAATTAATAAATATACATATATAAATTATTAGTAAGGATTTAGTTACATATGCATACTTTTTTACGCAATTTTTCAGTTAAATTCCTTGATCCAGGCTTCGGGAGTACATAGACTATGCTCCTACTTGTCTGAATAGTGAAAAAAACCTTCCAACCAATTCATGAATCAATTTCAAATTCCTACCCTTACGAGCTTGTAACCCATATATGAATGAAAACATATAGTTGATTCACATAATTATCTATGCTCTCTTTCTCCCAGGGTGAGTTTCACTCTCAAACCCAATCTTCTAAGTATAGTAAGCAAATCCTAAAATATTTTCTGTGCAAATTCATGGAATACCTCTCATAGAAACTCATTATTCACCAATATTCTAAATCTCTAGGTGATAAGTTATTCAAGTCATTAGTCAACTCTTTCTCAATTAAATCCCTTAGTATTTTTGCAGAAAGAGTTGGCAACACCCTACCTGAGACCGTTTGAAACGTTGAGACTGCCTTCTTTACCAACACAGTCTCCTCTTAACATTGAACCAATAACTTGCAAAGAGAATTTCCTTGACAAAAAATTGTCTCTTAGTCATGGATTTTAAATTTTAATTTTCTAGAGATGGACCAAAAGTCCAAGTTTTCGTCAAACTAAGAAATTGACGACCATATGTTAGTTTAAGGGAAAATGAAGGAAAATAAATAAATTTTCTTGAACCCAATTATATGGCATGGTTTATGGAAATTGGTAGCATAGAGAATCAATTTGTAGACCCTATAAATTCCTTCTAGTGATTGAAATAAAAGTTTCCTAGTGTTAGAGGATCCTAGTTGATGAGTCGACTAGGTCCTCCTGACCGACCACCGACTAGTCGACTAAGTCTAGTCGAGTCAGTTATGTCAACTGGTAGACAGTTATGAAGTTAAAATTGTCTAACTGATTGTATATATATCTATATATATATATATATACGTTGTTGAGCTAGATGTTGTATGACATGACTTACCCTCTTTTGTACATTATGGCTTGATATTATAATATACAACTAGTTGTTGGTGTGGCCATTACTCTTGTTCTATTTTCTCCATTATGTATGCTTGTTATTGTACTTATTTATCTATTATATTATGTTACTGGTAACCTAATTTAATCCAATAGATTACAACACCTAGTGTAATGTCCCTACTTGGGATTTTGGAGAAAATTACAAATTAAGCAAATTCAAGCTTAACTAGTCACGACTCTAGAGGGTTCCAAAGGGTTCCAACTTTCACCAAGTGGTCATGAATTTGAAAGGAAATGGTATGGTGAGTCTTAAAACACCCCAAAGTGGTTTATAGACACTTTGTATCTGAATTTAGACCTCTACAACCTTGTTTTGGGATAAGGAGAAACAATGCATATTTACATAGGAAATTGTGGTCAAATTCCCCCAAGGGTGAAGGTAAAATTGGATTCCCAACTCAAGTACGACCCTCCCAACTTTGTGAACAGAGTATTGGGATTGTTATCAGATATAAGGGGTTGTCATTACAAATGGTTATTATCTCTGCAAAGTAATTATAAAGTCAACATTCTCATGACCACTTTCATGGAAATTGCATAACTGGCTCGATTTTGACATATGAAAGGTTGAGTTAAAGGTTCAGAACAAGATGTGACATATAGAGACCATATAGAGAATAAAAGTTACTTCCCCAACATTAGTAAAAACCATAGGAATCCATTCATACAAGTCTAGTATACAACTCATTCAGTATGGGAGTCAAATACATGAAAACTAGCTAATCTTAGTTAATCTTATGTGCCCTTAGTTAATCTTAGTTAATATTAGCAAGATAATCTTATGTGCCCTCAATCATTAGTTATCATCAGTTAACTAGCTAATGTGCCTTCTTGGTCTACCTACTATCAATTACACTCAGTTAATTGATATGCTTTAGGAGTTATGACTGGAAACTACGTCTAGTGATGTTTTCTATGTTATCTAAGCATGGCACATGCATGGAGTTCCATTGTCGCTTTAGGATCGTGAATTTATCCCTTGGAGATGTATTATAAATGTAACCTTATTGGTGAATAATAATTAGATGGAGTTTATACCAATTGAATTTTCTCTCTTATCTTTATGTTCCATTATTTTCTCTCCATTATTCTACTTATCTTTGTTGCAATTCTTGTGAGGTTGCATTAGATTCTTAGATCCACTGTGCAGAATATACCAAGACCACTTAGTTAGGATGCTAACTCAAGTGTCCCCATGCACGTGTCGTAACTCAAGTGTCATAACTTAAGTGTCGTCTTTTAACTCAAGTGACGTATTTTAGTTTAACTAAAGTGTCATCATGCAAAGCACTTTAGTTATCTAGATCTTCTTTATTTCAACTGAAATTTTTCTTGTTACTATCATTGAAGTAAATACTTTGAGTTCTTCTAATTAAATGAAATGTCCTTTGTTCACGTCATTGAAGTTTAATAATTCAAGTTATCTATAATTAACTAAATTATTTATCATCATGAAATGAGTGATTTGAATTCTCTCTAATCTTAAGGCATCTTATCTTTATCTCTTAAATTATCTGCATGGTGCACATGTGCCAACTTTAATTTATATGTCATATCAATCATACTAAGTATGTTTGTCTAGTGTTCTGATCATATTATTTTACTATCATTCTAAGTGGTCATATGATAAAGTAACTCACTCTAGATTTGGTCAGTCTCTAGAGGAGACTTAATAGCTCATCCATATCGAGTGACCATGGTTAGTAATACATCACACAAAATTCATTCTTTGACATGAAAATCACTACCTCTACACATGACAATCCGACTTGACACACAAGTCCTTATTCTTGTCCAACAAGACTATACAACATAATCACTTTCACATATTAAAGTACATTCCTCAACACATGAGGCTCAGCCTTTTCACATGAGGATGCTTAGTCATCCTTGAGTCCAACTCAAGAATCTACTCCAAGTTTCATGAGTCCAACTTAGGATCCCTAAGGCACTACCTCAACAAATGAGGCCCAATCTGGACGCTCAAGATTGGATTGAAGAAGATTGGATTGAACAATGACTCATGATGTTTAACATGTCTTCCAAAATTGTTGGACATACATCAACACATCTGTCATATAGCTATTGAACATTTTACTCAAAACTTGGTGTGTCACTAACCTTTAGATAAGGGCCCATAGAAGAAATCTCTACAAGAAAATACCTTTGCAGGTAACGCACTAGTGGCTATACTCTAGCCCATTTCGATTTTTTATTCATGGAAAATTTACTATATGAAAACCATAATTTGGAACTTTTATTGGAAAAAATTAAATAAATAATCTAAAATATGTAGATATCGTAAGAGCACATCACCGATAGTTTGGTGCTAGTGAAGAAACATTGAGTAACACAACATGGCTCATATGTTAATTGCAGCGGTCATTGCAAACTCATTATTTAATGGTTGGAAGATCAAGAAAGCTAAGAGCATACTTATACAAATTGATGACTATCAAATGTTTAAGGAATCCTCTTGCGATTTTAAGCAAGCCAATTTCTCACAATGAAGTTCTACCTTATTGTTTGTCATCGTATTATGTTTGCTTACTTGGAAAATCCAGGTTGTTGCAAGTTGTTACATCTTCATTTATAGCTTTGGAAATTCTTTGGACAATATAGGGAACCTATTGCCCTTAGGTCTTACCATTTAAAAAAAAAATACTATTTCACCTTTTGGAAAAATGTATTTTTCATAATCCAACAGGTCGATGTTAAGACAATTATGTAATTGTAGATTATATCAGTATGTATGTTCCAACCTTTGTTAAGAAATGAAATTTTTTTTCCTCAGTAATGGATTTTTGTTTTGTTTTTATTATAATTTTCTAGTCCAAGCTCTAGGTTTTCCTTTGATAGATCCATCTCTGAATAAGACTTCAAACTTCATTGGCAGTGTAAAATTTTCATTGGTTAGATCCATTGCTTGGACTCTTCTTTCTTCATAGAGAGGAACATAGGTACACTTTGGACTTCTTAGTCACTTGACACAAATATTTTCTTGTTTTTGAACACAAACCTAAATTTTGTGCTACTTGTGTAGGATTTATAGTTACATTTCACTATTATGTGACTTATCAAATGCTAACTACATGATTCAAACATGTGATTGTTTTTTGAATACAAACCTAAATTTTGTGCTACTTATGTAGGATTTATAGTTGTATTTCACTATTATGTGACTTATCAAATGCTAACTACATGATTCAAACATGTGATTATTTGTTTTCTCTTGTGTAGTTTGTGATGAGCATGTTGCAAATTCCTTATTTGCAAAATTATCCCTTCCTTCTTCATTGGTCGATGGACGAAATTGAGACATTCATCTCTTTGGTGGTAAATAAGATTGTAACAACACTAAAGGTCAGTTATTTCAATTTAACTTCAACAAAATTAAATTAAATGAAACATCTATTAAAATATTTTAAAGTTCATTCTAATCTACTCTAATGCATTTTGTAGGTGTTAATTAAATTGGGCATAAGATTTAAGTACAAAACAACTTAGTTTTTCCTTTTCTTGAATGGTTTATGGTTGAATGCATATGTTCTACAAGTCTCTTGCGAAATAGGCGGATCCTATAATTTCAATCCATTGGTGCCATAAATATATATATAGTAGGAAACACATATTCATGCAAGAATACTAAGATATACTTTTACCAAGATGGGATTGATTTTACAAACACATTTTATAGAATGATAGAAAAATTGTTTGTGGATAGCGCTTTCAGAAGTTGATCACTTCATACGCTATATTCAATAGCTCAAATAACTAGGAGGAATTATAATACATTTTTTTACCTTATTTCGTTCCACAAGTAAAAATACTTGTGAGGAACCTTCTTGACTTAAGTGGGGCTCTTCAATTTTTCCATTCTTCCAATTAATATAATTGTTTTATATATATTGTGTTATGATCTGCAAGCTATTTTTTTATTTTTTTAAATGGATATGCTCGGATCTTCACAAGATGCAAGATGCATATGAGTCATTCAAAGAAAACAAAAGTGAATACATGTTTTACCATGGAAAAATTTCCATATTTTGTTTTAGAACCATCAATTGAAAATTCTCTGTATCAGCAAGAAAATATGCAATATCTTAAACAAATTAAGATGTCTAAGTATGCCAATGACTATATATATATATGGTAATGGTAATAATCTTGTGAAGAATAAATTCATTGGGGCTATCATTATCGTTATCGCAAAATAAATCATAATTCAAAAGGTGTCTCATTCTAATAAGGTACAATATATCATTGTTTTGTGAAGAAGGTTCTATGAACTAAATCCTACAATATAGAAAATTATAATTCTCATTGATCCCAAATTTCATATATTTTTTTTCAAATGTGGTTCACCTACCCCCCAGCGGGGCTTGGTACGTCCACGGGAACAAGTCATAGGGGGACCACCCGAAGGGGCCTCACCCCATTCACTTTCATTACAGAGCTAACCTGATGGGGACATCAAGTGAGGCCCTTATATAGCAATGTATAGCCACCCATGGATTTGACCCTGAGACCGAGTTTGCTCACAACTTACAACATTCGACCACTTGAGCTAGCCCACTAGGCTATCCAAAATTATATATATATATATTACTCATCTCCAAAAAACCAATTCATCGTGACAGTTGACTCAACCTAATATTTGACTTGGCCAATTTTGTCCAAGCTCAATGGAAATAGTTATGGTAATAAGCTTATGAAGAATAAAATCATTGTCACTAAAGAGAAATTCAAGAGTAATGTTTAGGGCACATAGTTTTGATAGGTATAACAATTCTTTGTGTAGCTATGTAATTTTATAACAAGTTTTATTAAATCCAACTATACAAAAAATTGAAATTCTCGTGGACCCCAAAATCAATTCAAAACTAATGAAGGATATATATATATATATATATATGTATATATATATATATAGCCCGATGGGTTGGCTCAAGTGGTTGAGAGTTGTTTATGCTAGCAGAAGGTCTCGCGGTCAAATCCCCAGGTGGCTATGTCGAGGCCTCACTCAATGTCCCCACCGGGTTAAGCCCCGTAATCAGGGCCAACGGTTTACCTTGGGTACCATCCTAAAATAAATTGGGAAGTACCTGATGGTTTCCCAAGCATTGTTCCTTGTAATAAATATACATAACGAAGTCAACTATCAAATAAAAGCATGAATTGTTTTTATAGATATACTTTGCATGCATCACAAAGTTATATATATATATATATATATATTAGGTTTCCAACTACCCTAGATGTCATTGTTTTTTATTTAAATTTATCTAAATTAAATTAATCAAACACCTATTAAATTAAGTTAAAATTCATCCTCTGCTACTGGTATTTGGGCATTGATTAAATTGGGCAGTGCAAAGAGGATTCTATCCCAAAAAAAATTACCAGTTGTTTGTTATCTATCATATTTAGCATTTTATGCAACCAGAGAATAAATAGACGAAATGGGTTTTATGCCAAGGTTTTATGCTTTCACCCAAAAGTAAAATGATCTGCTAAAAAATTTAGTGGCGCAATTGCAAGTTCTACACATAGAGGTCAAATTTGTTTATGCAGATTATCAAGGAGTAGCAATCAAAGTTCTATTGTCTCCCCAATCCTATGGTGAGGGAAGGAAGATGGAATTTTCATATTCTTTTCACTGAAATGTTGATATTGATAGAAATTTTTATTTTCCTTTCTTGAATGGTACAGTGTTGAATACAGATTTATTTTTTTTCAGAAGAAAAAAGACCAGATCTTGTTATTCTATTGAATCAAAGATCATCATATACAATCGATCATAAGATCATTCTGCAAGTAGAATCTCAATCATAGAGGTATTCCTCTCTACCGAGACAGTTTCCTGTCATCAAGACATAGTTGCTATAGCACAAGCCTGTTGTTTAATCAGGCTTTATCATCACTCCTGTATAAACAGGTCAGATATTTATCATTCCCAAAAAGGGTCAGAAACAGCAAAGATCGAGAGCATAATAGATAACTGAGCGTCTCTACATGGAATTACTGTGTCTCAATGAAAACAAATAAAAGGTGTGCTTAAAGAAATAGCACAGCACCTCTAAAATAACTAAAAGTTACCATATTCAATAAAAATATCATTCAGGACTTCTTTGAATTCCCCATAACCTGAGTCCAGAAGGAGAGCCTTTTTAGAGAGACTATCAGCAATCTGGTTATGCTCGCGGTAAGTGTGTTTCAAGATCATTCCCGGAAATGTTTGCAGAAGTTCTTTTATTTCATCACACCAGTGACTCAGATAAGGAAGGTTCAAATTGCTCTTGCCCGTAGCCCATTGTATGATGACAAGGGAGTCACCATAGATAGAGAGAAGAGGAATACCCATGATCTTTGAAACTGTAAGGAGTGCCCATAAAGCCATCAACTCAGATTTTGTATTTTTACATCGTCCACATCCCATGGAGAACTGAATACTGTGGGTGCTGCTTAGAAGTAATGTAAAACCTGCACCCCCTTTGTTCTTGGCGGCTGCACCATCGAAAAAACCACTTGGATAGTATATCTTAGGTGGCAAATCAATAATTCTTTTCTTATGCTTCTTAATAGGCACCGAGAAGGTATGGTGTAGTACTTCAACTTGTTGAAGAGCCCCATATACATATGGGGTAAAACCTTCGAAAATAAACATGTTTCGTTGTTTCCAAACAGCCCAGAGGATAAAAAAAGGAAGATATAGATATGCAGAATCTATGGTATGAACTTGTAACCAACAGTCCAGGTACTGTCGAACAGAAGAACTTACCGAGGTATTATGAAGAGACCGAGTGCCAAAATGATCATAAATAGCTTGAAAGACATTCTTTGTATAAGTACATTCCATGAACAAATGCTGAGTCGATTCCTCATTTTTTTTGCAGAGAATGCAGAGACTGGGATCTTGAAATCCCCTTTTTTTGAGCTGGACCCAGGTTAATACTCTGTTATTTGTAAGAAGCCATATGAAGCAGCGAATCTTCTCAGGTATTTTGAGTTTCCATAGAGCCTGATGGAGGGGATGAGCTTCAACATGAGAATCCAAATAGTGATTTGCCACACAGTCGTATGCTATCGTTGCCGTTATTGGGCCTGTGAAATTCTTATATGACCATAACAAACAGTCTAGATTTGACCCAAGTATTATTCTTCCTTGTTCAATCCCACTGATATAATCAGTCCAAATATTATACCAATCACCGCCTAAATCCAAGTCAGAAGCAGTGAGCTAGTAAGAAGTGGCTTCCGGACAGTAATTTCTGGCATGAGCCCGCGATGTTATACCATAATATTCCAAATAGTCGCGAAGGTCCAATGGCAAAGTAAAACAAGCATCGAATCCTATAGTCGGATCCAGGCCGATTCTAGTGTTAGAGCCATCACCTACCATCCAAATTAAACCGCAACCTAGCCAGGAGACAATATTAATGAATCCTTTCCAGATAATGGATACACCAGTGACTGAGAAATCCTTCTTACAAATCCAGGATAGCACTGTGCTCTTCTTCAAATATTTTGCCGTAATTAATTTGAACCAGAGACCGTTACCACATAGAACTTGCCAGAAGGATTTGATTCTTAGTGATATGTTAAACCATTCCAGATTTTGTATTCCCCATCCCCCCAGAGAAGTGGGTTTGGATAAGGTTGTCCAGTCAATCAGATGAAACTTTTTCTTGTTCCCCTTTGTGCCCCAAAGGAAGTCAAAAATCAGACTTTTTAGTTTCCCCGGAATGGTTTTTGGAATGGGGACTAATGCCATCCAAAACACCGGAATGCTGGTAAGAACTGATTTGATAAGTACCAGCCTCCCCCCCAAAGAAAGAAGTCTGAAGGACCAGTGTGAAATCTTGTTTTCAATTTTTTTTATGAGCCATAACCAGTCTTTTACAAGGTAGCCCGAGGGTTTAATAAAATATCCAAGATATTTAAACCCAGTGGCCATGGGCTGGGTCTTGTAAGGTAAGGTACGAGTGATTCTGGTTATCATTCCATCATCTAAATTGTTGCAGAGGAAACAAGACTTATCATAGTTTATAAGCATTCCGGAAGCTTCGCAAAAGATGTCCAGAAGGACCTTGAGAGCTATCCATTCTTCATAGGTACCAATCCCAAAAAGTATCACATCATCTACAAAAAGTAGGTGTGTGAGGGAGAACTCTTTGGAAATTTTGACTCCTTTTACCTTACCATGTTTGCGAGCGTCCTTAATAAGAAGACTGAGGCCTTCAATCACTAAGATGAAGAGGAGAGATGAGAGAGGGCATGCTTGTCTGATGCCCCAGGAAGCCGTGAAGAAATGGGTAGGGGAACCATTGATAAGAAGAGCAAAATTTACCGAGGTTATGCAGCCCATAATCCAGTTAACGCCTTCCAGAGGCATGCCAATTTGCAGAAGGATGAGCCTGATAAAAGACCAATTTACTCTGTCAAAGGATTTTGTGAGATCAAGCTTAAGGACAAGAGCACTTTTGTTTCTAGATCTGACTGAGTGAAGGGCTTCTTGGGTAATGGCAATAGGCTCCGTTATTTGGCGGTTTTTTAGGAACCCGAATTGCTGGGGGGAAATAGAAAGATCCAGAAAGGGCTTGAGACGCAGCGCAACAACCTTGGCTATAAGCTTGTAAATCAAATTGCAGAGGGAAATAGGTCGAAAATCAGCAAAGGTTGAAGGTTTGTCAATTTTTGGAATCATAGTGATGAAAGTCAAGTTTAAAGAGGGAAGGACTCTCCCAGCCAAACGTGCATCTTCCACTAAATTCACCAGCTCTTCCCCCAAAAGGTCAAAAAAGGCTAGAAAGAACTCTACAGGAAACCCATCGGGCCCAGGTGCTTTGTCCTTCTTAAAGGACTTAAGTGTCTTTCTATTTCAATTAACGTGACCTTGGATGTAAAGGTAGACCGATCCTCATTCCCAATGTAGGAAGGAAAGAGGCTGATAATTTTCATCTGAGCAGAGATGGAGGTGAGGTTATCATCCCTGAAAATCTTTTTGAAATGTCCTACTCCCAAATCCTTTAAGTCTTACTCATTGTCAATCAAATTACCTCTCTCATTCTCTAGACCCCAGATCACGTTGTGGTTTTTCCTAGCAGTGGCCACCGAATGAAAGAATTTGGTGTTAGAGTCACCCAGAGTAGCCCAAATCATCCCGCTCTTGAGTTTGGCAGTGAGGATCTCATGATCCCTCAGCTTCTTGAGCTCAGATTGGAGAGAGTTTAAAGTTGTGTGAGATTCATTGGAAAGAATGCCCGAAGGGGAAGAAGAGAGGAGATTATTAATTTCTGTCTCTAATAAGAAGCTTTTATCCTTTATCTCAAAGGACTTATGATGTGTCCATTCTTTGATCTTTTTCTTTAGTAATCTGAGCTTTCTGGAGAAAGACTCCATTCCAGAATAGGCCGAGTCCTAGGGAAGGAGAGGCCATTCTTTCCTGATCATCTTTGTAAAGTCATCAAAAGCAATCCATGAGTGGTTGAACTTAAAGGGGTAAATACATGGCATAGAAAACTCCCTCCATTCCAGGACAACTGGATAGTGGTCCGATAAAGCCGAAGGCAAAGTCCAAGTCCTGTATAATGGCATTTGATCTAACAAGTTAGAGGAAAGCAAGAACCTATCGAGACGCTTGCTTATGCCATCATCACCCGTGCGGCCATTATGCGAGGTAGGTCCCGCAGTATCCGGAGCAATATCGACAAGCTGATGGGAGGAGAACATGTCGGAGAAAAAGGTGCCAAGCGGGTCTAGGCGGGCCTTTTTTCCCCAAACTTCAGAACAGTTTAAGGTGAGGTTGAGATCTCCTGCCAAAATCAGGTTTGGTTGATTGAGTAATCCCCCTTTGACAACCAAATCCCAGAAGTGCTCCCTATTGATATAGGGCCCATAACAGTTGAGCAGGGAGATAACCTGAGAAGAGCCCCAAACCTGAGCCTTAAGAAGGATCCCTGCAACAGTTTTAAAGGCTTTTACTTTGAAGCAACGTGGGTTCCAGGCTGCAAGTAAACCACCAGAGAGGCCTGTAGAGCTTATTGCACAGTATTCCCAACCCGGACATAGCTTAGAGAAAGACAGAAAAGCAAGATGAGAGCAGGTCATGGTTTCTTGTAGAAAAATAAGATCAGGTGCCAGAGAGACCAAGAGGTTCCGGAGGCTTTTATGTTTGGCCAAGCCTCCAAGGCCACGAATATTATAGGAAAGGATCTTCATTAGGAACCCAAGGACTCGGGTGTCAAAGCTCTAAGGTCCCGAGAGGGTGGGGAAAGTGCAATGTGTACTGCATTCTTCAATCTGGTAGAGAGAGGTGTATACGGGGGAGGTTAGAAGCAAGGTGTCAGAAGAGGAGGTCGAGGGTTTCTTGGATCTTCTCCTTATAGTAACATTCTGAAAGTGTATGGAGTCCAAGGGAAGGACAGAGGGGGAGCGTGGTGTTCCGTCAGAGAAGATATCCAATGAAGAATGTAAGGAGGGATCGGCAAAAGAAGGGGTGGAAGTCGGGATGTGGGGAGGTGACGATGCAGAGGAGAGTCTAGGACCCGGTAGTGGAGGGAAATCTGCTTCCGAAAAGAGAGAAGGTATAACTGAAGAAGGATGTGCTTCAGTTAACGAGGGCCTCGCAGGGGAAGTAGAGAGCTCTTTAGAGGGTTTGGAGGAAGGGAGCACTTCTGTCAAAGTGGACAACCCAGGGAGAGCCTCCCCTGTGGTAGGGAGAGGGGTCAATGCAGAGAGGGAATCCGGTTCCAAATCAAGGTGCCCAGATAAAACAGAGGAGGGCCCATTGGCTTTAACAGAATCTAAGAGTAACAGCTCTTGCTCAGTAGCATCTTCAAATAAGGAGCAAGCTTGAGATAACATACCTTTTGTAGTCTTTTTCTCTTGATCATCCATGCAGAAAGGGGAGGTAGAGTAAGCCCGGTCCGAAGTAGTTGATGTTGAGAGAGAAACAGTCCCCTTTCTCATCAATGGACAAGTCCTGCGAAGATGTCCAACAGCTCTGCACCTACTGCAACGAAATGGCACATTAAGGTAATCCAACCGCTGGTGCAAAGATCGTTCAAGATATAATATTTCAATATCTGCTGGGAGGCCTGGTACAAGATCCATTTCGAAAAGGATTTTGGCCATTCGCTTGTCGAACGAGTGGAGGAAGTCGTCTTCAATAGCCACGAAGCGACCGATGGTGTTCCCAATGCCTTCCATTACTTCACGGTTCCATAGCGGCAGAGGAAAACCAAGGAGGAGAACCCATAAGTGTCTCTTCTTGACACGTTCCCTTAACGGGTCGAAATGAATATGCCATCGGTCCAACACCAAGGAGCCTTCCTGGATGCGCCAGAAGGAATTTAATACAGACAGAGCATGAGCCTCTTCTAAAAAAACAATCACAATCCACCCTCTGGCAAGCAGACTGATTGAGGGTGTATAGGAGAAGAGAGGCTTCTAGTTTTCTGAAGCCCAAGTGTGCCATTCACTCTTACCCATCTGAGTGTATTCCAGCCTGCCTATGAGTGCGCGAGAGCATAAAGCCTCTACCCTTTCCATGAATATATCCCTGCCCAGCACATAACAAAGTTTTCCTTCGCGGACCTTGTGTGCCTTTGCAGCTCTGCGACGACGAATGTGTGCGAGTGAAGGTGGGGGATGGTCAATTAGATCTGCTTCCATCCCTAATCGTGGTCCCGTCTTAAGTAGAGTGACAACCAAGAGTATGGGGTTCTAAAAAACCACGTAGAAGGTTCTAGGGACATAGTAGCCACAAAACCCTCGAGTAGTCAACCCCAATGATGGAAACGTGGAAAGGTGAAGCAATGTCAACCAAAAGTGACAGAAGAAACCCTGGAGGCCGACAAAAAAACAAGAAGGACACCGGATTTTGCTGAGTTGACCGGCAAGGTCAAGGAAACCCTGAAATTCCGGAGGGGTTATGAGAGAACTCCAAAACAACGTAGACCAAACGATACATAGCCACCCGAGGAGCTGCAAGTCGTAACCTTAAAATAAACCAGTCCTAACAGACCTTCCTAAGAAACCCTTAATCCTATAACCAGGCGATGCCAAGCTTGTAGTTGAAAACAGTATTGACCCGGCTCGAATAAACAAATTCCCACTTTTTCGACTGGTTGGTACTAGTCCTCCACCGAGGAGGATGGACTCTAGTTGCCTGGTCAATACTAAGAGCGGCTCAACCCTACTAGTGGAAAAACCCTAGCGGCTAGAAAAGTGCAGAATGCATCCCAAGGAGGCAGGAAAGGATACCAAGAGTAAAAATGAGCTGACTCAATTACTAGAGAAGAAACCCATTGCTAGACGGTGTAGGGGAAAATGTGTACAAGAAAAATCCTAAAAAGAGCGCAGAAAACCTCCACAAAGAGAGCTTGTTTTGCTCTTTTCGAATCAGATGGCGGTACCAGTTGAAACCGAAGCCCTGAGGGAGGGACACCAGCGCCATCGTGCCAGGTGAAGGCGTTTCTGGAAGAGACGCTCCAGAGCCATCCTGATGCGACCCCTGAGCTTCTGGCTGAGATAAGTTATTTTTTGGTTGGGATGGCTGAAATTTTTGCTAAGAAAGAAGTATGAAAACATAGAAGTTATTGTAAGGCAAGTGGAAAATATAATTTCAATCCATTGGTTTTGTGTGGCTTTGTAAAAAAGGTTTCATGCACCAATATTGAACAATATTTTAACTGGGATAGGGTTGATTTGACGAATGTGCCTTACAGAACCATTATGAATTTGTTTATAGATGACACCTTCACACGTCTATTGTTTCAATACTATGTTCAATAGCTCATCTAAACTAAGATTAAATCCAATAAAATTATTAATCTCCGAAGTTATTTTTATAAGGGACCCTCTTAACTTAAATGGGGTTCCTTCATTTTCCCTTTCTACCAAATAATATAATATAATTTTATTTTGTTATATTGTGTTATGATATGAAAGCTATATGTTTTGAAAACTATATGTTAAAGTTCTTATCTTCACGGCCCACCTTCTCCACGACATGCATGTAAATGATTACACTGATGAAAAAAATAGTTACAATATGTTCGATCATCAGGTAGATTTGAATATTATTGTTTAGAACTAGCAATTATTGAAAATTCTCCATATCAACAAGATAATCTACAAAATTTTAAATAACATATCCTTGTTACAAAGGATATTGCAAACAAATCTAGTGGCATATTTTTGTTCTTATAAAGGATGCAACTGAAAAATGTTTGTAACAACGATGGAAATTGTCTTGGTTATTAAAGCCTCCATAAATAGAAGACAATAATTCATTACCTATAAATAAGTCATATTTTAAAATGTCGCACAAACAATAACTTCTCATGCAACAAAACAATATTGTATGAATGCTTTTCACTCTATAGGTATTCAATAATGCTCAATGGGAAAGCTACATGTCCTACTCGAAGGCCAACTAAACTTGTACACACCATTCATACCTAGAATAAGCTCATATCGTCCTCAACGTACTCTCGTAGCAGAAAATTATAAGCCCTTTAAAACTCAAACATAAAGTTTACCCCAAAATACATTGAGATGATTAAGACTTATAGGGTAACCTTAAAAGTTAAAGTAGATAGTGTTCCAAGATAATCTTATGTCTTTGTGCAATGTTAGCTGCAGTAATCGTAAAACTCACTTCTTTCATGAACAAGTTTATCTCAAAGAATCAATATATTTTGTGCCTGGGAAGATTCTACATGTTTTACATTTGAGGATGAAGCCCTTCATTCAACAGCAAAATAATGTCCCATCTATGTTTCTTCAACTGGGCACGAAGACAACATGTGATAGACATGTTAAATGGGACTTATGTGTGCAACTCATCTAGTTGTATTGATAAGCATATTCTTGGATTGGAAACAACTATTTTGAACACATTTCTATCCATATTATATTGTGGTGTGAGGTTTTTTCATCCTAGACCAATAGAAGTACACAAGCACATTCTTGACATTTACATTTTAAAAGTGCCCTCATGTTTAGGTCTCCTCCTATTGGTAATGGCTTTGTAGGATACCTCACAAGCTTTAACTCATGATGTATGGACCATCCAAACAATGTAGACCAAATGTTGTGCCTCAAGTATAGCATGGTATATCTCTTCCCAACATTTTCCATTTTCAATATATTTTCCACCATCTTATCAAAGCTCAAGAACTAGACATAAAAAAACATGAGAATCTTGGTAAATGAAAACCATCCCACCTTTAAAAAGAGGGAAATAAGTATTCAGAATCCCATAATAATGAGGGCTTAACACCAAGACACAAGACTTTAGTTCTTACTAAGTGGAATTGAATTGACAACCTCAACATATAATAAGGCTTAGATGGATTACTATATGAATTAAGCACCATAAACTAGTAATTAATCTTGTTACCATTAGAGAGAATTATAGGGGCCAAATAGATACAAATTTTGAATGAAGGCTAAAGAGATAATTGATTTTTTGTTTACAAGGAAACGTTGTGTCAATTAACAAGGTAAATAGTGTATCAACCTATTGCTCTTTAATGAATAACTTTCAAATTGTCGAAGGGATTATGTTGGTGGGGAATCCTTATACCAAAGGGAGGTTGAAAAGAAGTAAAATACTCATAAACTATTTATTATGAACATGTAAAATTTATATAAACATAGAAATATATGTTGTTTCCCCTTTTACAAAAATGTGAAAATATTAGAAATATATAAAAAATAGAACCAAACAACAATAACAATAGAACATGAGATTTGTGTGGAAACCGTACTATGTACAGGTAAAACCATGGGGCAATGGAATCTTTGATATTTTATAATTACTCAGCAAAAAGCTTACAATGTTTTGTTCTCTTGTGATACAATGCAAAGGGTCACTTCCCTTTTATACAATACATATGAGGGTTCTAGAAGGAATTGAAATACACTAGAAGGGTTTAGATATTTTCTCCTCATGGGATCCACCCCCACGCATCCAACACATATGAATCATGCATGGATATAGTTGTGTACCACTATGCAAAAAGATGTTAGAGATATGGATAATGACTTCACCTCCTAACATTCTCCTACTTAAGTCAATATACAATAAGTTCCTTGCCTATGTTTTACACTCGTATGTCATTTCCCAATGCTTCCTTGATCGCATTTTCATCAAACCCATAGAATTTTTGCACCATTCAAATTTCGCTACTATGTCCATCTTTATAAGCATATATGCAATATTCTCATAAGTATCCACTTTCTCCAACAAAATCCTACCTTCTTCTATAAGAGTATATGCACATTTACCTAGTAAATATTTTCCCTATGTTCCATAGTCCATGTATGAGGGAAAACTTGATCTCACTTGCTCCAAGATATTCTCTCTTAGATGAGAATAATCTTATCCTATATAATGGAATCATCGTCAGGAGCACCTAGCTACCTTGGAATTATTACCAAGAGGGTTCATTCATGTGCATGAGACTAGGAAAGTGCATCCACTTGTGTGAGCCTAGTTAATTGATGACTGCATGACCAATTAATTGAGACTAGATGTCAAATTACTAGTGTTTGTATGTGAGTGCATGCCTGACTAAGCTATAGAAGCTTAACTAAGGTGAATTAGTTCACTATTTAGAGTATATCTCATGTAATTTTACTATTCATTCATTACAAAATAGAATTATTTCATACTTTTTGCTCTCTCTAGCAATCGTTGTTGTTTCTTCTTTGCAACTAGATTCATTGTGCAAATTATTTAACAATCTCACATGGTATCAGATCATAGGAGCTTGTAAGGAGTAACACACACTTTCTTTTGCAATTTACATAGGATTAGAGCACACATAGATAATGGATCATCCTGCATCAATGATCCTCACACCATACAATTACTTTGAATGGAAGCCTAAAGTTTTTTTTCTTCTCAAAAGCAAAGGAATTTATTAGATCACAATGGATACTGAAGCTAAGCCAAATTCTGCAATTGAGAAAGCTATGTATTTCAACATAATGGATGAAGCATTTAAATTGCTATGCTTGTTAATATCTTTGAAATTACTCTTCCATGTATAAACTGCTTCCAGACCAAACAAAGTATGGTCCTGTTGCAGCTGCAACGTTTTCCCAAATTTCGAAACATTTTGGACCCTCCTTTTAATTTTATCTTACCTATATTTTCTTTTGATGGATGAACTTTGTTGTCCTCTGCTACAGATTTCGATCTTTGAAGTTAAATTGATGTAAATTGTTGAATGACTATCTTTGTCTGCTAATGTTTTGACTTATGGATGATTTTATTTTCGCTGTCGAAAGCTTATTGAACTGTGAATCGGGGCCATAGTCATCTACGCAGCCACTGTTGCAGAAGCTTACTTAACAAATGGCCTGATCCAAAGCCTTGTTTTCACCGACACATTTTTCGTTTTATATTCATATCGGTGTTTTTCATCTCATCACCATCGGAGCATAAGTCCTTTGTGTGGTTGTCGTTTCGGATGGCAGATTGCAAGCACTCCGAAGGAAGCCTTTATCTTTGCCGATCCCACGGGGTCTTTTATTTTGCTCGTTCCGCTATCGGAACTGTGTTGGACATTTGATCGGGGGATTAGTCTTTGGGTGTTCCGATTACCGATGTTTTTGGTTGCCGCGGAGTTTGTAGTCTATTTGAATCTCGCCATTGCGGCTCCGGAGCAGACTAACCATCCGACATGTAGTTTTTCCATTCGTCGATGGTTTGATTGATTTTTGCCGATGTTTCGCTTGAATTTCGCCGATGGTTTGTTCTGTTTTTCTTCGATGTTTAATGGTCTGCGGAACTTTTGGTCCATGTGACTTCTGTCGTTACGGCTCCTCTTTCAACTAACCATCCAATGCTATAGTCGTTCTGATGTCCGATGCTGCAAGTTTTAGTGTTTTTTCTGCCCGATGTTTTATTATTTAGTCTTTCCGACACCAATAGACTTAGTAGTCTCGCGGAACTCATTGTCTGTCTGGCGCCCGCCGTCGCGGCTGTAAATAAGACTATCCTGCCGATGCTTTAATGATTTTTCCCGTCAGTGAGGGTTTTCCCGCCTGTTCTGTGTGTGTTTTTTACCCTATTTTTTGGGCGGCGGTGGTTTCTGATTCTTGTTTGGGGTTTTTGTGATGAGAACACAGCACAGGGTCGCATGTTTGATGCTTAGTATCATTAATAGTGTGGTTCACGTTTTCTTGAACGCTGTCCATATTAATGTTGAGTTTTTCATTTAACTACAGACAGACTTAGAAGATTTTTCAGATCCAGTTTGATGATTGCTGCTGTGAAGAAGACGTCTCTAAAAGAAAAGACAGAGGTAGAGATGTTGCTCACAGAGGAAGATAGTGAAAGGTTGAGATCAACAGGTTATTGAACAGAATTGGTAGCAGCAGAGGCCCAGGCTTGGAAATGGCTCATCAGTTACCAAGCCGGTCCCTTTTTACAAAGTGCTTGTAAATCTTAATCTAAAATGTAACGCATTGTATGAATCATGAGCACTCACAAATGACAACATTGTGAGATTAAACAGTTGGGGGAGCCCAAAGGTCACCCAGGGGCGCAACCCAAAGGTTTTGTTGTTTGTATAAATATAGGAGAATTAGAGGGAATGAGGGACTTTTTCCTAGTTAGACTTGTGAGAACATGTTGTAAGAAGAACTATTTCCTTTTGCAATAGATAATTACAATTTTGCCTGTTGGAGAAAGCTTTGGTGGAATGTTCAAATGTTGTGCAATGGATGTTGTTGAAGGGGAACTATTTCATTTTCAATTGTTGTCCATTAACTGTGAGATCGTTCTAACTTGTTGAACCTATGTTCTTGTATGAATGCTCTCTAGTTTATTTTATGGAATTTCCACTATGAGTAATGAATGATTTTCATAAATAATGAGCTATCTTGTTGTTCATCTATCTATTCATGTTTATGTGTTTTGAAATAAAGAACAACTACCTATGATTTTTCTTAATGCATGAATAGTAATGCATTGCTCATCGAATGATAATCTCGCTCCCTAGGGACAGTTTAGTTAGGTTAGTTTTATTTTTCTTGTTGTGTGTGTGTTGGGGCCTAGAAATTCACAGGCGACAACAGTAAGGGATTCTCCCCAATCAACGTTCCCAACTAGCCCATTGACTATTTGGTATAGGGAATCCGTCCGGCTTACGGTCCGGCTACCGTAGGTCAAGCAACAAAACAAAGCTTTTACCGGTTGCGGCCCGGTCCACCGAGTTTTTGTATTTTTTGACTTAAAGTATGAAATGCAAAGGCCTAATTAACAATGCAGGATGATGAGGATGCGGGGAGCATCACAATGTGATGCGCAGGTTCTTACCTCTCGTCTTAGGCTCACAAGCATCGGCATCACATATGCAAGAATGAAACAAACTAACTATCCATCTAACTACCTATCTATCCACCTATGCCCAGGGAGCCAAAATATGATTTATTTATGAGTAATGTGGATCATTCATGTATTATAAACAGAAATTACAGATAGCTGATATTTTTCTCTACAACACATGAAAGATTAAAGATTTTTCAACAATCAGATAGCCAACTGTTTCATAAGCAGCATACATTACTCATAGTGGAAATCTTCACGAAATAAACTGGAAAACATTCATACAAGAACATAGGTTCAATGAGTTAGAACGGTCTCACAGTTAATGGACATAAAGCTGAAAATGAAATAGTTCCTCTTCAACAAATCCATAGCACAACATTTGAATATTCCACTAAGCTTTCTCCAATAGGAAAACTGTAATTTTCTATTGCAAAAGGAAATAGTTCTTCTTACAATATGTCTTCACCAGTCTTACTGGGGAAAAAGCCCCTCTTTCTTCTAAGTCTTTTACATTTATACAAAAAGGGTCAGACTGTTGGGCTGCCCAAAGTGACCTTTGGGCTTCCCAACCTCTCATCTCCCAACGTTCTATTTTTCTTAAATGTTTTACAAAAATTAGATACAAATTATAATGATGACCGACCCTTCATGAGGAAGGACCCACTTGACTATCCAGAAACTTCCTCCACGCTGCAGCCTCATTAGCGATGCCTTCAAAAGTACAAAGTTCTAAAAACTGAATATTTATCTCAAATTTCTCAGCTTGTTTCTTGATAGCCTCGACCCTGGGCGTACTCAATCGGAGCTGATCTTCCAAAAGCAGTACACTGACGGCTGGGTGATCTACTTGGCTTCTCAAGATCAGATCATCCATGGCTTTGATATCCTGCACCTTAGCTTCTTCCTCCTGGAATCTCTTCTGCAATAGCTCCACAAAGGCATCATGATCTGGGAAAACTTCAAGCCTCTCCTCCGCTTTTATCTGGCACCGGTTGTATGTATTGAGAAGTCTTCTAAAGAATTCGGTGCATAATCCCCTTGTCTTCTTTACTTCCTTCTTGAAGTCTTCAGCAGTATTTATAGCAAACTCAACTAGGTTATAGTCCCGTTTGAGGGCCTGCTGGTCTTTTGCCGGTAGCTCTGCTGGGTTTTCCTCGTTGTTCTCCAACCTTTCCATTCGTACAGTCAGGACCTCTAGGACGTCCTGGGACCTATCCACAAAGAAGGATGCAGTTTCCAGGATCTCCTCCAATCGGCCATCGATCTGCAGCACTTTACACCTTTCTTTTTCAACAGCAGTCTGCAGCTACAACATCTTAGTTTTCTGAGTCAATACATGTTGCTTGAGAGGTTGAAGATCGACTTGTTGTTCTCTGGCTACTTCCAAAGTAGTGGTCAAAGAAGAGATCTGCTCCTGATGTTCCTTTCTCAGTTCTTGAGTGTGCATATCATTTTCCTGCAGGAGGATCTTCAGCGGGTCTTCTAGCTCCTCCACCTTTGTCAGTAGCTGACCCTTCTCAGTCTTTAGATCTTGGCATTCCTTCTGCACTTTCTCTAGGGCCTCCTGGGTTGTTTCCTTGAATTGTATTTCCACCTGGAGGGCCTGCATATCAGCTTTTGAGGATTTCATTTCCCTTTGCATGTATTCATATTTCCTCTTGAGCCTGTTGCTCTCTTCTTTCTCATGCCTCAGTGTATCTTTCAACTGAGTAGAGGATTTCTTGGACTGTTCTAAGTCCTTCATAATCTTGTCTACATTGTCCTCTGAGGCGTGAAGAAAGGAAGATGCGGCTCTCAGGGTGAATCTCGGATCTAGGTCTGTCCCTAGCATAACAGCAGTATCTGTTATCATTTTACCAGGTAGACCTTCCGCCTCAACTTTCTTTTATGTCCTCTTTATTATTCGTTTTGTTGCCCTATCATAATATACAGTGTTGAAATCAAGGATTTCCTTTCCCTTTTCTTGTACAAATGGGACCAACTTGAGTGAGGGGACCACAGGTGTGCTAGCAGCGGGTATTTGGGGGTCCCAGACTTCTGGATTTTCCATCTCCTGGGTCTGCCCTGCAGCTATATCAACGGTTGACTGCTTTGTTTCAGTTTGTGTCAGCTTCTCTGCTTTCTGCTTTTGTAGCTCTTCATCGAGCTTTCTTTTAGCTTCTTCAGCTTCTTTTCTAGTTGCTTCCTCTGCTTTCTCTGTAGCTTCCTGAGTAGCTCTTCTTTCTTCTTCTGAATGAAGCCATTCTGCAACGTCTTTTTCCAACCTCTGGGCTTCTTCATTTCGCTTTTTGGCTTCTTCTTCAGCCTTTGCCTGGTCATCCCCCTTCCCACCTTTGGTGGTGATCTTTTTCTTGAATCTTCTCATTAGCATTGTCATGTTTGGGGCATTTCTGAAGACAGATTCTTCCCTGTCAAAATGGTGGGTATACTCGAAGTGCACCTTGTGCTCTTTACAGTGCTCAGCTACTTTCCTATGAGTATCATTTCTATGGAAAGGCATCTCACCAAAATGGAACTTCTCCAACTCCTCTACGAATTCAGCGGCTTGTTTCACCTTGGTGAATTTGTAGCTTCCTAGCTTAAATGGCAAAGGAGGGTAGGCAGTCTTCTTATGTTCGAATAGAAAATTGCCTATTCCATCTATGAACACTTGCCTGACTGCCTCCTTGTGGACTATGTAATCTGTTGCATATTTGGGCAGCAGTGAAGGTGTTCTTGATCCACCGAACATCCGGAAGTACATGCCATTTTCAGTTAAGAAATAATCCGCATATTCTTCTATCACTTGCATGGCTTCTTTTGACATACAGTCACACTCCTTCCGGAAAATGAGTGTGTACAGAGGCATAATGAAGTGCTCACAGACCTCTCTGTAATGGCTATGGTACTGGTGAGCCCACAATGGTCTATAAGTGGCATAAACAGGCATCCTTTCCCTGTCCCAGATGCACCTGAGACCGGGGAAATCCTGGTTGCACAATATGCAGTATATTAATATTGAACTCATGTAAAATTCTGATCTTTTCTTGGACTCTCCCTCCAAGGCTGAGGTCAAGCAAGAAGAAAGACTGTTGGATACCATGCTGGCGCAATTGAAGACTGTGCCTTGGGTTTCCACATGAAAAATAATTGGTATCCATTCAAGTTTGAAGAGTTTGCCATGAGCTCTCCCAAAGATCCTATTAAGCATTAGAGCGATAAATCTGTAGGGAGCCCTCAGGCTCGCTGTATCATACTCACTAGTCGGTCCTTGCAACATCATTCTCCTAAGAGTTTCCACCAGGTCCATTCTGATGCTGTTCAGCCAATCATCGGATAAGAAAACCTGGGCTTCTGGTAGGTGATAAGCCAACGCCACATATCCAGGGCTAAATGCAGCATAGCCCTGTCCTTCAACATTTCCCATGATCATTGTAGTTGTGTCTACTTGGGGCAGAATCCAGCCAATTACCTCAGAGCATGGGAACAGCTCTGGTCTGGTGGAAACTTTCATGAGAGAAGATTTCTCTATGTTAGCATAGATGGATTCTTCTTCGAGGCCCATGTCGGGAACCTCCCTGCGGGAAATCAATCTATATATTTCACCCCATTTGTACTCGGGCTCAACACCAGAAACACATTGAGTGTCTTCATATATGTACTCGGTCTTTGTGACAACCTCTACTTCTGGTTCTTCTTCGACCGCAGGGGCCTTCTTCTTCTGCCTCTTGGACATTGTGAGTTCTTCCTGCCATGTATAACATCATGACATTAAGCAATTTCAAGTTGTAGACATTTACAAGACACTGTACAGCATTTTATTCTTACTATGTGTACCATGACAGCAACTGGTCTATGACGCTAGGATATAAGCCCTTTGGGCTGAATAATCAAACTAGTATGCCTTACTGTGCAATGTGCCATTTTTTTCTATGTATAATATGATAGTGATCAGTGCAACAAATGCATGCGTTGTACAGCCCTAAAATGCCCTGACTATTAGAACTTCTGAACCCAATGTGCAGTATTCCATGACCTTATCTGTATCTAGCATGAAGCAAACTCAGTCCTGTGCAATAAAATGAGCAATCTACTACTGCTGCATGATACTAAACAATTTATCAACCATATTTGAGCCAGCATAAAATCTACATCACTACACAAATGTGTCGTTTTCCTGTGTCTAATGTGATAGCAAGCGGTGAAGCAAATGCATGCATGTACAACTTGAAAATACCTTAACCATCAGAACCATTAAAATGCAATGTGCAGTGTTCAACAATTTAGTCTGTGTATATCAACAAAGGAGATAATTGAGAGTAGTTATATGCAGTATGCTTGTGAGAGTCTCCTGCATTTTATAATAACAAACATTTTAACAATGAATAGCCTAGCCGGACTAGAATCAACAAGGACTCATGCAGTTCACGGGAGAAAATTTACATTAAGCCGACTACACATTTCACTCTCTACGGGTATTATTATCACTCTTCTGCACATGACGCTTCCATCAAAACCACTACCCACGTTGTTTTCAGTTAACGAACTACAATAGCGGCATATCCCTTCTAACCGACTAGGGTTTCTAACGACCGAGCCCAAATGGACTGCGCGGGACAGCGTGGGCAACATAGGCTAGGGTTTGAGAAAAAGGGCAATATGAACCTCGAACGAAAGGAGGAACTACCAAAAACCACAGAAAAATCACAACAAAACCTCCCCCTATATTTCATTATCACACCCAGAGCGGCTTGGTGCAGGCGGCGTAACGGCCGCCTGCACCAAACCCCCACCCACCATGCGCAAGGTTGCGCACCAATAGCCGCGGGCGGAAAAATGCTCCGTAGGTCGAAAATGCCCGTGCTAGCAGTCAAAATAACCCCCCCCCCCTTATTATATACGCATACATCTAACGGGGCGAAAGAAACCACCGTAACTAAGACTAACCGCATCAATCCTTAACACATGCTTCAAAAGGAACGGGAGAAGGTGAATAAACCTACCTGGCACCGAAGTATCCGGCGTGGAGAGGTCTGGCAAGCCTCGTGGTGGAGACACCTGGACTGAGGGTACCGAAAACGATGAACCGGGCGACAGCACGACAACGACGGGCGCGGCAGTTAAAAAAAAACGATAGAATAATACCTTGCCTCCCCGTGAATATATAGATATGGCCCGCACGTGGGAAAACTCAATGGATCGGACGGGAATCAACTCCGGATCGGGAGGCAAAGCGCTGCTCCTTCCGCAATAGCGGAAAGCCATAGCATAAAACCATCTGCAACGATAGGCAAGGCCAAAACTAACGGTCAGACGTCGGAGGCCCTTTTGGGTCGGAAGCCGAAAGCTTAAATTCTTCCGCAACGGCGGAAACTCATAACATAAACATCGTCCATAAAGTTCAAGTCGGAAACCAAATGACTATACGTCGGAATCCTAACGCTTTTCCCATCCGCAACATCGGGACCTCAAAGCTCAACCCCATCCGCAACGGCGGAGAGAGCGATGGTAAAAGGCTCCGATACAAAGCCAAAAGCATCTGAATCACATGAATTGGGAAGAAAGGGAGAACCCGTCCGCAACGGCGAAAGACCAAACGACAAATCCTTCCGCAACGTCAAAGAAAAAACCAAAAAAAAACTTCCGATTCAGGCAGCTTCAAAGGTGCTCAAAGGTAACGATCAGGCTCGATAAAAAAGGAAACGTTTCAGCGCTAGAGAGATATTCAAACAGGTGATAAACCAATTCAGCATAAGAAATCCTTTCTGAAAACTCCCTGGCCAAATCAAAGCATAAAATCAAGCTAGTCCAAGCGAAAGGAGGGTCCTAAAATTTTTGGAATTTTGGGAAAAATTGTTGCAGCTGCAACAATTGGCGACTACCTGGTGAACCCCAGATCTCTGAATTAACTCCTGCCCAGTGCAAGGTTGTCTGAATAAAAATGAAATCTTCTAGACGCTTGTATTCCTAAGCAAGCCAAATAATGCATTTAAATTATTTAAAGAAGTCCATTCTTTTGGGAGATGGTAACATCAGAAGTGTTTCAAGTCTGAATAACTCTTTTGAGGCCAAATAAATGAGGTTTATTTTGCCTGTCCTCGGGTAGTTTACAGCTTGGACACCACAGGATTGTAACAGAGGGTAAACAGTACTATCCTTTTGTTCCTCATTCCCATGCCAACTGCACTTTTGTGCCTTTTGAACTTTAGTTCTTTTGATATGAGTCCTCCTGCAGGCCTTTCTTACTGAACTTTACTTCAGGATCCTCTATCCCATAGTGTCCTTTTGTGTGAACAATGTACTTCATATTTCAGTTCACGGACGGAGAGGATCTTGTGGCCATTTAGTACTTCATGCTTTGATATTTAGGCTTTGATATGTATTATTTTTCTTTTAAGGAGTTTTGACTCTTGATAGCTTTTTTGCTTTTCTGAATATATGACATGGGATCATTTATATATGATATACTGTCTTACTCTGCTACCTTTCCGTGGGTCTTTTGCTATCACCCCCTTGGATATTTAAGATGTGAGATGGATGGAACCTCTAAATAGTATTCCAGACCTCTTTTACTTCTGAGTTATTTACAGGGGTTAAGTAAGACTTCAATGAATGCTTTGCCAACTAGGAACACTGCTACTAGAAGACATTCTATACTTTTAAAGCACAGTCTTTCGCTCAAGATTTCAGTTAATAAAGAACCCTGATGTTTCCATTGCAACCAAAAGTTTGCCTCTTTATTCAAAACCAAAAGAAATGCTAGCAAAACAATAAAGGAAAACAGCAGCAAATCAAATAATCAAAAGAAAAAGCATCAAAGCATTAAAGAACCCAAAACAATTTATTTATGTACAAAGCAAAAAGGAAGAAAAAATTTGCCCACTCCTAAAAAATTTAAAACTAGAGAGCTAAAGGGCGGGTTGGATCATAGACATGAGATATCTAACCATGGTCTAGCTGGGATATTTTTGAAACTGAACACATGTCTACTATCCTATAATCATCTCTTACAGCCTGAAGATGTTGAAGGAGCTCAGGCTGAACGTCAGTCATAGCACTGGCCTTGCTTGAGAAATGATGTCTCAGCTTACACTCAGTCAGATAGTTTCCCAGGATAGAATTAGCAGATTCATTTCCTTCCCCTAGCCTAGTAACGATATACTTCATATAAGGCTCTCTCGAAATCTTAATCTTATTCGGGGTACCCTTGAGAGGCAATAACAGATGAGACCAATCCGAAGCAAAATAGCCTTTTAACCTGGCAGACCAGTCTCTGTTCAGAATAAGCCCATATCCACTAGGTATGTCAGCCACAGTAATGTCAATAAATTGACAAATCTTGTTGTTTGCAGACAAGCGAATGAGGACATTTTTCATTTCACCCACTACTTTGACACCTGTGCTGTCTAATTGTGTTACTTCACAGAATGTGGACTCTGGCTGTCCATTAATCTTTTTGCAAATCTCCAGAGGCATAACATTCACAGCTGATCCAGAATCTACTAAACAATTATGCACATTATGATTCAGCATTTACAGAGTCAAAAGAAAAGGTGGAGTGATGGATATTTCTTCCCAACCAGGCTCTATGTCTTCGTCTCCTGGATGGTTTTGAGTGGGTATATCCTCTTCAAGTTCTGCAATCTCTTTAGTGCTTTTCTCGTTAACACTTACCTGTTCTCCTACAGGTTTGACAGGTTCACTGATTTGTTTGGTCTCCTGATTGACAGTAGTTACTTTGGATGTGTTGTCTTCAACATTCACTTTCCCCTGTCTTTTAACCTTCTCCTGCAAATTTTTTATATTGTCTTCAATCGTTAGACCCATGTCCTTCGTGGTTGTAGATGTGCATTCAGATTGAGGAGTATTCCCTTCAGTGTCAAACATCGAAACACCATTCCATGAGAACATAGTATCATCATCTTGTTTTTCTATGGTCCGTTTCTTCATTTCCCCTTTATCATTGTCCTTAATCATTTTAGGGTGCAACAACTTATTCATCACCAATGTCATTGAATGTAACCATTGAGGACATTTCAATTCAGAATGAGGTTGTTGGTGGAAAGTACAGAAATTATCCCTCCCTATTTCTGTTATGTTCATTGATGCCAAATGTGGTGGAGGGGCCTGCCTTTGGTTGTTGTCCTTTCTTTCCGGATGGTGGGGCTTATACGTTTTCTGAAGGTTTCTTTCCTTTTCAAGATCTATTAATCGGTTGGATAGCTTCTGCATCATTTTCAGCATTCCATGATAGTCATGTGATTGGTCCTTTTTCGGTTCAGACAGTAGTAAAGCTCTTCTCCCGATAGTATTCTCTTTAGGTAGGTCAAGGTAATCTTCTACACTTTCCATTTCAGCTTCTACCCTTCCTGCCTCTTCATAAGTCTCTACCAATGTAGGCTTGGCTTTCATTTTAGCGAACATAGCCAACTCAGGTCCTAGGGCAGATGTATAATACTCAATCAAGACCTTGTCTGAGGGTCGGTCAGCTTCAGAAAAATTCTTTAGGTATAATGAAAATCTTTGAGTGAACTTACATACCTTTTCATTCTTCTCTTTTCTTAACAAGCCAAGAACTTTCATCAAGGAGGCGTGAGTTTTATGGGTTGTATATTTACTTCTGAAAACCCTTTCAAAAGTGTCCCAATCAGGAATAGAGTTTGCGGGCAAACTGAAATACCAAGATGCTGCTGCTCCTTTCAGGGTGTGGGGAAACAGTCTACAGACCACATCTTCATACTCCCCAGCTCTTAGCCCCTCTAATGCTAGATAAAAGCCCTGCAGGTGATCATCTACAGCAGTCCTTTCCTCAGGGTCAAACTTAGGCAGCAGCTTATCAAAAGCTTGAGGGAGGTTATGCAATGGAGGCGTGAGGTTCAAAGGGGTTATAGCTCTCCATGCTGGCAGAGGGTTAGGCTAATTTACATTTATGCCAGCCATAGGCACAAGTAAAAGGACAAGAGTCTGAGCGAAGAGTAATGAAGGATGAAACCAGGTTTACCTGCTTCGAAGGTAAAACAAAAGGTAAGTCTACTCTGGTCAAGTCAAAAGCTTTGAGATATCTGATGGTATGGTAATCCTGGGAAAACTAATTTTCCACGGCCAGCCATTCACTGGCGGCCCTCCTTCTAGCGCCAATTCTGTTGGGGCCTGGAAATTCGCAGGCGACAACAGTAAGGGATTCTCCCCAATCAACGTTCCCAACTAGCCCGTTGACTATTTGGTATAGGGAATCCATCCGGCTTACGGTCCGGATACCGTAGGTCAAGCAACAAAACAAAGGTTTTACCGGTTGCGGCCCGGTCCACCGATATTTTGTATTTTTTGACTTAAAGTATGAAATGCAAAGGCCTAATTAACAATGCAGGATGATGAGGATGCGGGGAGCGTCACAATGTGATGCGCAGGTTCTTACCTCTCGTCTTAGGCTCACAAGCATTGGCATCACATATGCAAGAATGAAACAAACTAACTCTCCATCTAACTACCTATCTATCCACCTATCCCCGGGGAGCCAGAATATGATTTATTTCTGAGTAATGTGGATCATTCATGTATTATAAACAGAAATTACATATAGCTGATATTTTTCTCTACAACACATGAAAGATTAAAGATTTTTCAACAATCAGATAGCCAACAGTTTCATAAGGAACATACATTACTCATAGTGGAAATCTTCATGAAATAAACTGGAAAACATTCATACAAGAACATAGGTTCAATGAGTTAGAACGGTCTCACAGTTAATGGACATAAAGCTGAAAACGAAATAGTTCCCCTTCAACAAATCCATAGCACAACATTTGAATATTCCACTAAGCTTTCTCCAATAGGCAAACTGTAATTTTCTATTGCAAAAGGAAATAGTTCTTCTTACAATATGTCTTCACCAGTCTTACTGGGGAAAAAGCCCCTCTTTCTTCTAAGTCTTTTACATTTATAGAAAAAGGGTCAGACTGTTGGGCTGCCCAAAGTGACCTTTGGGCTTCCCAACCTCTCATCTCCCAACGTTCTATTTTTCTTAAATGTTTTACACAAATTAGTTACAAATTATAATGATGACCGACCCTTCATGATGAAGGGCCCACTTGACTATCCAGAAAATTCCTCCACGCTGCAGCCTCATTAGCGATGCCTTCAAAAGTACAAGGTTCTAAAAACTGAATATTTATCTTAAATTTCTCAGCTTGTTTCTTGATAGCCTCGACCCTGGGCGTACTCAGTCAGAGCTGATCTTCCAGAAGCAGTACACTGACGGCTGGGTGATCTACTTGGCTTCTCAAGATCAGATCATCCATGGCTTTGATATCTTGCACCTTAGCTTCTTCCTCCTGGAATCTCTTCTGCAATAACTCCACAAAGGCATCATGATCTGGGAAAACTTCAAGCCTCTCCTCCACTTTTATCTGGCACCGGTTGTATGTATTGAGAAGTCTTCTGAAGAATTCGATGCATAATCCCCTTGTCTTCTTTACTGCCTTCTTGAAGTCTTCAACAGTATTTATAGCAAACTCCACTAGGTTATAGTCCCGTTTGAGGGCCTGCTGGTCTTTTGCCGATAGATCTGCTGGGTTTTCCTCGTTGTTCTCCAACCTTGCCATTCGTACAGTCAGGACCTCTAGGATGTCCTGGGACCTGTCCACAAAGAAGGATGCAGTTTCCAGGATCTCCTCCAATCGGCCGTCGATCTGCAACACTTTACACATTTCTTTTTCAACAGCATTCTGTAGCTGCAGCATCTTAGTTTTCTAAGTCAATACATGCTGCTTGAGAGGCTGAAGATCGACTTGATGTTCTCTGGCTACTTCCAAAGAAGTGGTCAAAGAAGAGATCTGCTCCTGATGTTCCTTTCTCAGTTCTTGAGTGTGCATATCATTTGCCTGCAGGAGGATATTCAGCTGGTCTTCTAGCTCCTCCACCTTTGTCAGTAGCTGACCCTTTTCAGTCTTTAGATCTTGGCATTCCTTCTGCACTTTCTCTAGGGCCTCCTGGGCTGTTTCCTTGACTTGTATTTCCACCTGGAGGGCCTGCATCTCAGCTTTTGAGGATTTCATTTCCCTTTGCATGTATTCATATTTCCTCTTGAGCCTGTTGCTCTCTTCTCTCTCATGCCTCAATGTATCTTTCAACTGAGCAGAGGATTTCTTGGACTGTTCTAAGTCCTTCATGATCTTGTCTACATTGTCCTCTGAGGCGTGAAGAAAGGAAGATGCGTCTCTTAGGGTGAATCTCGGATCTAGGTCTGTCCCTAGCATAACAGCAGTATCTGTTATCATTTTACCAGGTAGACCTTCTGCCTCAACTTTCTTTTCTGTCCTCTTTATTATTCGTTTTGTTACCCTATCATAATATACAGTGTTGAAATCAGGGATTTCCTTTCCCTTTTCCTGTACAAATGGGACCAACTTGAGTGAGGGGACCACAGGTGTGCTAGCAGCAGGTATTTGGGGGTCCTGGACTTCTGGATTTTCCATCTCCTGGGTCTGCCCTGCAGCTATATCAACGGCTGACTGCTCTGTTTCAGTTTGTGTCAGCTTCTCTGCTTTCTGCTTTTGTAGCTCTTCATCGAGCTTTCTTTTAGCTTCTTCAGCTTCTTTTCTAGCTGCTTCCTCTGCTTTCTTTGTAGCTTCCTGAGCAGCTCTTTTTTCTTCTTCTGAATGAAGCCATTCTGCAGCTTCTTTTTCCAACCTCTGGGCTTCTTCATTTCGCTTTTTGGCTTCTTCTTTAGCCTTTGCCTGGTCATCCCCCTTCCCACCTTTGGTGGTGATATTTTTCTTGAATCTTCTCATTAGCATTGTCATGTTTGGGGAATTTCTGAAGACAGATTCTTCCCTGTCAAAATGGTGGGTATACTCGAAGTGCACCTTGTGCTCTTTATAGTGCTTAGCTACTTTCCTATGAGTATCATTTCTCCGGAAAGGCATCTCGCCAAAATGGAACTTCTCCAACTCCTCTACAAATTCAGCAGCTTGTTTCACCTTGGTGAATTTGTAGCTTCCTAGCTTAAATGGAAAAGGAGGGTAGGCAGTCTTCTTATGTTCGAACAGAAAACTGCCTATTCCATCTATGAACACTTGCCTGACTGCCTCCTTGTAGACTATGTAATCTGTTGCATGTTTGGGCAGCAGTGAAGGTGTTCTTGATCCTCCAAACATCCGGAAGTACATGCCATTTTCAGTTAAGAAATAATCAGCATATTCTTCTATCACTTGCATGGCTTCTTCCGACATACAGTCACACTCCTTCCGGAAAATGAGTGTGTACAGAGGCATAATGAAGTGCTCACAGACTTCTCTGTAATGGCTATTGTACTGGTGAGCCCACAATGGTCTATAAGCGGCATAAACAGGCATCCTTTCCCTGTCCCAAATGCACCTGAGACCGGGGAAAGCCTGGTTGCACAATATGCAGTCTATTAATATTGAACTCATGTAAAATTCTGATCTTTTCTTGGACTCTCCCTCCAAGGCTGAGGTCAAGCAAGAAGAAAGATTGTTGGATACCATGCTGGCCCAATTGAAGATTGTGCCTTGGGTTGCCACATGAAAAATAATTGGTATCCATTCAAGTTTGAAGAGTTTGCCGTGAGCTCTCCCAAAGATCCTATTAAGCATCAGAGCGATAAATCTGTAGGGAGCCCTCACGCTCGCTATATCATACTCACTGGTCGGTCTGTATCGATAATGCTTTCCTTGCAACATCATTCTCCTAAGAGTTTCCACTAGGTCCATTCTGATGTTGTTCAGCCAATCATCGGATAAGAAAACCTGGGCTTCTTGCAGGTGATAAGCCAACGCCACATATCCAGGGCTAAATGCAGCATAGCCCTGCCCTTCAACATTTCCCATGATCATTGTAGTTGTGTCTACTCGGGGCAGAATCCAGCCAATTACCTCAGAGCATGGGAACAGCTCTGGTCTGGTGGCAACTTTCGTGAGAGAAGATTTCTCTATGTTAGCATAGATGGATTCTTCTTCAAGGCCCATGTCGGAAACCTCCATGCGGGAAATCAATCTATATATTTCACCCCATTTGTACTCGGGCTCAACACCAGAAACACATTGAGTGTCTTCATATATGTACTCGGTCTTTGTGACAACCTCTACTTCTGGTTCTTCTTCGACCGTAGGGGCCTTCTTCTTCTGCCTCTTGGACATTGTGAGTTCTTCCTGCCATGTATAACATCGTGACATTAAGCAATTTCAAGTTGCAGACATTTACAAGACACTGTGCAGCATTTTATTCTTACTATGTGTACCATGACAGCAACTGGTCTATGACGCTAGGATATAATCCCTTTGGGCTGAATAATCAAACTAGTATGCCTTACTGTGCAATGTGCCATTTTTTTCTATGTATAATATGATAGTGATCAGTGCAACAAATGCATGCATTGTACATCCCTAAAATGCCTTGACTATCAGAACTTCTGAACCCAATGTGCAGTATTCCATGACCTTATATGTATCTAGCATGAAGCAAACTCAGTCCTGTGTAATAAAATGAGCAATCTACTACTGCTGCATGATACTAAACAATTTATAAACCATATTTGAGCCAGCATAAAATCTACATCACTACGCAAATTTGCCATTTTCCTGTGTCTAATGTGATAGCAAGCAGTGAAGCAAATGCATGCATGTACAGCCTAAAAATACCTTAACCATCAGAACCATTAAAATGCAATGTGCAGTGTTCAGCAGTTTAGTCTGTGTATATCAACAAAGGAGATAATTGAGAGTAGTTATATGCAGTATGCTTGTGAGAGTCTCCTGCGTTTTATAATAACAAACATTTTAACAATGAATAGCCTAGCCGGACTAGAATCAACAAGGACTCATGCAGTTCACGGGAGAAAGTTTACATTAAGCCGACTACACATTTCACTCTCTACGGGTATTATTATCACTCTTCTGCACATGACGCTTCCATCAAAACCACTACCCACGTTGTTTTTAGTTAACGAACTACAATAGCGGCATATCCCTTCTAACCGACTAGGGTTTCTAACGACCGAGCCCAAATGGACTGCGCGGGATGGTGTGGGAAACACAGGCTAGGGTTCGAGAAAACGGGCAATATGAACCTCGAACGAAAGGAGGAACTACCAAAAACCACAGAAAAATCACAACAAAACCTCCCCCTATACTTCATTATCACACCCAGAGCGGCTTGGTGCAGGCGGCGTAACGGCCGCCTGCACCAAACCCCCACCCACCATGCGCAAGGTTGCACACCAACAGCCGCGGGCGGAAAAATGCTCCGTAGGTTGAAAATGCCCGTGCTAGCAGTCAAAATAACCCCCCCCCTTATTATATACGCATACATCTAACGGGGCGAAAGAAACCACCGTAACTAAGACTAACCGCATCAATCCTTAACACATGCTTCAAAAGGAACGGGAGAAGGTGAATAAACCTACCTGACACCGATGTATCCAGCGTGGAGAGGTCTGGCAAGCCTCGTGGTGGAGACACCTGTACTGAGGGTACCGCAAACGATGAACCGGGCGACATCACGATAACGACAGGAGCGACAGTTTAAAAAAAAACGATAGAATAATACCTTGCCTCCCCGTGAATATATAGATATGGCCCGCACGTGGGAAAACTCAACGGATCGGACGGGAATCAACTCCGGATCGGGAGGCAAAGCGCTGCTCCTTCCGCAACGGCGGAAAGCCATAGCATAAAACCATCCGCAACGATAGGCAAGGCCAAAACTAACGGTCGGACATCGGAGGCCCTTTTGGGTCGGAAGCCGAAAGCTTAAATTATTCCGCAACGGCGGAAACTCATAACATAAACACCATCCGTAAAGTTCTAGTCGGAAACCAAATGACTATATGTTGAAAGCCTAATGCTTTTCCCATCCGCAACATCGGGACCTCAAAGCTCAACCCCGTCCGCAATGGTGGAGAGAGCGATGGTAAAAGGCTCCGATACAAAGCCAAAAGCATCTAAATCACATGAATCGGGAAGAAAGGGAGAACCCGTTCGCAACGGCGAAAGACCAAACAACAAATCCTTCCGCAATGTTGGAGAAAAAACCAAAAAAAACTTCCGATTCAGGCAGCTTCGAAGGTGCTCAAAGGTAACGATCAGGCTCGATAAAAAAGGAAACTTTTCAGCGCTAGAGAGATATTCAAACAGGTGATAAACCAATTCAGCATAAGAAATCCTTTCTGAAAGCTCCCTGGCCAAATCAAAGCATAAAATCAAGTTAGTCCAAGCGAAAGAAGGGTCCTAAAATTTTTGGAATTTTGGGAAAAATTGTTGCAGCTGCAATAGTGTGATTTAGATGCGAGAGAGTTAAGACGAGAGGAAAGAACCTACGCATCACATTGTGACCACTCCTCGTATTCTCTATCAATTTGCATTCTTAGATAGGCACCTGCATATCATACTAAAAAACTAAAATATACACGATGGACCGGGCCGTAACCGGTAAAACTCTTTATTTTGGTTACTTGACCTACGGTAGCCGGACCGTAAACTGAACGGATTCCCCATACCAAACAGTAATGGGCTAGTTGGGAACGTTTACTGAGGAGAATCCCTTGGTGTTGTCGCCTGCGATTTTCCAGGCCTCAACAGTTTTTGGCACTAGAAGGAGGGCCGCCAATGCATGGCTGGCTAAGGAAACCCATTTCCTCGAAATTACACCACCAGTGATAATTTTGAAAGCAGTTCATTTCCCAATCCGATTCCTGAAGAGAAAGGTAAAGAACATTTGTATTCTGTAGACAATGAAGTAGTTAATGATCTGAGAAGACATACTAGGGCATATGTGAAAAGTATTGGAGGATTACCGATTATCCCTGATTTACCCAGAAGAGAGTATAAGAAAAAAGATCGTCTTGTATTGGAAGACTCGGTTTTGGTTGGAGATTTGGAAGAATTGGTAGAGACAGCCTTGCAAGAAGTTGTTCAACCTTTGAATCAAGTGGGCTCAAACACACCTTGCTGTTCACATGTTCATACTCCTGTTCATTCACCACCTCACTCTCCACCCAGACTCATGGCAGGTGTAAACGCTAATCAGCCACCTAACCCACCAAATCCACCACCTGTTTAAAAAGCTAGATCACCTTTAAACCTAACACCTCCTTTGCATGACTTACCTCGGGATTTTGAGAAAATGCTGCCCAAATTTGACCCAAGTGAAAAGATTTTAGTAGATGATCACTTACAAAGTTTCTACTTGGCCATAGAAGGACTAAAGGCTGGAGAACACGAAGATGTGGTCTGCAAACTTTTTCCACATACCCTTAAAGGAGCAGCAACCTCATGGTATTTTGGTCTGCCTTCAAACTCAATCCCAAAATGGAATACTTTTGAAAGGATATTCAGAAACAAATATGCAGCCCAGAAGACTCATGCAGCTCTCATGAAAGGACTGTGCGCTTTAAAGAAAGAAAGAAAAGAAAAGGTGCATAGTTTTACCCAAAGGTTTGTTGTTTATCTTAAGAATTTCTCTGCAGCTGATAAGCCCTCTGATAAAGTTATGATTGAGTATTATACTTCAGCTTTGGGGCCTGACTTGGCCATGTTTGCAAAGGCTCAAGTTAAACCTACATTATTAGAGACTTATGAAGAGGCTGAGAGAGTAGAAGCTGAAAAAGAAAGCATAGAAGATTATCCTGAGCAGTTGGGAGAGAAAAGTTTTGGGAGGAAATCCTTATTACTAAGCCTAAAGAAGAGAAATCACATGATTTTGAAGGAATGTTAAAGATGATGCAAAAATTTTCTAACAGAATAATAGATTTGGAAAAGGAAAAGGAAGCTCAAAAAGCATATAAGCCTTACTACAAGAGAAGAGAGGATAACAATCAGTGTAAACCTCCTCCACACAGTTTTGCATCAATGAACTTAACGGAGGTAGGTATGGATAACTTTTGCACTTTCCACCAGCAGCCCCATTCTGAAAAAAATTGTCCTCAATGGATAAATTCAATGACATTAGTGATGAATCAGCTGTTGGATTCCAAATTAACAGAATTTGATAAGGAAGAAGAAAAGGGTGGTAAATCCACAGAAAAACAAGAGAATGATGCTTTGGTATTATGGGATTGTGTCTCGCTTTTTGATACAGAAGAAGGTACTCTGAAACATGAGGAGATATCGGAAACAACTGTGACAACAAGCAGCCAGGATTTGGTGAATAAAGACAATTTAATACTCCCAAAGATCAAGAAATTGCGAGAGAATGTAAAGAAACTACAAAAGAACAACACAAATGATAAAATTCTTTAACTTACTATTAGCAGTCAAGATCTGAAACAAGTCAACATGCCTACTAAGCCTATTGAAGACAAAGTGGGTAATGTCAAGGAAACTCTCAAAACACCTAAAGTACTAGAGGAAGAGCTTCCCACAAACAACCAACCTATAGAAGAAATTGTTGAAGCAAGTGTGGGAGGTAAGACTAGGTTTAAAACCCCACCATTCCTCATAACTTTGGAGATTTTAAACCATAATGTGCACAATTGTTTGGTAGACTCAGGATCATCAGTAAATGTTATGCCACTTGCAGTTTGCAAAAATATTAATGGATAGCCTAAACCTACTACCTGGGAGGTTACTCAGTTAGACAGGACCAATGCGAAAGTAGTCGAGGAGATGGAGGATGTCCTAATTCGTTTATCTGCAAATGAAAAGATATGTCAGTATATTGATATTGTAGTAGCAGACATACCTGATGGTTATGGGTTGATTTTGAATCGAGACTGGTCAGCAAGACTAAATGGGTATTTTGCTTCAAATTGGTCACATTTGTGGTTGCATCATAAGGGAAGCCCAAATCAGATTAAAACATTAAGAGAGCCCTACATGAAACACAATGTCACGCAATTGGAAGAGAAAAATGAATCAGTGAATTCTATATTAGGAAATTATCTAATTGAACTTGAACCAGGAAACTTTGCATCAGAAGAAGCCAACAACATATCAGACACCCAGCCAGATCTCCTTCAATGTTCACGGGCTGATGAGATTGATTGTAAAATAGTAGATGTAGTTTTTGTTTCAAGAACAGTAGAATTAGATAATGGTTAGGTCTTTCTCATTTTGTGGTCAAGCCTAGCCCCTTATCTTACAAGTTGCCAAATTTATAGGGGTGGGCAGAGGACTGACCAGTCAGTGGTTTAGTTCTCAAATTTTTATTTTCTTGACTGTCTTGTACATAAATCAATTGTTTTGGTTGTTTATTTTTTGTTTACTTTATTTCAGTTTGTTTTTAGTTAAATTTTGTTTGATTTCAATAAAAAGAAGTAAGCTTTTGGTTGCATGGAGAGCATTAGAATTCTGAATCAACTAACATCCTTGATTATAAGACTATGTACTGTTGTTTTACCTGAAAGAATCTCTTCTAGTTTAGTAGTTTTCCTAAATGGTTGTGAACACATTGAAGTCCTACTTAATCCATGTAAAGTAACTCAAGATCAAAAGGTCTGGAATACTATTTCGAGGCTCCATCCATCTCACAATTAAAATGTCCTAGGGGGGTGACAGCAAAAGACCCACGAAAAGGAAGTAGGGTAAACAGTATATTATATATAAATGATCCCATGCCAAGAATTGAAAGCCAAAAGGCTAATAAGAGTCAAAACTCCTAAGAAAGCAATATGTATCAAAACAAAGTACTGAATCATATGAGTATAGGATTGCCAAAAGTTCTTCTCCGTCTGTGAGCTGAAAATTAAATACATCTCTCACACAAAAGGACACTATGGATAGAGGGGCCTGAATAAAAATTCAGAAAGAAAGGCATGAGGAGGACTCAAAAGGACAAAAAAGTCCAGAAGCACAAAAAAGTGCAAAATGGCATGGGAATGAGGAACAAACATTAGAGGAATTTTGGGGTCTAAAATGGGCCTTATAAGAAAACGCACCAACAATAAATTTTGTGCGTTGAAATTCAAGAACCAATAGAATTTCAATAAAATGAGTCAACCATAATGGTTGAATTGACATATTTGTCATAAAAGAAAACTACATTTTTTGTTTGTATTTTCGACATATCTCCCTTTGTTTTTACTCAAATTTCAAGCGGAAGAGCTCATTGGATGCAAAATTCAATTACAAATCCAATGAGTACCCACACTGCATACTTTTGATGGACCCTGATACCCCAAAAACAAGAAATACTTGAAAAAACGTGTTGATAATGTCATCATCACATTTTTTCAGGTATTTCTTGTTTTTTTGGGTAGCGGGGTCCATCAAAAGTATGTAGTGTAGGTACTCGTTGGATGCGGAATTAAATTCCACATCCGACAAGCTCTCCTGCTCAGAATTTGAGTAAAAACACATGGAGATATGTCGAAAATACGAACACAAAAAGTAGTTTTTTTCATTCTTCCTCCAAAATTAATAACTATTATTTTATTATTTTCCTTAGGAGGCCCATTTTAGACCTCAAATTTCCTCTAATGTGAATATTTTTGTTTACCATATGTTACAATCCTGTGGTGTCCAAGCTGGAAGCTACCCGAAAACAAAGGTAATAAATGAAACTCATATTCCTGGCCGCTAAAGAGTTATCTTGACTTTGAAATCCTAGTTTCCATTTTCCTAATTGGACTATCATCAATGATTAAAAGTACATACGGTTGCCATTTGGGAAATCTAAACATCTAGAAGAATTCAACATGTTGGTTTTATTGTTAAACAGTCTGTTACTTAAGGAAGAAGTTGTCCAGAGATCTGGGTTCACCAGGTAGTCGCCAATTGTTGCAGTTGCAACGTTTTCCCAAATTTCTAAAAATTTTGGACCCTCCTTTTAATTTTATCTTACCTGGATTTGCTTTTGATGGATGAACTTTGTTGTCCTCTGCTATAGATTTCGATCTTTGAGGTTAAATTGATGTAAATTGTTGAATGACTATCTTTGTCTGCTGATATTTTGACTTATGTATGATTTTCTTTTCGCTGTCGGAAGCTTATCGAACTATGAATCGGGGCCGTAGTCATCTACGCAGCCGCTGTTGCGGAAGCTTACTTAACAAATGGCCTGATCCAAAGCCTTGTTTTCGTCGACATGTTTTTTGTTTTATATTCATATCGGCGTTTTTCGTCTCATCACCGTAGGAGCATAAGTCCTTTGTGTGGCCGCCGTTTCGGATGGCAGATTGCAAGCACTCCGACGGAAGCCTTTATCTTTGTCGATCCTGCGGGGTCTTTGATTTTGCTCGTTTCGCTATCGAAACTGTGTTAGACATTTGATCGAGGGATTAGTCTTCGATTGTTCCGATCGCCGATGTTTTTGGTTGCCGCGGAGTTTGTAGTCTATTTGAATCCCGCCATTGCGGCTCCGGAGCGAACTAACCATCCAGCATGTAGTTTTTCTGTTCGTCGATGGTTTGATTGATTTTCGCCGATGTTTCGCTTGATTTTCGCCGATGGTTTGTTCTGTTTTTCTCCGATGTTTACTAGTCTGCAGAACTTTTGGTCCATATGACTTTCGTCGTTACGGCTCCTCTTTCAACTAACCATCTGATGCTATAGTCATTCCGATGTCCGATGCTGCAAGTTTTAGTGTTTTTTCCGCCCGATGTTTTAGTATTTAGTCTTTCCGATGCCGATAGACTTAATAGTCTCGTGGAACTCGTTGTTTGTCTGACACCCGCCGTCGCGGCTGTAAATAAGACTATCCTGTCGATGCTTTAGTGATTTTTCCCGCTGGTGAGGGTTTTCCCGCCTGTTTTGTGTGTGTTTTTTACCCTATTTTTTGGGCGGCGACGGTTTCTGATTCTTGTTTGGGGTTTTTGTGATGAGAACACAGTGCAGGGTCGCATGTTTTATGCTTAGTCTCATTAATAGTGTGTTTCACGTTTTCTTGAATGCTGTCCATATTAATGTTGAGTTTTTTGTTTAACTGCAGACAGACTTAGAAGATTTTTCAGATCTAGTTTGATGATTGCTGCTGTGAAGAAGACGTCTCTAAAAGAAAAGACAGAGGCAGAGATGTTGCTCACAGAGAAAGATAGTGAAAGGTTGAGATCAACAGGTTATTGAACAGAATTGGTAGCAGCGGAGACCCAGGCTTGGAAATGGCTCATTAATTACCAAGTCGGTCCCTTTTTACAAAGTGCTTGTAAATCTTAATCTAAAATGTAACGTATTGTATGAATCATGAGCACTCACAAAGGACAAAATTGTGAGATTAAACGGTTGGGGGAGCCCAAAGGTCACCCGAGGGGGGCAACCCAAAGGTTTTGTTGTTTGTATAAATATAGGAGAATTAGAGGGAATGAGGGACTTTTTCCCAGTTAGACTTGTGAGAACATGTTGTAAGAAGAACTATTTCCTTTTGCAATAGATAATTACAATTTTTCCTGTTGGAGAAAGCTTTGGTGGAATGTTCAAATGTTGTTGAAGGGGAACTATTTCGTTTTCAGCTGTTGTCCACTAACTCCGAGATCATTCTAATTTGTTGAACCTATGTTCTTGTATGAATGCTCTCTAGTTTATTTTATGGAATTTCCACTATGAGTAATGAATGCATTTCATAAACAATGAGCTATATTGCTGTTCATCTATCTATTCATGTTTATGTGTTTTGAAATAAAAACAGCTACCTGTGATTTTTCTTAATGCATGAACAGTAATACATTGCTCATCAAATGATAATATCGCTCCCTAGGTACACTTTAGTTAGGTTAGTTTTAGTTTTCTTGCTGTGTGTGATTTAGATGCGAGAGAGTTAAGACGAGAGGTAAGAACCTGTGCATCACATTGTGACCGCTCCTCGTATTCTCTATCAATATGCATTCTTAGATAGGCACTTGCATATCATACTAAAAAATAAAAAAATAAAATATACACGGTGGACCAGGCCGTAACCGGTAAAACCCTTTATTTTGGTTACTTGACCTACAGTAGCCGGACCGCAAACTGGGAGGATTCCCCATACCAAACAGTAATGGGCCAATTGGGAACGTTTACTGGGGAGAATCCCTTGCTGTTATCGCCTGCGATTTTCCAGGCCTCAACTGGTCCACATTGGAGGTTTTACTCAAGAAAAAAGATGAACTATGAGGACACATGCTAGACTTATTCGCGAAGTATAAATCTTTATGACAACAACTCAAATATTTCAGAATGGACAAGTCAAAGCAAGAGGATAAACTAATCTTGTCTATTCTCTCAAACTTAGGCCCTAACTATTATGTCTACGTGTCTTCCTTTTATACTTCAAATATAACCATTGGAAAATCTTGGAAAATGCCTCCATATTCATTGAATCACTTATAGATGAGCAATATAAGCTCATAAAGATGGGTTCTTTCAAGAATTCCAAAGCACATGTGCTTTTCGTACATGAGAGAAGCAAGGAAATCTAGCAGAAGCTAAAGGGTAAGAAGAATCCTAATCACAATAAAGGCACAAACTTCAAATCAATTGAGGAGTCTTCAAAATCAAAAGTAGGGAAATAAAAGAAGGAGAGGTCCAAATCTAGTTATTTCAACAAAGGATATCATCCAAAATTTTCATGCATGAAGAAGACTATTGATATAATGGCACAAGTTCTACAACAAAACAATCTTGGAGATTGCATACCAAAGAATACCAAGAAAAATCCTAGATACAATTCACCATAAGATCGAGGTAAAGCACATGCATTGATATTATATTCTGGTGCATCATGTCATATGGTTGCCTCAAAAGATAATTTCTCCTCTTTGAAACCTTGCACTCGACCCTTGTGCCACTTTCTACTCCCAACTTGTTTGATATTTTTCCTACCCTGGCTTGTTCTTCTAATAATGACAGTGTGGATGAAAATCCATCTCCGCCTACTCAATGTTTTCTAGTTGTACTAGCACAACCGCTTCCTCGATCAATCTCTACATTATGTGAAGCAACTAGTGATCTTGTTGATGATCCTAAAGATCATGTTTGAACATGTTCACAGTTCTAGCACACTTATTCTCTTTTGGATCAAGTTTAAAAGACTCATGATAAAAAAAATTGCAGAAGCTTTAGGTCGTCCAAATTGGGACACCAATATGGATGAAGAATAGTGTTCCTTAATGGAAAATGAGCCTTGGGATATTGTACCTCTTCTGAAAGAAATAAAAACTGTGAGATGTAAATGGGTATATAAAACTAAGTATGTTTCAGATGGAAGTTTTGAAATACTTAAGAAAGGTTATTTGCCAAAGGATTTTCCCAAGTTGAATGAATTGACTGCAATGAAACCTTTTCCCCTATCACCAAAATGAACTCCATCTACCTTGTTCTTGCCCTTGCCGCTTCACATAAATGGGAGGTTCATCAAATGGATGTCAAGTCTACCTTACTGCATGGATATTTTCAAGAAGAAATTTGCATGGAACAACCTCATGGATATGTTTAGAATGACTCCAACCTTGTTTGTTGCCTTAAGAAATATTTCTATGGCCTTAAGTAAGATCCTTGAGCTTGGTATGCCAAAATGGAAGGCTTTTTCATTGATTATACCACGAAAGTAGGAAATCATATCATCATCCTTGTTCTTTATGTTTATGACCTGATTCTTAGTGGTAGTGACCCTAAACTTTAAACCCATGTGAGATACATCCTTAAAAATAAATTTGAAATGACTAACGTAGAACATTTTCATTATTTTCTTGGCCTCCAAATCTTGCAAACCAAAGAAGGAAATTTTATTTCTTAGTATAAGTATGTTTATGACCTTCTTCGTCACTTTCACATGGATGATTGTAAATGAGCCCCTTCTCCCTTTTAGTTTTGACTCAAACTTTCTTCCACTTATAGTACACCTGAAGTAGATGCTACCTTGTATTGTCAGTTAGTTGGAAATATTTTATACTTAACTCATACCCAACCTTATATTTATTTTTCTATTGGTCTTGTTTTCTTGTATATGCAAACACCCCATGAAATCCATTGGAAATCAACAAAAATGATAGTTCAGTATATCTAGGGTACAATTCAGTTTGGGATTCATTACAGCTCATGAGGGACTTCTTTGTTAGTTGGTTTCATAGATACAGATTAGACTAGCGACCCTAATGATGGAAATTGTACTCCAGGTTATGTTTTCAATCTTAGTTCTAGACCTCTCACTTGGGCTTGTAAAAAACAACAAGCTATTGGTCTTTCTTCAACTGAAGTAGAGTATCAAGCCACAGTTAATGTAAGTTAGGAATCCTTATAGCTTCGATAGATCCTTTAATATTTTGGATTTGAGCATAAGCATCCAACTACCCTTTGGTGTAATAATCATAATGTCTTAAATCTCACCAAAGTTCCATTACAACATCAACGTAGAAAACACGTTGAGCTACAAATGCACTTCATAAAAAAGCTTGTTTAATATCACGTTCTTGAAGTGCTCTTTTTCCCTACAAATGATTAAGTTTCAAAAAATTTCACAAAGTATCTTATAGAATCAAAGTTTTATAAACTTTGATCTATGTTAGGAGTTCAAGAAGTTGTCATTAACGGGAGATAAGCTCTAATGCCTCCTTCCTTCTCTTAATGTGTCACTTTTGTAAATCCTTCAATCCTATCCCAAGTTGTTCTTAATGGGGGATGTTTGGTTGTTAAGACACTTAGCAGTTAGTTAAGATCAAATTGGTATAATGTGTCTTTAGGTAAAAAGTGATTCTTTAGTATTCATTAGTATGCAGTTGTACTAATGTAATTCGACAGTCATCATATGTTTTAGACATAGAGAGATTCTACAGTTCATCTTCACGCTTATTGTAACAACTATTGATCTATGGGTTGACACCTGATTTGTCCATGGTCTATATTTGAAAATCATGGAAGGTTATTCACTTGATGATCAATTGTGAGAAACTCATATGTAAAATATTTTTCCTTTGTATAATATATTTCCTCCAGTACTTATTTGTCTAGGGTTGTAGATTGTTTCCCTATTTGAGGGTTTTAACCATGTAAAACATTGGTGTGTTGATTTCTGATTTATTTTTGAGAGCAGTTTCTCAAGGTGTTTGATATTTTGGAAATATCATGTGTTAGTCGAACAAATGGTCCTCCCATTTAATGAGAGATGACACTCTTGTAAAAGTTTGGGGACAAGGTAGTGCAAATCTATATAATGGATGTTTCTCGAATGTATTTCATTTTCCAAAACTATCCATAAATATTCTCTTGATCTATCAAATCACTCACTATGGCATAGGAAAGAAGGTATAATTCACCCCAAATTCAATGGTTAACTCTGAGATGTCAAATGGTTCCAAAATTGTTGCTAGGGAGGTCGACCACCATTCTAGGTTGTATTCCTTTCACATGTTGTTCCTAATCTGATTTTGTTATGCTTCTAACACATGTGAATGAAGCAATTAAACTATGGCACAAAAAGGTTTGGACATTTGAATTTCGACTACTTGCATTAGTTAAGAAAGAAAGGAATGGTAAATGATATACCCAATATCAAAATCATAGATGGAGTTTGTCAAGGTTGCATTCTTGGAAAACATCATGAAGAAAATTTGGTGAAAGGAAAAGCATGGCGAGCATCCTCCATTCTCGAGCTTGTACATAGTGATATAACTGGTCCTTTCCCACATCCATCAATGATCACAGTGAAGTATGTTCTTGCATTCATTGATGATTGATCAAGATACACATGGATCTAATTTATCAAATTTAAATCCAAAGTCTATGAGTGCCTTAAATATTTTAAGAACTTGAAAAAAATCAATCAAGGAAAAGGATCAAAGTTATTTGCACAAACAATGGGAGAGAATGGGGGGAAATAAAGATGTTTAATATCCTTGTTCTAAATATGGCATATAGAGTCCAACATACAATTCCCTATACTCCACAATAGAACGATGAAGCTAAGAGGAAGAACCAGTTCCTGAAAGAAATGGCCAACTACTTGTTGCATGCAATATCTCTTCCTTCAAAATTATGGGTCAAGGAAATAAATTGTGTATCATACATTCAAAATAGAGTCCCTCACAAATCCTTGAAGGGAATGACGCCATTTTAAGCTTGGAGCGATAAGCAATGGGAAGTCACACACTTCTGCATATTTGGATCTCAAGCATGGGATTGCATCCCTTCAAATAAGAGGAAACCCTTGGAACCCCAAATAAAATCATGTATCTTTGTGGATTGTCCAAAAGGTGTATGGGGGTATAGATTATTGGATCCTTCAACAAAAAAGTTGTTCATTGAAAGAAGTGTAAAATGTGAAGAAGGTCCTTTGCATGCATCATAGGAGAAACCAACAATAGCTTCTCCGCATCTTCCTGAAGTTGATCTCATATATGATTATTTGTGTTATTCACATTATATTTCAAATCAAATTTCAAAATATGGTTTAGATGTTCATGAGCATGTTATTGCTGATCCAGATCTTAGACCACGATGGGCACAACAAACCCTATAGGTAGTCAGAATTCTAGTGTGCGCTATTTTCAATAAGAAGAGGACTAGATTGCAGATTGAGGATGCTCTACAAGCCCTCATAGCTACAGAGCCATTATTACCCCTACATGTCTATATGGTTCTTGCACCTAGTCCTCAGTCCCTTGCAAAGGCTGAATGAAATCCTTATTGGGAAGAAGTTATGAATGAGAAATACAATTCCTTCATTGAGAACCACACTTGGGATTGGTCCTGCTTCCACATGATCGAAAGGTTGTTCGATGCAAGTGGATATATGGGAAAAAGAAGGAAACATATAGAATTTTTAGCAAGTACAAATATAGGTTGGTAGCCAAAGGATTCCAACAAGTTCATGGGATCGACTATGATTAAACCTTTGAACCAATGGCAAATATGGATTCCATTCAATTGGCTCTTGCTATTGTAGAAGTGAGAAAGTGGGAGGTTCACCATAAGGATGTGAAGAATGTACTTGTTACGGGTGATCCCAAGGAAAAAAATTATATGGAGCGGCCACAAGTGTATGTATAGAATCCATCTCTTGTTTGTAGACTAAATAAATCCCTGTATAGCCTTAAATAGACACCTAAATCTTGGTATGCAAAAATGGATTCCTACCTTCTCTCACAAGGTTTCATCCATTGAAAATATGATTAAAATGTGTATATGATGTGAAATATTGATTCCCTCTTGATTATAATATTATATGCTGATGACTTGCTAATCACAGGGAGTTCAATCTTAGTCATTGTTGTAGTGAAGACTACTTTGCATGACAGGTTTGCCATGATAGACATTGGACCATTACATTACTTTCTTGGTCTTCAAATTAGCCAAGTTGATTCAAGAATCAAGATGTCCCAATCCAAGTATGCTAGAGATATATTTTTCAAATTTAAAAGTACTAACTGAAAGCTAGCTACAACACCTTTCCTATGTAGGATCAAGTTAGAATATGGTGGTGATACATCTTCTAAAATGGTGGTGATAACTTGATTGTACGAAGTATTGTTAGTTATTGGGGAGACTCCTATACATCACTCACTCTCATCCCGGACTCTCATATTTTGTTGGAGCATTTTCTAGATACATGCAAGAGCCACATGAACTGCAATGGAAAGATGCCAAGCAAGCAAATACTTCAGTATGTCAAAGGTACCACTAGCCATGGTATACACTATGCAACATGATTCCCATTAGATCTTCTCAGCTACACAAATTCAAATTGGGTTGGTGACAACACACACCTTAAGTCCACCTCAAGGTATGTTCTTAGCCTAGGATCTGGTCCTATATGTTGGTCCCTCAAAACACAATTCGCCATTGTTTTTTCATCAACAAAGTACGAATACAAAGGTGCAATCAATGTACTCAAACCATATGGTTGCAACACTTCCTCACAGAGTTTTGTGTGTTGTTTCATCGATTGAATGCTCTCTAGTATGATAATCAGATAAGATAAGATAAGATATTAATGTCCAACAAATGAACACAAAAGTAGGTTAATGGGATTGTGTATTACCATGCTAACAATACAAAGTGGGATCCAAGGCATGTAACTGTCTCTCCAAACTGTCCATAAATGTGGCCAAGAGGACCACGTTGACAACAAAGAGTATAATAAAAATCAAGATCTAGTGGAGAAGGTACTCATCACCATCCTAGATATGCTCATGTAAGAAAGACTCAATCTCATTGATGTAAATCCGAAATAGAGTGGGGCAGAGTGGACACCCTTGCTTAACCCCCATGGTACTCCCGATGAAACACAAATTGTGTGTGCCATACAAAGACTACCAAGGACTGATTCATATTATCATAATGTCAGTCAGAAGGGTCTTGGAAATTCCAATGTCTCAGAGTCTTTGGAACAATGCCACTCTAGGGATAGATTCAAATGCCTTCCAGAAGTCTACAAAGCAACAATATACTTTATAGGAGAAATTATGTGCCTCCTCAATGATGGCACGAATCATGGTAGAGAGTGATGAATGGCTTGGTGTGTTGTTTCGAATCCCGCCTATCCTTTGGATTTGAGTTGTCTCCTCTCAATATCCTCAAAAAGTTGCATATGGAGGACTATAGAATATAGCTTGGAGGAGTGGCCAGCCATGATCATTCTGTAGTTATTGGGATTGGTATTAGGGCCCGATTTATGGATCGGGTGAATAATATGATGTGACCATGCTTCAGGGAAGCCAGTACAAACCGCATAATAAAAATCAAGATCTAGTGGAGAAGGTACTCATCACCATCCTAGATATGCTCCTGTAAGAAAGACTCTATCTCATTGATGTAAATCCGAAACAGAGTGGGGCAGAGCGGACACCCTTGCTTAACCCCAATGGTACTCCTGATGAAATCCAAAATCTTGTGTGCCATGCAAAGACTACCAAGGACTGACTCATATTATCATAATGTCAATCAAAAGGGTCTTCGAAATTCAAATATCTCGGAGTCTTTAAAGCAATGCCACTCTAGGGATAGATTCAAATGCCTTCCAGAAGTCTACAAAGCAACAATATACTTTATAGGAGAAATTATGTACCTCCTCAATGATGGCACAAATCATGGTAGAGTGTAATGAATGGCTTGGTGTGTTGTTTCGAATCCCACCTATCCTTTGGATTTGAGTTGTCTCCTCTCAATATCCTCAAAAAGTTGCATATGGAGGACTATAGAATATAGCTTGGAGGAGTGGCCAACCATGATCATTCTGTAGTTATTGGGATTGGTATTAGGGCCCAATTTATGTATCGGGTGAATAATATGATGTGACCATGCTTCAGGGAAGCTTGTACAAACCACTTGGTTAAACAAATCGTCCAAGTGACAATTAAGTGCTTAGAGACCATGTTTGAAGAGTTCGACCTGGAACCCTTCCTCATCCGTTTCTCTACTAAAACTCATGGCCGAAAGAGCCTACTGGACATCGTGGCGGGTGAATAAATAACAAGAGGGGGGAGAGGTAACATAGAGGGTTTCCCCAAGATGTCATAGAGGGAAGATGTGTGGGAGAACATGGATTTTGGATCAAGATCATGTGGAAGATGGGAGTGGTGAGGGAAGATGGTACACTAAAAATGTTTAGGGGAATGAAAAAGGGAAGTACTCAACACCTGCCTCCTACGAGCAATGAAGATGCATTTCTTCTGGTGGAGGAGACGACGATAGAAATATTTGAGATCTAGGTAGGAGGGGTGACAATGGTTGAAGGCATGTTGAAGTTGTGTGTGGAGGTGCTTGCAATCATCGTCATACCACTAGTTCATGGGGTAGCATCTAGACTTTTGGGGGAGGGGGGCGGAATGAGTGGAGTGCGGGTAGGTTTAAAGGGCAGTCTCCCAAATGATAGAAGAAAGACACGTGTACTTGGTGGAGGTAGACTGGAGGGAATTAAATTAAGAAATGAAAGGGAGAATCTGGAATAGGTGGAAGTGAAGGTGTTGGGGTCTCCCTCAACAAAGAGAACTAAACATATTCCTATAAAATACCATTTCTTGAGAGAACAAGTCACTGGAAATGTTGTCAAATTATACTATGTGGACACAAAGGAACAAATCGTAGATATTTTTAAAAAGTCGCTTCTAAGAGATACTTTTGAGTATCTCAAAAGAAAACTCGGATTAATTCCAAATCCTCATTAACTTACGGCACTTGCAACATGACACAAATCTGACATGGAAGAAAATCCAGTGCAGTAGAAGTGATAGGAAGATAAAATGATAAGCATGAAATCAAGGGGAGTCTAATACTCATAAGGAGAATCCCTTTTTCATTGTTGTCAAAGGGGGAGAAAATTCTAAATGTTAAGGAGGAGAGCAGGGAAAATTTTAAGGATCCATATTTATTTAAAAGTGTATAAACCTTGGTGAATTTTGCAAATTCTTAAAATGTCAACTATAAAATATTTGGTGAAATTTTCCTACAAATATTTCAATTCTAAGGATTTTATATAGTTTATATAATAACTCGGCAATTTTTAGAGTGAAAACTTTTTACCCCATCCAAACTGGGCGAAACGAGGCTTCAAAAAATGCAAATTGACGATTTTTTTTTTAGAAAAAAACATGGAAGAATAACCCATGGGCTAAATTTCGCTGCTTAAAATTTCCTCAAAGGAGAGATTTCAGGCATGAGCAAAAATTGTGCAAATACAAGCGAAGGATTAAATGCTATGAACATAGAGGGATCATGTTGCACACAAAAGAAGAACTTATATTCAGGGGGACCTCAGTTTTGGTTGATGTTGACATCAATGCCAAAGGGGAAAATTATTGAACTTTGGTGTTGTCATTGATGTCAAACAAGAAACATGTTGATGATGTCAAAAAGAAAACATGATGTTTTGAAGATTGTTGAACTTAAGCGTTAAAATTGATGATAACACGTGCAGGTATCGAAAGCGCGCAAATCCCACCAAGACATGGGACCCATATGCACAGATACCACCAAGTCATTGGACTCAAGTGCGCAAAACCCCACACTATCAAAAGCATGTCTTCAATTAACTTTCGATCAATGGGAGATTGTTAATGCTCAAAACAAGGACTTTTTTAATTCTATCATCGTCCTTTTATAGATGGGATAAATCCATGATTTCTGTCTCAGTCTTTTAATGATAATAAAATTCAAATGTAGCAGCTCTTTTTCATAAACTAATCAATCTTTTATGTGATAGCGATGCAATATTCCTAGGCGTTTTTGTATGTTTTGTTATTATAAATACTTTGTCTCCATGGATCGAATGTGACAAGTTTGAAATCATCAAGAACAATATTTCTGGATACTCTTTTTTGTTAAATTTTGTGTGCTGAAAGAAAGGTTTGTATGTATAGAGTCTAGACATTTATGACAGATATCTTTAGGTAAAAAAGATAGGAAATGCATGGCATACATGCATTATGCATAATGTAATTTTGTTTATTGCACCAAAGAGGCACATTCTACAACCCACCAGGTGGGAGATGTGTAACTTCTTTCATGCTCATCTTAGAGCTAACATGTGCCATTTATATAAAAAAATATTATAAAAAATAACATGTCGACTCAAATTAGATTTTAAAAGATCTATATATAAAGTTACTGAGACTATCTGAGACATCAAATAAGTTGTAGCACACGTAGAAAATTCCAATATCAACATTTTCCAATACAAAATCATGCAAGTCCCAAATCGCAAAGGTCTTGAAGACTGGTAATCCAAGATGTAAAAAGAACCAGAATCAGTTTGTATATTTTCCAGAAATTCCTCCCAAAGTAGATTCCCTTCTTTGCCCTCCAAAGTAGATTTAGATCATTATTGGCCACTTGATATTGTTCCCTATACATATGAAGAAAGTTGATATGATAGAAACTCTTCAATTCATCAGGGATCCTGCTACACCAAGCCAATAAAGAGATCACTTTTAGATTAAAGTCTCCTCTCATCCATTTGATTGTAACCCTGAAGTCTCCATAAACCAGAAGAGTTACAATACAAAAACATAGAATCTACATTGCACAGACACCAAAGGGCTAACAACTTTGCCTTCGTATTTGATCTTGCTCCACAATGTAATATGAAGTTGTATTTGCGAGAGTTGTTTAAAACTACTCTTGTTGGGCAAAGTCCATCTTTAGCAGCTCCATCAAAGAAGCCAACAACACCATAATATTGAATTTCCTTCATAACTCTGGAAATTAAAATCATAAACATTACGTTATGTACACTTCCTCAACATTTTCACTCTAAAAAAAGTTTGTAAGTTAGCCTCGTGGATTAGCTCAAGTGGTTGAGAGTTGTTTACGCTAATAGAAGATCTCAGGGTCAAACCCTATGGTGACTATACAAAAGCCTCACTCAATGTCCCCATGGAAAAGTACCTCACGCATTATTTAAGTTCTAGCTTCCTCATTCCTTAGTATACACTATCTTTCATTAATGAAAAAGACAATAATATTTAAGTCCAATGAATAATATAAAACATTCTATTATTATTATAACTTTGAAAAATAAACCTTTATTACTTTTAAATTATTTCTATCTCCAAATCAAGCCAGAATAAAAGATACCAAATGTCAACCGATTTGAAGCCTCAATGTGTTACCAATCCATCCAGTTTGACTTCTTTCAAAACACATTTTACGGTTGATGCTGTGGACGATAAAAGCGGAATAAACCTAATAATAACCTGTCACATGCAGACGATTTTTCCATTTCCGCCCATCGATTCATATAGGGAGCGACATCGCTTCCTCACTAATGAAAACCATGCTATTTTTCTACTATTGAAGATTGAAATCACGGCGATTCAGGAGTTCTGCAGGGAAAGTTGCAATTCAAATATGCCTGGCCAATTGGCAACGCCCAGGATACGCAACAGTTTTTCTCCGGTTTTCACTGAAACTCTAGATCACGGCCAAAGTAATCTTCATCCACATCACGGTCATAAATAATCTTCTTGTTGTTGGTGAAAGATTTCAATCGGCACATCGGAACTCCAGTTTCCGCCGAATAAGAGGTCGAAGTTGAGCATGTCTTGTGTTGTGACAACTATATACTGTTAGTGTTTGCTAGTTCATTTTTTTTCCAAATGTTTGCATGCAACGGTTGCCCGAATAAATCGATATTTTTGTTATATAAACCTCTGTTTAGATCCATTATACTTTAAGCCAATCCCTCACAATGAAGGTTGTCTTATTATTTGCTCTTGTATTTTGCTTGCTTTCCAGGAGGAATCATGCCGCTGCAAGTTGTTACAGTGCTATTTATAGCTTTGGGGATTCTTTGGCGGATACAGGGAATTTACTCGCCTCACATCCTACTCTTTTTAAAGAAATCGCCAATCTGCCTTATGGTGAAACATATTTTCACAAACCAACAGGTCGATGTTCAGATGGTAGATTGGTGGTGGATTATGTTGGTATGTATGTACCAAAATTTTTGATGAAAATATTTGTTGATTTTCAAAGTCATGGACTTATTTTTTGTATTTCTTTAATTTTTCAGCCCAAGCTTCAGGCTTGCCTCTATTAAATCCATATTTGAAAAATACTTCAGACTTCAGCAACGGTGTCAATTTTGCAGTGGCTGGAGCCACGGCCTTGGCCCCTGCTTTTTTTGCAGCAAGGAACATAGGGCCACTTTGGACTACATTCTCGCTAGATACTCAGATTTCTTGGTTTTTGAACTACAAAACTGAATTTTGTGCAACTTATGCAGGAGGTATAGCTAAATCTATCTTACTCCTATGTGACTTATTAACTGTGTCTGGATTTGATTTAAACTTATGACTATTTGTTTTGCTCTTGTATAGACTGTGAGGAGCATTTTGCAAATTCCTTGTTTTTGATGGGGGAGATCGGTGGAAATGACTACAATTATCCCTTCCTTCTTCATCGTTCGATGGACGAAATTGAGACCTTTATCCCATTGGTGGTAAATAGAATCATAGCAGCCCTGAAGGTTAGTGATTTCCATTTAAGTTTGACAAAATTAAATTAAAGAAATGTCTACTAGATTAAGTTAAAGTTCATGCAGGGATTGATTGGATTGGGCAGTGCAAAGAAGATTTTAGTCCAAAACAACTTACCGATTGGCTGTTCTCCGTCATATTTAACACTTTATACAACCGGATCCGGAGAAGAAGTAGACCGAATGGGTTGTATGCCAAAGTTTAATGCCTTCGCCCAAAAGAGCAATGATCTGCTCAGAATTTCAGTGGCAGAATTGCAAGTTCAACACCCAGAGGTCAAATTTGTGTTTGCAGATTATTATGGAGCTGCACTCAAAGTTTTACAGTCTCCCCTGTCCTTTGGTAAGGAAAGGAAGATGAAAAATGCATATTCTTGTCACTGGAATTTCGATATGTTAGAAATTTTGATTTTATATTTCTTGAATGGTGCAGGGTTCAATACAAATGCTCTACAAGCTTGTTGCGGAGAAGGTGGAAGATATAATTTCAATCCATTGAAGCCATGTGGCTTAGGAAAAACGGTTTCGTGCACCAATCCTGAACAATATTTTAATTGGGATGGGATTCATTTGACTGATGCGGCTTACAGGGCGATAACAAATTTGTTTGTGGATGGCAGCTTCACAAGTCCGTCGCTTCAAGCACTCTGTTCAACAACTCAACTAAACCAGGAGGAACTCTCATAAAATTATTGGTTTTATTTCATTTATTAAGTTATTTATTTATGTGTAAGGGACCTTCTCTCGATTTAAATAAAGATCCTTCATTTTGCCATTCTACCAATTAATATAATTTGTTTTGTTATATTGTGTTATGATATGTAAGCTATACTTTTTTGCAATTTATATGTCAAAGCTCATGTTTTCATGGCGCTCCTGCTCTACAACATGCATGTAAATGATCCCATTCATGAAAATTACAATAGATAAAAAATGTTTGGCCATCTCCAAAACATGAACAAAGCTAAATTGTCAACGATAACTATTGTCCATCAAAAGTAAAACCCTCTTGAAATGTTCAGCAACACGTCTGATTCAAAAAGCTGAAATAGAATAGATGTCGGATTTCCTCCATCATCAATACATTGTACTCGGGAGAATGCTTGGTAATACAACTCAATATATAGGGTCCTTGCAAGCCCTCTTGTGTCCCTTGTTGAAATTATACTGGTTGTAAAGAAAGTAAACTTAGGATCCTTGTAACCAATCTCTAGCCATCATGAGACTATAAACACGAGATAATCGTTCTCAAATGAACTGAATGCTGAAGCAGTCAAAATTTGGTCCTTTCTTGTTAAGTTCAGAAACTCAGCTACGAAAGGTCGTGAGTACTCCAAAAACAACATAATAAAAGAGCTCTATTCTAGGCCCGGCCATTCAGCTACTTTCCTTCAACTTCTCACTAATAGTCAGCTGATCTTTTAGCTTCTTTATTTCTCCCTTGAAGTTAGCAACTTCTTGTTTTAAGGTCTTGGCCTCTTTCATGCTATCCGTTGCTTGTTGTCTTGAATTGTGCAGTTCTTCTTGGAGGGTCTTGACTTCCTCTTCTTTTGATTTCTGCACTTCTTAGCATTTTGACAAATTTTCTTTCAAATATTTGTTCCTTCTACTTTTTTCAAGTTTCTCAAGAGCAGCTATGAGCTCAGCCTCTAGGTCCACTTCTCCTTCCTCATATGATTCATCATCTGGATCTTGAGTTTCTATTCCCATGAGTAGACTCTTTTCCTCATCTTTACTTTCATTTTCAAGAATAGCAAGGCTCGCTATTTCCTCAACTAAGTAAAGTTTCTCCAATTTGACCCAGAGTTCCTTAGTTGAGGGACATGGTCCTATCTTTTCTTTGATAGGTTGAGGGAATCGATCAAGTATAGGCTCCATTGCCCTTGAGTTTGTTTTTTTGGACTCTTTTTGAGATGTAGTCCTTATTCTTTTTGGTGGGTTGTAATCAGAGATCACTGCATTCCATACACCAAGTCCTAATGATTGTAAGTATACATTCATTCTTTTTCTCCATACTGTATATTCTCTTTTATTAAGTGCCGGAGCTCTATTGGAAACCATTCATTCTTGTTGATCCATAGTGGTTTTAATAGGATCTTCCTTCCAGCGGTTTAGACTGTAGTGAAGTATCCCGCTCTGATACCAATTGTTGGAATATTGAACAATACTGAGAGGGGGGGGTGAATCAGTATTGATAACTTTTAACAATTAAAACCATTTTTAACTTATTCATTAACACACATGATCAACAAGATACAAGGAACACAACTTTTATCGTGGAACCCCAATTGGGAAAACCAACAACACTTTCTATCACTGTAAAATTATATTTACAATAGTTTTGTCAGCTACGACTTACAGGATGCTACTGTTGATTTTTTTGAGCAGCATCGAGAGCCCTTCTCTTCGGAGAATGGGACCACAGTGAAGACTCAACCCAGTGTTGAGTGACCATTCTGTTGAATGGTAGATATCTAGTTTGGGGCCATGATATAGACCCAGATTTGCCCTGGGTAGACTCAACCTTGTGTTGAGTAGACATCTGGTCCGGGACCACGATGTAGACCAGTCTGGGACTGGTAGACTCAGCTTAGTTCTGAGTAGCCATTCTCTTGGAGAATGAATACACTGTAAGCCCTAGACTGGGTCTCGGCATGTGTGTGGCACTTTGACCCTTGATCTATGGGTTTAGTGTGCTTCTCCAAGGATTAGCTACCCTTGGTTAAGTTACCCTAGTACCAGATTTAGGTGTCACACAATGTGTGAGGTAAAAACATTAATAACTCTCTTGGTTTATGATGATGTACTTTTGAAATAAAAAAGGTACCACAGGTAATGACCACAGGGGTACTTGGAAAAAGGTCAAAGTCAAAAGTCAATTTAAATAAAGACTTTTGTACCACAGGAAAAGGACCATAGGTGGTTTCAAAATTAAATAAGGACTTTTGGTAAAAGTCAAAGGAAAAATAAAAGTACATTTTTTGGTAAAAGTGAAAATGAAATTAGGAAAAGAATAAAAATATTATTATTTTTATTTTTCCTAATCTTGTCCACTTACAGGTGAACAAAGGCTATAAAAGAAGATAAAGTCTTCTCATTTACAACACACAAGTTTTCTCTCACAGGTGATGCTGCTATTTTATTGAAGTCTTCTTGAAGATTGTTTTTGCCTCAACTAGGGCATTCATTTCCAACAAACCCTCAGCTAGGGTTTTTATCAGAAAATCAATCTTCAGCACTCTGTGGACCCACCTTCTGCATTTCGTTTTTGGAGTAGTTTTCCTTTTTTTTCCCGGGCAGCCATCTTTTCCCTTTCTCTCTCCTCATGGAACGCTGACAAGGTAATCAAGCAGGATAACCTTGCACTTACAGCAAAGACCAAGAAGTTCAAGAAGCCTTTCCCTCAGCAAAAGAAGGGTAAGAAACTTCAGGGTAAGTTTTCTGACATATCCAAGATTGAATGTTATACTTGTCAGAAGTTTGGACATCATGCTAGAGACTATAGGCAGAACAAAAAGAAACCCAAGAGAAGGTTTCAAGCATCTGCTGCAGAAGTAGAGGAAGAAGAAGGTGAAGAACCCAAGAAGAAGAAGAAAACAAAGGCTAATATAAATGATGATCCTAAAAGAGAGTACTATTTGATTTCTACTCTAATTGATTCTTTCTCAGCTTGCTCCACTTCTTGGTTGGTGGACGGTGGTGCATCCAGGCACATGACAGGTAACCGTGGTATCCTTACCAGTTACAGAAAGAAAAAGTTCACCACTCAAGTAGAACTTGGAGATGACTCCACTTACAAGATTGAAGGAGTTGGCTCAACTTTACTTCAACTTGACTCAGGTGCGGTTCTTCATATTGATGATATTCTTTATGTTCCTGGTTTAAAGAAGAACCTTTTATTTGTTGCTAGTTTAGAAGACAAGGGCCACAGAGTCCTTTTTATGGACAAGAAGGTCTTTTTATGGGAAAAAGACACAAATCTAGACTCAGCAGTTTAGATTGGGGTTCGAGAGGGAGACATTTACAAGGCCTCCAAAGTTTCCACCCATGCTTTGGTACATCACACAATTGATCGTTGTGAACTTTGGCATAGAAGGTTTGGACACTTTCACTACACAGCTCTCCCAGGATTGCAGAAAATGGTCACAAGTATGCCAGAAGTTTCTCCAAAACATGAAGGAATCTGTAAAGGATGTGCTCTAGGTAAGAGCACTAAGAAATCCTTTTCCAAAAGCAAGAATAGATCTAAAGGCATTTTGGATTTGATTCATTCTAACATTTGTGGGCCCATGTAGTCACCCTCCTTGAGTGGGTGTTTATATTATGTTTTGTGTATTGATGACTACTCTCGGAAGTCTTGGATTTACTTCATCAAGACCAAGAGCGAAACCTTTGACAAGTTCAAAGAGTTCAAGACACTGATTGAAAATTAGATTGGCAGGAACATCCGTATCTTGAGATCAGATAACGGAGGTGAGTATGAATCTAATGAGTTTGATGATTTTTGTCGAGAAGCAGGAATCAAAAAAGAGTTGACAGTGCCTTACAACCCCCAACAGAATGGGGTTGCAGAAAGGAAGAATAGAACGATCTATGAGGCTGCTAAAGCCATGATCATTGATCTAGATCTTCCTTTGTCCTTATGGGCTGAAGCTACTAGAACTGCAGTATACATTCAGAACAGAAGCCCACATGCTATCTTGGGTGAGAAGACTCCTAAAGAAGTCTTCACCAAGAAGAAACCTGCAGTTGATCACATGAGGATATTCGGTACTCCTATGTATGTTCATGTGCCAAAAGAAAAGAGGGCTAAGCTAGAACCCTCCAGTAAGAAAGGTATCTTTGTTGGGTACAATGATTGATCGAAGGCTTATCGAGTATATATTCTGGGACAAAGGCACATTGAGGTGAAAAGAGATGTGATCTTCCATGAGGAAGCGGTGTTTCGTAAAACACTAGAGCTTTCATCAGAAGATACAGTTGCTCCACTTGAGTTTCCAGATTCAGAAATTCAGAGGGAGGAAGAGGAATTTGATGATCAAATCCTAGATGTTCCTGACAACATTGAAAGTCCACGAGAAGAACTACTTGAAGTTCCTCCTTCCAAAAGGAGACCTACTTGGTACCGAGAGACGGTACAAGAACCCGAGAAGCATAAAGCTGCTCCAGGAACTTTCAGAGAAAGCATAAGACCACAAAAGTACTCCGGTCTTATGAGCCAGCTTATCAGTTCAGAACCTTCATCATACGAAGATGAAGCAAGTAAACATGTATGGGTTGATGCCATGATTGAAGAGTATAAGTCAATCATGAAGAATGATGTTTGGGAAGTTGTTCCCAGACCTGCAGGAAAGTCAATAGTGACTTCCAGATGGCTTTATAAAATCAAGCATGCCGCAAATGGTAGTGTGGAGAAGTATAAAGCTAGATTCGTAGCTCGTGGCTTCACTCAGAAAGAAGGCATTGACTATGACGAGACATTTGCTTCTGTTGCCAGGTACACTACCATCAGAACCGTCATCTCACTTGCTGCAATTTTCGGATGGATGTTAAGACAACCTTTCTCAATGGTAAGATTGAGGAAGAAGTTTATATTGAACAACCTGAAGGATTTGTTACTCATGGGAAGAATACCCATGTATGTAAACTGAAGAAAGCCTTGTATGGGCTAAAACAGGCTCCAAGAGCCTGGTATGCCAGGATGGATGGATTTCTCCATAGTTTGGGGTTTTCCAAAAGTACAGCTGATGACTTGGGGTTTTTCATAATCATGTCTTGATACTTGTTCTATATGTAGATGACTGATTTCTTACAGGTGATGAACAGTTGATAGATCAGTGTAAGAGGGAGCTTACCTCTGAATTCGAGACGAAAGATATTTGATTGATGCATTACTTCCTTGGCTTAGAAGTCTGGAAAAATCCAGGTGAGATCTTCCTGACACAAGGAAAGTATGCAATAGATATCTTGCAGAGATTTGGGATGCAGGACTACAAGTCCATGAGCGTACCAATGACTACCAACTTGACAAAGTTGCGGGATTCAGCCTCTAGTTCACAGAATGTGGACTCTACTCTATACAGACAGCTCATCGGTTCCCTGATGTATCTCGTGCATACGAGACCAGACATCTGCTACACAGTGAATGCACTGAGTCAGTTCATGTCAGATCCAAAGCACATACACTTGGTAGCCTCCAAACATGTACTCAAATATGTGCGAGGGACTATCACTTATGGGCTCAGGTATACTTCCAATAGTGGAGTATTGTTATCTGGATATTCAGATTCAGATTGGGCTGGCAGTGCAGTCGATCGGAAAAGTACCTCTGGTTATTGCTTAAGCATGGGATCAACTATGATCTCTTGGTCCAGCAGGAAGCAGGGTTCCATAGCTCAGAGTACAGTTGAGGCAGAGTATATTGTGCAAGCGATGCCTGCAAGGAAGCAGTTTGGCTCAGAAAGTTGTTATCTGATCTGTTCGAGGGAAAGCTTGACTCAACGATCATCCATTGCGATAATCAAAGTTGCATAAAGCTTTCAGAGAATCCAGTGTTTCATGACAGATCGAAACACATTGAAATGAGGCATCATTTCATCAGAGACCTAATGCAGAGAAGTGCTTTGAAGTTGTAGTACATTCGTACAGATGAACAGATTGCAGATATCTTGACCAAGCCCCTGACAGCATCAAAGTTCATGTACTTTCGTGACAAGCTTGGTATGGCAGAGAATGCCTCTCTCGCTAAGAGGGAGTGTTGATTTTTCTGAGCAACATCGAGAGCCCTTCTCTTCGGAGAATGGGACCACCTGGTCTGAGACCATGGTGAAGACCCAACCCAGTGTTGAGTGACCATTCTGTTGAATGGTAGATATTTGGTCTCAGACCATGATATAGACCCAAATCTGCCCTAGGTAGACTCAACCTTGTGTTGAGTAGACATCTGGTCTATGATCACAATGTAGACCAGTTTGGGACTGGTAGACTCAGCTTAGTTCTGAGTAGCCATTCTCTTGGAGAATGAAGACACTGTAAGCCCTAGACTGGGTCTGTGCATGTGTGTGGCACTTTGACCCTTGATCTATGAGCTTTGTGTGCTTCTCCAAGGATTAGCTACCCTTGGTTAAGTTACCCTAGTACCAGATCTAGGGGTCACACAGTGTGTGAGGTAAAAGCATTAATAACTCTCTTGGTTTATGATGATGCACTTTTGAAATAAAAAAGGTACCATAGGTAATGACCACAGGGGCACTTGGAAAAAGGTCAAAGTCAAAAGTCAATTTAAATAAAGACTTTTGTACTACAGGAAAAGGACCACAGGTGGAATCAAAATTAAATAAGGACTTTTGCTTAAAGTCAAAGGAAAAATAAAAGTACCTGTTTTGGTAGAAGTGAAAGTGAAATTAGGAAAATAATAAAAATATTATTATTTTTATTTTTCCTAATCTTGTCCACTTACAGGTGAACAAAGGCTATAAAAGAAGATCAAGTCTTCTCATCTACAACACACAAGTTTTCTCTCACAGGTGATACTGCTATTTTATTGAAGTCTTCTTGAAGATTGTTTTTGCCTCAGCTAAGGCATTCATTTCCAACAAACCCTCAGCTAGGGTTTTTATCAGAAAATCAATCTTCAACACTTTGTGGACAACCACTTTCAGCATTTCGTTTTTGGGGTAGTTTTCCTTTTTTTTTCGTCTAGCCATCTTTTCCCTTTCTCTCTCCTCACGGGCTGTCCATCTTTCTCTCTCTGGGCAGAAAGAAAAGACAAGTCGGGCAGATCGAGCAGCAGAACAGTCAACGGGAAGACATACAATCAGATCTGTACGGCCGTACAGTTGTACGGCAGCAAGGTACATCCAGTGAGGTATTTTTAGATTTGACGTGGACAGTCTAATTTTTGCAGACAGGAGAGAAAATTTCTATTTTTTGAAAAAACCCTTATTTAGAAAATTTTTGTAATTCTGGAAATTGTGGGTAAAATTATCAGTCTGATTTTTATTGATAAATTTTACAGTACTGTGGGTAAATTCCAAATCTGAAATTGAGGAACTTTTTGAAGAATTTTTTGAGTCATCTCATTCACGAGATGAGCTATTAATGCTTTTGGGGTTTTTGTCCTTTGAAGGTTTCCCCAGTGAAAAATATTTTGTCCATGTGTGTTGATGTGATGAATGTGTTTTTACTACACTGCTGATTTGTTTAAGTTCATCTGCAAATTTTTTGCTAATGCTAAAAATTCAATAGCTACAACACCCTATTTAACAACAGCTATTGGAAAGAGGCTACGACCCCTTGGTTTTATCAGCTGCTACTGAAAGAATGCTACAACGACCCCTTGGTTTTATCAGCTGCTACTAAAAGGATGCTACGACACCCTATTTGCCAGCTACTACTGGAAGGAGGCTACAACCCCCTGGTTTTATCAGTTGCTACTGAAAGGATGCTATGACACCCTATTTACCAGCTACCACTGGAAGGAGGTTGCGACCCCCTGTTTTGTCAGCTACAACTAACAGGATGCTATGACATCCTTATTTACCAGCTTCTACTGGAAGGAGGCTACAACCCCCTTGCAGGGCTGTAGCCTACTCTAGCACCACCTTGCCACCCTAATATGTTTTTATCAAACTTCTAGATCTTCTTATGTCTTCAATTCAGTCACCGGTTTCTCATCACTTCCTTGGTCTCTGTTTTTTGCTGTTGTTGCTACATGGATCTGGACTACAGAGACATTTAACTTCCAATTCAGGCATTTGCTTTTATATCTTTTATTAGTACAACATTCATCCAATATTCATGTCTCTTCAGCAATAATCGCATCCCATAAAATGTGCCTCTTCATTTACTCTGTTTTAATCTATCAGTCACGCCCTGTTTATTTTAACTCTGTTCAATTAATTCTTCTCGTGTTTTAAATAATACAGTCACATCCCTTTTTAATAATCATAACACTATTTATGATTAATAAACTCTACTTAATAATTAATGTACTTCTGTTTATATCTGCTACAGGATTAAACTCTGTTTATGAATAATAAAACTCAGTTTAATTTATCAGCCTCGCTCTTTTTGTCACAAATCCTTCAACAATTTCCTTTCCAGAAATATCTTTCCGCAAAATGTTTTTCCGCTTCCGCAATTACCTTTCTGCAACGACCTTTCCACAAATCGTCTTTCCGCAATTAACCTTCTGCAACGATCTTTCCGCAATCTGCGTGAACTCCTTCCTTCTGCAATTGTGGGTTGCGGGCCTGCCTTTCAACTTTTTCGAAATAGGCTTCCGCAATCGTCCTTTTTGCAATTAACTTTCCGCAATTGCGGATTGTGGATTGCGGGTATGCTTTTCCCAAATTTCAAAAGACGACTTCTGCAATTATGTGGCTGCAACGTTCTTGATTGCGGATGTGTCTTCCAACTTTTTTCCGAAATGGGCTTTCGCAAATCTTTTTCCGCAACTCCTGTGAACCGTCGATCGCTTGTGGAATCCTCCTTGTCCGTTGATCAGCGATCAAACACAGAACTTCACTCCGGAATGTTATCTTCCGCGCACATTTACTTTGCGGATCCTTTCCCCGTCGTCATTCTATCTTCTTTCTTTTGATCTGGACTGTCCGACTTTGTCTAATTTACTATTTGCTTTGAACAAGACCATGGACAGATAGTCACTTAAACAAGCTATAGCCTGATAGGATGGAGCGGGCATTTTCCTTAACCTATGAATTATGGAGGGCATTTCCTTAGGGCAGTTTTGACTAATACTTTCATACTTAGTCAATTTCCAATGTTTCACAAAATTGCCATGCTTTTCCAGAATGATGTCAAATTGCAACACTGACTTCATGATAGCATCAGAACACCATCATGTGTCTTTCCAGCCTCATCACACATGCCACATCATCATGCATGCCATGTCATCGCTTCCTTTGTTATTCCTTTGTCTTACACTGAGTTTGCCTTGCCATCATGTCCTTGGTTATTCCTTTGTCATTACTGAACTCCTTTGACATCAATGACAACTACATTCAACATCCTATATTACCAAGTGAAGCCTAAGGCCTCAATCAAACTGCAATGTGTGTCTGAAGTAGTTGCTGCTCCTGTTGCCACAGTTGTTGTGTGCTGTCTCGTCTTCCACCTATCTGTTGTCCTTGTTTACCTTGTCTCTAGGGATGAAAAGGAAGCAAAAAAGCTTGGCATCTGAGCCATACCAGGATGGATGCCAGGTAGTTGTTGAGGTTGATAACCAAATCCAGCAGGTGGTGTCAGAATCAGACCATGAGGGCCCTGACCATAGAACAATTGCTGGGGGGAAAGCCTTTAAACACCAGGATGATATGCTGCAGATAAGCCTTAAAGCTCTTCTCCCTTCTTTCCATTGAGGCAGAACAATATAAAGTGACTTTCTCCCAACCATCTTTCCATTCATCTCAGAAACAACACGTATGGCTTTTTCTGGAGTAGAAAACGCCACAAAGCATGATCCCCTGCTCTGCCCTTCTGGCTCCCTCGTAACCTTGCAAGATATTATGGTTCCAAAATCTGTAAAATAGCTCTCTTAGCTTTTCTCATCAACAGAATCATCCAAATTTTTAACGGCATTCGCTGAGTCTTCTTGCTCAAACTGAACAAAACCATATCCTTCTGACTGGCCATTTTCATCAGTGGCCACTTTGCAAGAAAGAAATGGACCGAGAGCACAGAATGTATCATGCACTGCTCTGTTATCTATTGATTTATCAAGATTTTTTTATAAAGACATTTGCAGACCCACCTTTATCAATGCTGGGATCCCGGTGGGAAAACATTATTCTTATTGGCTTCCCATTTACAAGACTGAAAATTAGAACATTCAGAGCATGGCTAGCTCTTTCTGCTGGAAACGAACAAAAGAAAAATCCTGTGTGCAGAGGTCATGACCTTGTTTTCTGAGTGCTAATCTGCTATAAATGACCTCACTTGCTGGGCCGATCTCTTGTGTTTTTGCAGGTCTTGAAGGAGGATTGTTACTACTGTTAAAACTGCTGAAACAAAAACAGTGAAACTATCTCCAAAACAGTCACGGGCTAAGCGTTTTTGCTGCGACAAAACAATCCTTTTCACACATCAAAATTGCTGGTAATATATGCTGAAAGTGCCCTGCTTACAGGTTAAAATGGCCTCCTCCTTTCCCAAGTATTACTCTGCTATAGATCTACAATTTAGGGCAGCAAATGAAGGCTTCCCTGTACTCAAATAGGGGCTGGAGAGTGACCAGTAACCAAAGAAAATGCCATCAAACCTCCTGTAGCTTCCTCCAAGGTGTCAGCCCCCTGAAAGATGTGAAAAGAATTCACGTATGGATACCCATGTCAAAATGGAGGGTAACAGTGTGTATGCTTGCTTTCATGAAACAGGGTTACCTTCAAGTTTTCTTTAGCTGCCTTGAAACTTTTCATGGTCATCTTCAAGATTCTTGTCATAGATTACAATTCAGAATTAATGAGATAACAGTAACAGGTCTTGACAGTCCATCTACTGGGTTTGTTACTTTTAACTGCGATTTCATTTAGTAAGTATGATGTAATTCTGTTCTCCAGCTTAATAACAGTGATGTGATTTAGGATAGACATGTGAATTTTAGTTATATATTTTCTAAAGTATGTGTTAGCAGATTTTGGCATTCCTAGAACAACAGTTCTAAGTGGCTTTTAAGATTCAGCGACCTAGAATGTAAGAAATTCTTTTAGTGCAAAAGTCTGTTTACCATGGATTAAGAAAATCTTAATGGGCTTGACCAACCCTGGCTGTCTCACATTGTCAAGATGCTTATCCATTTCAACCTATCTACATGTTAATGAATTCATGGTCGATACTTTCAACCATTCTTGGCCCTTTAAATTGAAAATCCAGTTGAATCTACAAAGACACTTCAAACCAGTCTTTGAGATGTAAAATCATAATCTAATCAGTTAGAGTTTGAGAGAAAGTAACAGTCACCCTGTTGAGGGGAATCATGACAGCTGGATGCTGAACATGGATATCAACTTCCATTCAAATCCAGTTTCCTCATACTTTATGTATGTTACAATGTATGCCCACATAAGTGCTTCATGCAAGGCTCTAAATTTTGATTGTTCTATCGGTTCCATTAATAATATTCAGAATCTCACTTGTAAAGTAGGAATGCATAGTGCAGATCAATAACTGTTGTTGAATTAAATGTTGTGGGCATACCATCAATTCTGTTCTCATCTATCTCTCAGTGGATTTGAATTTCCATGATTTCCATTTGAGCAAAGCGACCAAAGTGACCCTACAAGAAACAATGAAGTACCAATTGAAAATATATGGAAACACATCCAAGTTAATATTAGTTGGGGTAATGTAACATAAGCTTCTCAAATTGTCTTGGCTATACATAGTTTAGAACTTAAAAGAAAAACAGAAGGAAACCATTTCCTGCACAATAATTGTAAAATTGACAAATTGTCATTAATGGGTTTAAATTTTAAAGATTGTGTTTCCGTATTAAGCAGCAAAACACCATACTAATAAGCAGAGGAGACCTCTCTGACTAGGATTTACTCATATTATGTGGATCAATTGATTTGAAGCAGCCAAGTTTACAACCTTTGGAAATAAGCCACAAATGGTAGTAAAAACACAGTTTGTTCCTTAAATATCACAAAAAGGATTTCAATGCAATGCGTGTTTAGAGACACCTTAAACAGAGTCTTGGTCTTAGTATACTTAAACAATCTAAAGCCCAGCAATATATACTACTGTCTATACATATCTTCATTGAATGAGTACAATCACAACCTAATTTTGTTTTTTTATTATACACAATCTAGATACCAACACATTATATCGTCCCTCGTTGGGTGAAGCAACTGGCTATAAGTCCCTTGTTTACAGATCACAAAATGGTTGCTTCCCACGAACACCTGCCTTGATGAAGTCTTATAACCCAAAATCCATGGCATTCTAAGATGAATCTTCATTGGGTTTTGACAGAAAGTTCTTTGGTTTCATATTCCGATGTACAAAGTCGTGTAGATAACACTCAGTAGCAACTTTCAGTCTTTTTGTTGCCATATCAATTTGTAGTAACGACCTTCCTCACATAAAAACACAATTTCATGTTCAGTCGAAGCATGCAAGATCTGGAGTAAAAACTAGCAGAGATCCATTTTAAACCGGTATCTCTCTCGGTACTTGCTAGATCCAGGTTTAAAATGGATCTATGCTAGTTTAATTTTTTATTTTATTTATTTAAGTGGATATATAATTATATTTTTTATTTATGTCGGCTAGCATAACGTGAGTGACAGGATCTCCCCCATATTGGGTTGGAGAACACCTTGCTTCTCTGGGTGCAACTAGCATAACCTGACTAACGTGACCGTATCTTCCCCATACTGGATTGGAAAACACCTCGCTTCTCTCGGTGCAATAATGAAAATCGATTGTGAAAAGTTTTTCCATGAAATATAACAAGTGTTAAAATCCCATCAAAGATCATATCCTTTATTCAAGTTATTTTCATATCATCAACCAGAGCTCGATCATGACTCTTTACTAAAATGAGATAGGCATGCTTGAGATGGATAAAAGTACAAGACATATATGATGATGTAATTTTTAGATATTTTCGTTTTTGGCCATTTTGAATAGAGGTCGTTGGCTCTTTTTTCTCAACTTGTGTTTGTGAAAAAACCTTTCACTTTCCTTCTTCGTCCCTTTTTCATTCCTTTGAAATAAAAACTGCGCCTTTGACAAGGCAGCTTTAATCCTTCAATACAAGATTTTGAAGGACATGTGATGTGAACACATGGAGAAGACTTGGAATTCTCTGTTAGAATTCACGTTCCTGAGTGAGAATCAGGGCAAAACCCCAAATTACTTCTTCGTGCACAAGTGTAAAAACTTCTTCCAGAGATGCAGGACTTGGTACTAATCTTTGTAAATACACTTCATTTGGGATGAAGTATTCTCTCTTTGGATCTCGGTTAGGGTTTTCCATTGATGAAATTTCCTCTACCACAATGTTATGTGATGAGATATAAGACTTATCCTTCGCTTTTTTGTGGTGAAGTTGCACAAAGAGAAGTTGCAAAGTTTAGAACATTTGTGTTGCAGTAGGTTTGAAAAAGATTGTTGTGCTTTTAAAAATGTTTAGGTTTATGGCAAGGTTTTGAAACTTGTTTCTATGGTCATGTATATGATCATGTTCAAGTGATTTTCATATAAGTATTTTGTAAGAACTTCAGTTGCAAGGTATAGCAAATTGTGAGAGTCAAAATTAAAATTTGAGAGTTGTGTTGAGTTTGCAATCATTGAAAACCTACAGCTAACCTATATCGAAGGTTAAATTGTCACATTTGTATAAGAGGAAAAAATGTGTAAAAACATTTTTTAATGAAAGTACGAGCCTTATTTAAAATAATGATCTATCCAAAATGAATTATATCAGTTTATCTTAAATATTTGCTATATAACCTTCCAAACATAGACTAGTATTGGCCCAATCCATCTGAAACACCTGTGACCTAATACCAAGGACCTGCCAAAATGATCGACTCTTCTTGAAATATTAAAGCTGAATAATTCCTAATGGTACAATAACAAGAATTTGGTGCACACAATGTGCCAAATGTGACAATGTGAACTACAATGCAAATGAAATTATGAAAATGCAACTGAAAAGAAGACTTTTAACATGTATCTTAAAGCAGGTAAATCAAACATATAACCACAAAATGTGAATCGAGAACGTTGACATGCAATAGTTAATCAAGATCAAAAGAATGAGGACTTGAAACTTAAAACTTGGATGTAAAGGCCTAATCAAAAAATCAATAGAAGGGTCCCCAAGTCAGTGAGTTTGAAGCATGTTTCTCAAAATCGAGATATCTTGGGATTCACACATGTTTGGAAAATCAGTTAGTGCCAAAAGATGGGTTTTGACAACAATACAACCAGGATATTGATGGACCTTTTCTCACCTTAAACTTTATTTTATTTATAAAATATATGTTTTCTTTCAAAAGTAGCAAACAAAGTTTTATGTGAGTTAAGCATTGCTACTTGGTTGAGAAAAATGATAGCTGGTGATTGGTGATTTATTGTATAATTGGTAGTAAGTTCTTTTGACAAAGTGGAATTGCTCAGTACAATCAACATGGGTTTTCCTCAACATAAATCAACATGGATTTTCCTCAACATAAGGGTCCAATTAGATCTTACATTGTTTAGAGTAGGGAATCAGTTTTACTTATGACCCATATACCATTATGGTTGCTTGGATTGGGTTTTATATGCAATGTGCAATCCTACATTAAATGTAGAATGTGTTTTACTCTAAATTATGTTTACATTTAACAACTAGAAAAATTAAACATAAAACGTACATACCTTTACATATTTTCACCATATTACTCAACAAATAGTTACTGATTGTTTAACAATGAAATATGTAGTATGTAGATAACTAATTATCAATTTAACAATCAAATATGTAGTATGTAGATAACTAATTATCAATTTAATAATAGTATGAAAGGGGTGGCAGGTGCTGGTGGGAAAATCTCTTCCCCATAGAGAATAATGAGCATTCAGTATGCCTGGAGTATTAGAAATGCGACTAACAACCAACCTGAGGCTCCAGTGCTAGCGCTCCTTCTCAGCTGCACCCTCCATCATCTTGCACCCGGACTTCGCATAGGAGTGATATGTGTAGACTTAAGCATCTTCATGATTCCTCGATCTGGAGAATTTATAACGCTGTCGAAGGATCGTCCTTTTCACCACAACAGTTGGAGGATGATTCTAGAGAATACTCAGCACCCGGTTATGTAAGTACAAAGAAACGATGGTTGTTAACTGCAAGCTCGCATGAGTAATATTGAGTCCGTCGATTCGACATTAAGAGAAAAGATGGGAAGCACGAATGGGGATTACTGGAATGGCATTAAAATGAACACGCTCGATCTCATTGTAAAGAGAATCGAGTCGCAAGATAACAATGAAGGGAGAAGGAATTCTCAGAGCTCCTTGATCAGTTTTTGTCTTCAGAAGGAAGTTTTGCAGCTCAGCCAAGGGAATGTACGGGAAGAGAAAGGGGGTGGGGAAAGCACAACCTACTCCAATGAAAGAAGAACACTATGATGAATGATGAGGAGGAGACATAACCGTCTCTACAATCACTAATTAAATGGCACCTTTAACTTTGTCTTTAAAATATTGAGTCTAAACTTCATAAGTGGTCCATAATGGAACACACCATGGAAAAGTCAACTATTCAAAAGTCAATTTATACATAATCAACTCCCTTGCTATTGGCTATAGTCCCTTTTGCAAAGTGTTATTTCAAAGAGTTAATTAATGTTATATCTTTTGAGGGGATTGAGATGTATTCCCTCAATCTTGCTTGCGTGACATTGGAGCAATCTCTATGGCCCATCTTTCTAGCTTGATGATATTCTTTAGATCCTTCATAAACTATTGTGTTGTTGTAGGTGCATTTGATATCTTTAAATCACTATCTCAACTACTTAGAAGTGTCAGAGATATTTGTTCCATGATTCCTTAAGGTTGTTTTTCAGTTTGGTGCATGTAAAATTCTGGCTAGCCAATGCTATTGTTGTGTCGTCTATTTCTTTCTTACTTGTCTTTCACAAATCATTAAGGGAATTTGTCTCTTCCTCCTACCATCTTCTCAGTGTATCAAATCCTATATGTATACCTTCCTGTTGATCTTTCATCACTTTCATTGTTTTCGAAAACTGATTAATCTACAATACACATTCTTGCAATTTTAATAGGTTATGGCACACAGTTATTTGTACTACATTTAGTTCATCACGTACTTCCATAGTGCAAGAATTCTATCAAGTTGATTATCTCATCTAGGTAGTACTTTACTTGATGCTTCAACATGTTTAATTTAGCAAAGCTTGGGATCCTCGAGCCTGGATGAATTCACTATGAACGAAGGTTGAAGGAGAAAGAAGCAATTCAGTGTACACTGATCAAATGTTTATGGTGAAATTGAACAACCAAGAGACAAAAATTGGTCAGCATAACATTACATCAATAATCATTAACCTCTATGTAATACAATGATCATACAATAGGAAGAATTCAAATACACTAGGTAGGATTCGAATTCACCAACTTGGAATGAATCTAGTGCTAACTCGATGTGGGAAAATCACCACTGGGAACTCACTAATGCAACTCAAGACAACTAAATCAGTTCTTAGTCAGTTAACTGAACAAAGTAGGTAGGAAAAGGCGTATGCCTCCTAAAATAGGCAAATGTGACGCCAGACTAACTGGAGATTAATTAAATGATGCCCATCTGAGGATAACTCAACACAGACTAGGGTGAACTGATTATGGGACTCACATGACTCAATGTGGGCTCCTAAATTATAGGGGTTGGCCTTTGGAGCTTCTAAACTCATGCAAACTGACACATCAAGTGGTAGGTGGGTCCCAGATGAATTTCCCATGGCATTAGTGAAGTGGCAACAAACTCCTAAGCTAGGAAATGACATTTAGACTATGGTGGTCAATGAAGGATTATAATTAATCCTAACACCCCCCCTTAATCCAAACTTGGACAACATGGGCCCTGACAACTAAGACCAAACGTCACCCATACAATCTAATGCAAAGATAATTGCTCAATGAACCGAATAAATGGGGAAAACCTCATGGAGCACCCTGCCTCCACCCCCCCCAAAATGAACAAGAAAACTAGGAACAATAATTGAATCAACCCTTTACATCAAGAAGAGATCTAAGATAGACAAATCTCTTTTCAATGAAATATTTGGTGAATATGTCTGCAATATGCTCCTCTGTAGGGTAGTAATGTAGAATGATATCCTTACTATGCACTAGTTCCTGGATGTAGTGCATCCGGACTTCAATGTGCTTGGTCAGCTACTTTTGTATTGGATCACTGGATATCTTGATTTCACTTTGATTATCGCAGAAGAGGTCTACTAAAGGAGAAGTGTGAATTGCAAACTCTGTTAGAATCCCATGTAGCCAAACTGCTTGAATAGCTACATTCACAGCCCCCCTATACTCTGCTTCAGCTGAAGAGATATCAAGAGTTGCTTGCTTCTTGCTTGGCCAATAGATTGGTCCTGATCCTAGCATGAACAAAAATCCTGATGTAGATTTCCTGTCAATACTATCACCATCCCAGTTTGAATCAGTAAAACCAATCAGATCTAGATGTGTACCAACAGAATAGTGGATCCCAAACTACCTCGTACCTTGTACATAATGCAAGATGTGATTTGTTGCTTTCCAATGCAGCTCATGTGGTTCATGCATGAATCTGGAAACAACACGCATAGCATAAGATAAATATGGCCTTGAATGGGTGAGGTACAACAGGCTACCAAGGAGTTGTCTGTAGAGTGTACTATCAACCAATGGTGTGGAACCACCTTCTTCCAACCTGATACCAGATAAGAAGGGGAAGGGTGTTGCTTTACAATCAATCATGTGGAATATTTTGAGCAAATATCCTATGTATCTAGACTGTGTAATCATGATCCCCGAAGATTTTTCATTCATTTCAAGGCTAATAAACTACCTTAGCAGCCCAAGATAAGTCATGGAGAATGCTTTGCTCAAAGCTAATTGGATATCCCTCAATCTAACAATTGAGCCACTAGTAATGAGCAAGTCATCCACATATAGAACAATCAACAGTAAGGAGCCTCCCTTTTGCTGCATGTATACATTGTAGTCAGAATTGCAACTCTCAAATTTCTGTGACATTAGGAAGGCATCCATCTTGACATACCATGCTCTTGGGGCTTGCTTGATCCCATACAAAGATTTCCTTAGTTTGCAAACCAAGGATGAATCTTCAGTGTAACCCTCAGGATGTCTCATGTAGATCTCCTCTTCTAGGTCACCATGGAGGAAGGAACTCTTCACGTCCATGCGATGTACGTCCCACCTCTTCGAAGCTGTAATGGCCAAAAATAGCCTTATGGAATCCATTCTTGCAACATGAGTGAATGTCTCATTGTAGTCCATCCCATAAAATTGTGAGTGCCTCTTTGCCACTAACCGAGCCTTGTACTTGGCGTGGTACTTGGTAGTGGATTTATCATATACCAGTTTGGTCTTATAGATCCATTTGCACTAAACTAGCTTCCTCCTAGGAGGAAAAGTGATATGCTCCCAGGTCTTGTTGTCTTTTAGCGAATCATACTCATCATCCATGGCTTCCTACCATCTTGGATCATGGAAAGCTTCTCTGTAGCACTAAAGATCAGACCCCATCATCATGAAGCACCTCTCTGGGAGAAGTGGATCTGTATGGAAGAGTGCAAGGTTTTCATCGTGATATTGAGATCTTGTCATTCTTTTGTCATATGGATCCCCAATACTATTCCCACTAGCTTCAATGATATTTTGGGCCCATTTAGGCCTTGGGTTGGGAGCATGTGCTGGATCTGGATCTGGTTGAGATTCATTCTCAATATCAAGATATTGATACTCTTGATCCTAATATTCAGAATATGAATATGAAATATTAGTTAAGTTATCATCATCTACAAATGGAATTGATTGAGTAATTATACCTACCTCTTCAAGTGGTTGTAGATCATGCAGCATATCTTCATTGAATTGGACACTTCGTTATATGAAGCATCTTATGGTTGCAATCTCTACATCATCTACATATCCCAGTAGTCTGTGTTCGCTACTTTGAAGTTGGAAGGCTTTCCTCTTGTTAGTTGGAATGCTGGCCAATGCTTTGGATCCAAAAATTCTCAAAATGTGAGACATTGGGCTTATGTCCCATCAATGCTTCGAATGAAGTGACCCCAACCACTGACTTGTGGGGCACTTTGTTTTGGATGTACAAAGCATAGTTCATTGCTTCATCCCACATATATGATGGAGGATTTCTTACTTCAAGAAGACATGTAGCCATCTGTTACAAAGATCTATTCTTCCTCTCAGCTAACACCATTTTGTTGTGGTGTGTATGGGACTTAGTGTTGCATTTGAATACCTGTTGAAGCGCACAATTGTTGGAATTCTCTTTTGATGTACTCTCTTCCATTATCTAATCTGAGTGCTTTGATCTTCTTCCCAAGAGTGTCCTCAGCTAAGGATTTGAAAATTTCAAAGGTTTCAAACACCTCAGAATTCTGCTTGAAGAAGTAGATCCAACAATACCTTGAGTATTCATCAATGAAGGTCAAAAAACATATGGATCCATTCATATATGTTGTGGGAATTGATCCATGGAAATCACTATGAACTAGATCAAGTGCAAAGGAAACTCTTCTTTCCTTCCCAACCTCATACCTTCGCTCTGGGTGCTTACCTACAAAGCAACCATTACAGACACCTTCAGAGGACTTGATGAGAGAAAGTCCCTCAACAATCTCTTGATTGTGCAACTGCTGGTGATATTTGAAATTCAAATGGCAAAATATTTCATGCCAAATCTTGCTTGTATCATTAGCATGAGTCAATAAGGCATTTGGATATGGTTTAGAAAGAAAGTGAGAAAAATCATATTCCTTGAAGGCATGATTTGCAGCTCCTTTCACTACCAGGTTCCCAGTATAAATTTTAGATATCTCCACTGAGTCAGGATCAAATGTGACTCGCTATGGTGAGCCAGTATGGGTCATCTAGTATACAAAGATAGATTTTCTTCCAGGGGGGGCACATAGAGGACATTCTTGAACACTCCATGCTCAAATTTAATTGAACATTTCCTCACAGCTGGGATTTGAGAATCATCTCCCATGTGAATGATTGGTCCACTAGAGAGATCCATAGAAGAGAATGGTTCTTTGGAGGCCACCATATGGTTGGAGGCTCCAAAATCAATGAGAAAATATTGTGACTGAGAAAATCCTGCCTTCAAAGCATGGCATCTCTCATGATATTTTGTCTTGTTTCTAGGATCGGGATTCCTTGCACATTCACAAAGGGAAATATTGTTCTGTTCAAGGAGTATAGACATCTGGTCTATGGTCTTCTTCACACACAGGTTCTCTAGATGATTTCCTCTCTTGTAGTATGAGCACTTGGCCTTGTCAAACTTTGTGTGCTTGTCCTTCTTGGACCTATAGGATCCTTCTGAAGGATTATGCTTCTCCTTAGGCTTGAAATCAATGTTCTTCTTTTCCTTTCCTTTCTGCTTCCCCTTTTCTTGCGCATTCTTAGTATCCCCAACTAAGAGAGCCCGATTTTTGGAGGCTTTGAGGGATCCCATCTGTATCGACTTATCTTGTTCCTGATTAAGAGAATCTGTGAAGGCATCAAGGTATGGCATTCTCCAATTAATAATTGTTAGTATCCCAAAGTGAAAGGTGGAACGAACACTAATAATTTTGGGCCAAGTTTTCTTAGAATTGAGGGCACCAATTGCTCATCTTTCTTGTTAATCTGTAATGTCCCCATTCAAATAATTGCATAGCAGGACAATTCCATCAATCCTACTAGTTCCCTAGGTTGGATGGATACATTTGGAATTTTAATAAGGGAGATAATAAATTATGTTCAGACATTAGAATGGGATAAATATTTAATAATGTAGCTTATTAAATAAATACAAGAGAAAATTGAAGTGGCAATGGAGCATGGAGACTATGGGGCCCACATAAGCTAGAAATTTGGTGCCACATGGCATCCTCCTCTTGCAATTTTGAATCCATGGGAATCCTAAAGGTTATTGGATGAGTTAGAAGGCTAATACACTTGGCCATATCCATCATAGGTCGAATTTGGAAGGAAATGTAACTTACATGGGATAGGAAGGGTCATTTTGGAGCTAGTGAGACACTTGGACTAGATTCCTAGCTCTATGACAACAATGATGAAGTTGCTATGACACCTATGAAAGAAATAATATCTGAAAGCTGACATCTGACATGTCAGGTCGAAATAGAGAATCTAAGAGAGTTCTTGTGGAGTTGGGGAAGCTCAATGGGCTCCAACTCAAATTTGGGGAAGGTGAAAGGCTAGGAAAGGGAGGACACATGGAAAACCATGAGCACACACCCTAATTTGAATTGGCTTGAGATTTTGGATGGATTGGGAACCTTATAAGGATAAGGATGTTTATAAAATACAGGAAGCAACCAAGAGAAGGGCTTTTGATCATTTGAGAAATTGTCATTTGTGAACTCTGAGAGCGAGTGGACGACTAGTTTTCTTGCCTTAGCCAATTTCGAGGGTGAAAGATTCCCATCCAAGTTGGTGTTTGGAGATGCCACTCAGGTATTTCAAGGAGATTTTATGGAGTTGTAATTTCATGTGGAAGCTACAGGTCATCTCTTGGGTTCTTCTATCGCAACGCTTCCTCTCAACCATTTCCAGTTTTCTTTGCATATTCATGCTCATGGAGGGATTGCACCTTGGGTGAGCTCTTGTACTCTTTGGGAGAGATATTCCTAATATATTTATGATTTTAATCAGTTCAATATGTTATTTTCTTCGTTTTCATAAATTTTCAATTCAAAATACCCAAGAGTTGTATGTCAAAATTACTTTTAATGAGCAAACAATGACCATTTCCACTCTATTTTGATATATGCCATGGTAATGCTTATTATTTCGAATGGAGGAATGTCTCTCTGATAAATGTATGATGAATGGACTATCATTAATGCATATTTAAATTCTCATGTTCGGTACTTAAGCATTGGAAGCCATTTTACTCATTTTTATTGCATTGGGGGAAGATTTGGTGCATTTTCCCCAAGGGTCGAAATTATGATTTGGGAGCTGTTTTGGAAAGAGTCATAACAACTTGTATAAATTGAACCATGATGCATATGAGACTTTAAAAATTTTCCTTACACATCCCCTTCCTCTGTTCAGAAATTCAATAGGGGTTGGGAGCATTTGAGAAGCCATTTCCAGCATTTACTCGGAGAGGGGGGGGGGGATTGGAACCCCAAATTGCTAGTAAAGACTCCTACTTTGATCAGAACATAAAATTAGTTTGGATAAGTGATTGGAGGGTTATAAATAATCTATGAAAATAATATTTAAGTATTAATATCATTTATACACACTCTGAGAATATTTGAGAGCATTTGGGCCAATTTGGAGACCTAGACTTCAAAACTAGTCAAAGGTCGATATAGGGGAAAAAGTGAAAAAAATGGTCATTTAATTAAAATTCAAAAAGGGACATTAAAAGTGGTATCAGATCATGGTATTGGAACCTGATGGTCTTAACAACGAGCCAAAGCAATAATCCACCACCCTCATATCCTGAAGCTGAATGTGTTTTTGTTGGATAAGAAGAAGTAGTAGAAGAAGAGGTACATTCTACTGAAACTATGACTAATGAGGGGAAGGGATACACTGATCCTAAGAAGGTGGAATATATTAAACTTATACAACCTCTCTTTGATTACATAACCAAGAACATGAACCAGCAACTTATGAAAGGGTTCGAATTGTTGGTCAGCTAATTTGGAAGCAAATTAGGAGTAATAGGAGATAACAATAGTTCACAATCAGAAGAAAAGAAGACAATGGGTGAGCATATTTTCTCAAGAACATGACCTCATAATAGACCCTGTGAATTTCAGAGCACACCAAGGCCTACTGCACCTAAATTTCTTGTACCCAAAGAAGAGCCTAACATTCAACTTGAACTTGCTACAATGACAAAAGAATGGGATAAATTGGATGAAGATCGTAAAAGAAGTTTACCATTTGATCAGTATTTTCTTGCTGCAAACAAACTCAAAAAGAAGGAAGATAATAAGTCTCTATATAAAAACAAAGACTTAAATTGTGCCATTAGTAAAGTGCCACTCCCTACTTTTAATGGTTCCTCTCAAAGTTCTACTAACACTTGGGTGCAAAAATCAGATGTGTATTTTCAACTTAATCCAATGGTGGAAGAAGATTCCTTAAAAATGGCCATATTGCACTTGGAAGGATATGCCAATGAATGGTGGTTATATGGCCTGAAAAATTTGGGTCATGATAAGGTTAACAAATATGGATAATTTATTGACAGGGTACTAGAGAGATTTGAGCAAAAATATTTGGAATTGTCTTTCAAAGAACTAGCAAAATTGAAGCAAGTTGGGACACCGACTGATTATATGATGGAATTTAAAAAATTATCAGTCAAGGTGGATGATGTGTCTATGGGAAGGTTAGTATTACTATTCATTGAAGGCTTGGCTGAAACCTTAAAAGGTTTTTTCAAATCCCATATTCCCACTACATTAAAAGATGCAATGAGCTTGATTAGAGATCTCCAAAATGTGCTTCCTAGAACAAAATTTCCTCCTAAGCCTAACTTTAGATTTGAAAAGAAGCCTTGAAAAAGAAATGCACCTAATCAAAAGACTTTGTAAAGAGATTCAATTGAAAATAATAAGAAAGAAGGACTAAATAGGGATTAACTTCGAAGAAAAAAATTGTGCTTCACATGCTTTCAACCATGGACAGCGGAGCATAAATGCACTAAGGGAAAAGCTCAATACATAGAAGTATTTTCTGATAATGATGAGTATGAAGGGGGTATGGATGAATAAGGACACAATTCAGATCAAGAGGAATCATATGAGACAACAGCTGAAGAAGAAAGACAAGAATAAAATCAGCCTTCACCGGACAAAGCAAGAATGGCAGTATTTTCAGAAGTGCCTCGCTATCACACTATTCGATGCAAGGGTGTGGTATTAGGACAAAGAGATTCAGTTTTAGTAGATGGAGGAGCCACACATAACTTCATTGGTAGTGGAGAAAATTAAGATACATGCTGAACCATTCAATGGCTTCACAGTTGTCATTCCCGGTCACAACACAATACAGTGGAAAACAAGGGTTCCAAAGCTGCAAGTCACAGTAGGTAACTATACTTTTGTTGATAGTTTTTATGTGGTTGATGTTGCTAATACTAATGTGGTTTTTGTATTGAAATGGTTTTATTCTATAGGGGGGCATCTAGTAAATTATCAAATTCTTGAGATGAAATTTCAAGATTCGAAAGGTGTACTAAGGGTTGTGAGGGGGCAACACACTTACCCAAATCAAGTAGTGACTTGCAATAGTATGAGATCTATATTGAGGCATGGGAACATAGAATGGGATGTTGAATGTCATATCACATCTCCCAAGCCAAACATAAAGGTTTTTGAACACCCAAAGGAGATAGAGAAACTATTGAAAAAGTATGAATTGTTTTTTAGAGATCTTCCACATGGTAGACCACCTGATAGGGGGTTGAACACAACATTGTTTTGGAGGAGGGGACTCCACCCATTCAGATACCACCTTATAGATATCCCAATATATTTAGAAATGATATTGAGAAGGCCATTCAAGAACTCTTAGATTTGGGACTCATTAAATCAAGCTCTAGCCCTTATGCTTCTTCAGTAGTGTTGGTAAAGAAAAAAGATGGAACCTTGAGGATGTGTATATATTTTAGAGCTCTACACAAGAAGACCATCGAGAATAGGTATCCTATTCCTAGGATTGATGAGCTCATGGATGAGCTATTTGGATCCAAATATTTCTCCAAAATTGACATTAGATCAGGTTATCACCAAATTCGAATGAAGGAAGAAGATGTGCAAAAGACTACTTTTCGATGTCATTATGGTCATTTTGAGTTTCTTGTTATGCCATTTGGATTAACCAATGCTCCAGCCACATTTCAAGCATGCATGAATAGAATATTTTTCAAGTAGCTTAGAAGGTTTGTTTTGGTCTTCTTTGATGATATTCTCATTTACAGTAAAACTTGGGAAGAGCATTTGCATCATGTAGAGATTGTGTTGAGAACTTTACAAGAACAGTCCTTGTTTGCTAAGATGTCTAAATGTGAATTTGGGATGAATGAAATATTGTATCTTGGGCACATTATTGGGAAATAAGGAGTGAAAGTACACATGGAAAAAATCAGGGCTATCTTAGAATGGCCATCACCAAAAACATCACCAAATTAAGAGCTTTCATTGGAATATGCACATATTATAGAAAGTTTGTGAAAGGGTTCTTGAAGTTGACTTCTCCACTCATTGATTTGACTAAGAAGGATGCTTTCAAGTGGATGAAGAGGCTGAAAAGGCCTTCCAAAAAATGAAATAGGGAATGAGTAGTTGTCCCATACTTGCATTACCTGATTTTTCTAATCCTTTTGTTGTTGAATGTGATGCTTCAGGTGGAGGAATAGGGGTTGTCCTAAAGCAAGGCCAACACCCTATAGCATTTGAGAGCAGAAATTCGCAGCCTCATGAAAAAATATACTCCATATATGACAAAGAAATTTTGGCCATCATGCATGCATTGGTTAAGTTTCCAAAATACTTGGTAGGAAACAAGTTTGTGGTGAAAACTGACCACAATAGCATAAGGCACTTCCTCACCCAAAATGATCTAAATGAAAGGAAACAGAAGTGGGTAAGAAAGATTCATGCTTATGATTTTAATATTGAATATGTGAAAGAGAAGAATAACAATGTAGCAGATGCATTATCTCGAAGACCTTCTTTTTCTCTCATGGACATTGCTAAAGATTGGAAAAATATGTTACTAGTTGAATATGCCAAAGATAAATTTGCTTGTGATGTGTTAGATGTAATCAAGGGGGATGATAACTATATGATCGTGAATGGTCTGATATATTATAAGGGCATAATTTATTTGGTTCAATATTCAAATCTCAAGTACAAATTTTTGCAAGAAGCACATGATTCCCCACTAGCTCGCCATCCGAGGATATTCAAAACTTATAGGAAATTGAGGCAAAGATTATTTTAGAAGGGGATAAAGGAAGATGTTCAGAAATATGTGAATGAATGTAAGGTATGTCAGCAAAACAAATCAGAACTTACATTCCCATCTAGTTTATTGCAACCATTGCCCATTCTGGAGCAAAAATGGGACAGTATCTCAATGGACTTCATCACTGGGTTTCCCAAATATTTGGGTAAGGATTGCGTATATGTGGTAGTGGATAGATTGAAAAAAATTTCATTTATTTGATGTTACATCATCACATCATCTTTCAGTGCTGCACAAGTGGCTGATATTTTTTTCAAAGAAATCTTTAGATTGCATGGGCTCCCCAAGAGAATTGTAAGTGATAGAGATAGTAGATTGATGGGTGCTTTTTGGAAAGACATTTTTAGATTGGTGGGAACTCAGTTGAATCCAAGCAAAATATATCATCCACAAACTGATGGAAAAATAGAGAGGGTGAACCAATGGTTGGAAGGGTACCTAAGAAACTATGTGGGAGAGCAGCAAAAAGCATGGACAAAATAGGCTACACTTGGGTGAGTTTTTCTACAACGCCACTTTTCATATGTCAATAGGGATGCCTACTTTCAAATAATTATATGGTTATGATGCACTCACCCTTGTTGAGATGATCTTTGGTGATAGTAGAGTTCCAAAAGCTAAATATTCGGTGGAAGAGAGACAAGAAATTTTAAAGCTTTTAAAGACAATTCGCAGGTTGCCCAAAACCAGCAAAAACAATATGCAGATAGACATAGAGAAGAAAGAAAATTTTAGGCTAATTATTTAGTATATTTGAGGTTGCATCCATACACACAAACATCTCTCGAAAATAATTGGATAGAAAACCTAAAACCAAGATAGTATTTCCCATACAAGGTAGTTCGGAAGATTGGGGAAGTAGAATATGAGTTGGAACTTTTGGAGGGAAGTAAAATCCATAATGTATTCCATGTTTCTTGTCTCAAAAAATCTCTTGGTCGGAAAATTGTCACTTCAGAAATAATTCCTCCCTTGGATGATGAAGGTCAGCTCACACTTGTTCCGGAAAAGATTTTGAAGACAAGGGAAAGGAGATTGAGAAGGAAAACTATCAAAGAATACTTAGTACAATGGAAGGATATACCAAGTGAAGATGCCACATGGGAAGAGGAGAAGATTTTGTAGCATACAAATATGAAATTGCTTGAGGAAAAGCAATCTTGGGTGGGGAAGAATGTAGTGTCCCCATTCAAATAATTGCATAGCAGGAAAATTCCATCAATCCTACTAGTTCCCTAGGTTGGATGGATACATTTGGAAATTTAATAAGGGAGATAATAAATTATGTTCAAACATTAGAATGGGATAAATATTTCATAATGTATCTTATTAAATAAATAAAAGAGAAAATTGAAGTGGAAATAGAGCATGAAGACACATGGAGACTATGGGGCCCACATAAGCTAGAAATTTGGTGCCACGTGGCATCCTCCTCTTGCAATTTCAAATCCATGGGAAGAATAACGGTTCTTGGATGAGTTATAAGGCTAATACACTTGTACATATGCATCATAGCTCTAATTTTGGATGAAATTTAACTTACATGGGAGAGGAATAGTCATTTTGGAGGTAGGGAGACACTTGGACTAGATTCCCTAGCTCTATGACAACAATGATGAAGATGCTATGACACCTATGACACAAATCAGATCTGAAGGATGAAATATGACATATATGAAATTTCAGGTTTAAACATAGCATCCAAGAGTGCTCTCATGGAGTTGGGGAATCTCAATGGGCTCCAACTCGAATTTGGGGAAGGTGGAACGCTAAGAAAGGGAGGACACATGGCAAATCATGAGCACACACCCTAATTCGAATTGGATTGAGTTTGTGAATGGATTGAGAACCTTATAAGTCTAATTATTTTTATAAAATACAGGAAGCAACCAAGAGAATGGCTTTTGATCATTTGATAAATTGTCATTTGTGAATTGTGAGAGCTAGTGGATGACTAGTTTTCTTGCCTTAGCCAATTTCAAGGGTGAAAGATTCCCATCCAAGTTGGTTTTTGGAGAGGCCACTCAAGTATTTCAAGGAGATTTAATGGATTTTTAATTGCAGGTGGAATATACAGGGCATCTTGTGGTTTCTTCTATTGCAGAACTTCCTCTCAATCATTTCCAGTTTTCTTTGCATATTCATGCTCATGGAGGGATTGCACCTTGGGTGAGCTCTTGTACTGTTTGGGAGAGATATTCATGATCTATTTATGATTGTAATCAGTTCAATATGCTATTTTATTCATTCTCATAAAGTTTCAAGTCGAAATACCAAATATTTGGTATGTCAAAATGACTTTTAATGAGCAAACAATGACCATTTCCACTCTATTTTGATATATGCCATGATAATGCTTATTATTTTGAATGGATGAATGCCTCTCTGATAAATGTATTATGAATGTACTTTCATTAATATGTATTTCAAGTCTCATGCTCAGTACTTAAGCATTTGAATATGTTTTACTCATTTTTATTGCATTGGGAGAATATTTGGTGCATTTTCCCCAAGGGTCGAAATTGTGATTTGGGAGCTGTTTTGGAAAGAGTAATAACAACCTCTATAAACTGAACCATGATGAATATGAGACTTTAAAAATTTCCATTACATATCCCCTGCCTCTATCTATTCATAAATTCGAGTGGGGTTGGGACCATTTGACAAGCCATTTCCAGCATTTACCCCGGGGGGAATTGGAACCCCCAATTGCTAGTAAAGACTCCTACTTTGATCAGAATATAAAAATAGTTTGAAGAAGTTATTTGAGGGTTATAAATAATATATAAACATAATATTTAAGTATTAATATCATTCATACACACTCTGAGAATATTTTGGAGCATTTGGTCCAATTTGGAGACCTAGACATCAAAACTAGTCAAAGGTCGAAATAGGGGAAAAAGTGAAAAAATGGTCATTTAATAAAAATTCAAAAAGGGACATTACACAATACCACACTGATTTCACTACATGAAAAGGGATTTTAATTTTTAGAAGAATTATTAGATGGTTTCGAAGTTGCTGGGCTACAGAGAAATCAAATCATTCTCCAGAATATAACCTCTCATCTCATCCTTCTTTCCAAATAAGGATTGAGCTTCTCCCATAGTTTCGTTGGAGTTTTTAGTCCATCAATATGGAAGAGTAACTCCCTGGAGATATGAATTCACATGAAGCCAAATTATTTATCCAGCTTGTTCAGATACTTCAACTTCTCAAGCGGCTGCAACATAATTATGGGTGTCAAGGAGCAACATAATTCTTCATATTGTAGCTTCAAGGAGCAACATAATTCTTCATAATTATGGGTGTCAAGGCTAATGAACTCTCCATATTGTAGCTTCAAGGAGCAACATAATTCTTCATAATTCTTCAGTTTACCTACAAAAACACTTCAATTTAAGGTCAAACCAATTCAATCACCATCCATTTCGACATGTGCACTTTCTCTATGTGCATCACACCTAGCTAGACTTCTCTGGACAAATCTAGAGGGAGAAAGGCAAGAATACCAAGAATTATGTGGAACCCAATTACTTATGGTGCATCAATGGAAGTTTCCAAGGATTGAAGTTGGTTTGATTAGCTAGTCTAATACCATGCTTAATTTAGAAAAGCTTAGGATACTCACTCCTAAATGAATTCACCGTGAAAGAAGGTTGAAGGAGAAATAAGCAATTCAATGTACACTGATAAAACAATCATGGTGAAATTGAACAACCAAGAGACAAAAATTGGTCATCCTAACATTACATAAATAATCATTAACCTCTGTGTAATACAATGATCATACAATAGGAATAATTCAAATGCACTAGGTAGGATTCAAATTCACCAACTTGGACTAGATCCAATGCTAATTCAATGTCGGAAAATCACTAATGAGAGCTCGCCAATGCAACTCAGGACAACTAAATCAGTTCTCATTCAGTTAAATAAACAAGGTAGGTAGGAAAAGGTGCTTAACTCCTAGAATTAGGCATAATGTGGCACTATACTAACTAGAGATGAACTAACTGATTCCCATTTGAGGATAACTCAACATAGACTAGGGTGAGTTGATGATGGGACTCCCATGAATCAATGTCGGATCCTAAATTATAGGGATTAGCCTCTAGATCTCCCGAACTCATGCAAACTGGTTCATCAAGTGGTAGGTGAGCCCTAAATGAGTTCCCCATGGAACTAGTGAAGTGACAATAGACTCCTAAGCTAGGAAATGACATTTAGACTATGTTGTTCAAGGGAGGATTATAATTAATCCTAACACAACATGTCTATTATTTTCTTGAATTTTTGGAACTCCTTCATCATACTAGTCATGTCCGCTATTGTAGCTTGAGATCATGCTACTTATATAAGTTGTAGCTAAATGGTTTGCATAAGTGTATTGAATAATTGGAATTTCATTGCTTATAACAACTTCTTGATCTTAGGATATATTTGGTTTCTTATGTCTTTTTTGGACCACTTATCCTTTTTTCTTGTAAAAAAAGAATGAATCTAGAATGACCACTTGCTCTGTGTTAGTGAACGATAGTTGTCATGTGGTCAATCCTACCAATGGGAAATAAACTCTTATTATAGATTGCACCTTTGGCACATTTTATGAACTTGGGACACTTAGTCCATGTATCTCTTATCCTCATGTTTTTGTTTTCTATGCTAGGTTTATTGGTTCTTCTCCTCCTTTCCTATCTTGCTCTTCATTATGCCCAGTCTCAATTCTAAGAGTGCTATCGCCTTCTTTCATAATTGTTCATGCTTAGCTTCTTTCTGTTGATTTTTCTTTACAATTGTTTATATGATATCTTTAAACAATTAACCACTAGAATATCACTGAAAGAACAAAATGCACAAAAACATACAAACATAAAAATACAGATATTTTCCTCGGGGAAACCATAAGGGAGAAAACCTTGCAAAACTTCCTCAGCATAGAACTCAACCAGTGCAGTGTAAGACTCAGACAACAACTTCCTCCTTCTCTTTCATGCACTACTACTTCTCTCTCTTGCTAAGAACAACTTGAGTGAGTGAGCACATATAAAGGGAGGCACCTCCTATTTATATTATTCTGTTGACTTGACCTCCTACTTAGTGGGGCCGACTTCTCTAGCTGCTAGGGCCAACTTGTCCAACTGGACATCACAAATATCAATTATTATAACGACACTTGGGTACTAATGACCCGACTTACATCCAAAGATTTACATTGCTTATTTTAATGACTTTGACAAGACCAAACTCATCTCCCTGGGGAGGAATACAATATTACTTGGAATATCTTCCGAAGTTACAATAAAATTAACACTCCCTTTTAACTAGGAAGGTATTCAACATCTGCTGCTACAACTATACAACTATCTGGTGAGACTCTATATGTCATAGGAATTTTTGGAACACTTGTCTAACATCTTCATCATCGATCTCAGCTGGAACATCTTCTATAATCTTCATCTTCAGTATCTTCTTTTGTAATATTTGCCTTCTCGAACATCTTCTATTTGTCTTTTCCATCTTCTGTATCTTCTTCTTGTAATGTTCATCTTTTGTAGATTCTTGAACATCTTCTATTTGTCTTTTCCATCTTCTGAATATTATTCTTATAATCTTCGTCTTTCGTATATTCTCGAACATCTTCTATTTTGCATCTTCTAAATCTTCTTCTTGTAGTCTTTGTCTTTTGTACAACTTCGATCATCTTTTATTTGTGTTCTACTTGAATCAACTTCTGGACCTTCTTCTGTAACATCAGTATGTGAATACTAAGTCTTCTTATGTCACATTATTATGTGAATACTGAATCTTTTTTTTTTATCTGCAATATCTGTGTAAGGATATCAACAATCATCATAAGCTTGTTAGTACTAAAGACTCAATCATACCTCATGCTAGAACATCATCTGCATAGTCAGCATAGAGATGTTGGAACATCTACATCATCATTAGTATATAAATACTATAATCATCAGTATATCATTACTGATATGGACTCAATCAATCATTGATCAAGAAGCAAACATACATCTCAATAATAACAATATAGTTATTGACAATAGTCATTATATCAAACAATCATCAAGCATGACTTCAATCATCAACATCTTAGTAGTATGTTAATACTGCATCAATCATCTATCAACTAACAGTATAGTAATACTGTAACAACCATCAATCATCTCATTAGTCATCAACAATAAGTATAGTAATACTGAAAAATATATCAAGCTTTTCAACAGTCAGCAACAATCAACAGTATAGAAATACTGTATCAACTATCAAGCATCTCATCAGTCATCAATCAGTATAACAATACTGAACCATCTATCAAGCATTTCAGCAATCATCAACAATCAATAGTATAGCAATACTTAGGATACATCTTTCTCTTCATCTTCTTTGGAGCAACATCATGGTGAGTTATTTGGTAGATCCATCCGGGAATTTTGTCTAACTTACTAACTCTTTCAAGCCAAACAACCCTAATTAGACAGATGGATCTCCCTGGGGACCAAATAAGCCTTGTCTGGATTACTAATCCTTTCGGGCCAAACAATACTAGCCAGACATAATAATCCCCCTAGGATCGACAGGTCTTTAGTCTGTCTTACTAACCCTTTCGAGCCAAACAATCCTAGCCAGACGTACCCTACCCTAGGCTGACCTACTCACCACTACATCCAACATCTACTGTCACTCCCTCTTTCGAGCGAGGTCCTTTTGAACCAGACCAAACTTGTCTCAAAATTATTCAAACTTTACACGAGGTAGAGGCTTGGTCAACACATCTGCTACTTGTTCCTCGATGGGAACATACTTGAGCTTTACATCTCCCTTTTGCACCATATCCCATATGAAATGATATTTGATCTCAATGTGTTTCAACTTATCATGAAATATGGGATTCTCTATCATCTTGATGCAACTCCAATTATCACAAAGGATATCAGTGGCATCTACTTCTGCATCAAATAATCCCGACAACATCTTTTGAAGCCATACCGCTTCACTGCAGACTGAACATGCTGCAATTTATTCTTCCTCGGCTATGCTAAGTGCAATACTGGTCTACTTTCTACTGAACCAAGAGATCAATGCCAGATCCCAAACTGAAGCAACATCCTGATGTACTCTTTCTATATTTGGCACTTCCACCCGAATCTGAATCTACATATCCATGCAACTTGATCTCTCCACTAGATGTATATCTGAGCCCATAATCTAAAGTTCCCATTAGATACCTCATCACATGATTTGCACTAATTAGATGAACTTGTTTAGGATTCACCATGTACTGACTTAAAGTGTTTACTGCAAAACATATATTTGGTCTGGTATTGGTGAGGTACATCAACGAACCAATGAACTGTCTATATAGTGTGACATCAACAACTTCTGAGGTGTCATCATTCAATAACTTCAAACTAGTAGTCATTGGAGTGGTCATATCTTTGCAATATAGCATTCCAAATCTTTTCAAGATTTCAACAGTATACTTTCCTTGATTTGGAAAAATCTCATTTGAATGTTGCCATACTTCAAGACCTAGAAAGTAGTGCATCATTCCAAAGTCCTTCATTTCGAATTCTGCAGCAAGCCTCTTCTTACATTCGATTATTGACTAATCTTCACCCGTCAAGAACAAATCATCTACATGTAGTAACAATATTAAAAATTCATCTTCATCAACCTTGTAGTAAAGGTTGGAGTATTCTTTACTCTTGGTAAAACCTAAGCTCATTAGGAATCCATCGATCCTTCCATACCATGCTCTGGGTGCTTGCTTCAATCCATACAATGGTTTCTTTAGTCAACATACATGAGTCTTCTGATCATTTATCTTGAATCCTTGTGGTTGTTCAATATAAACTTCTTCTTCAATTATTCCTTTTAGGAATTCCGTCTTTACATCCATTTGATGTAGCTTCCATTTCATGTTGGAGGCCAAGGCAATAACAGTCCTTATAGAGGTGTATCTTGCTACTAGGGAAAAATTCTCTTCATAATCAATTCCCTCCTTATGAGAGAATCCTTGGGCTATAAATCTGGCTTTGTATTTTTCTATACTCCCATCTGCTGAGTGCTTAGTTTTGAATATCCATTTAGAGGATACCACTGGCTTGTCCTTTGGTCTAGGTACTATTTCCCATACATCATTCTTCATAATAGACTGGTATTCTTCAACCATTGCATCAGCCCAGTCCTTTTGTTTTATTGCTTCTTCAAAACAAGATGGTTCTTTATCAACTAGATCACTCATCAAGGACATGTAGCTAGGGTATGTCTTTGGCTTCTTCCTTTCATGGATGGCTCCTTTGGGAGCACTAAGTCATTTTGTTTCTTCAATTGCTTCACGAGCCCAGGCAGGTTTTCTCTTTCGAGAAATCAATTCACTTGGTAAATATTCAGGTAGTTGAGGTTCAATTACATCATGATTTTTAAATGTCGGATCTTCTTCTTCAACTCTAACTTCTTTAGGAATTTCAATAGTCTTGGGAGTTTCGTGCTCCTCTTCATCTTCCTTGTCTTTTCTTGATTTCATGAAGGCTGAATATTCATCAAATGTAACATCTCTGCTAAACTCAATTTGATGGTACCCAGGGATATATATTCGATAGGATTTTGATTGTTAACTACATCTTACAAACAATCATTTCTTTCCAGAAGGATCTAATTTTGATCTTTTCTCCTTGGGAATATGAATGTATACATGACAACCAAAAATATTAAGATGATTTACCTCTGTTCTTTCGTCAGAGAACATTTCTTCTGGAGTTTTGTTCTCAAGAGCACTGTGAGAGATTCGATTCTAAACATATATTGTTGCTCGTGTTGCTTCTGCCCATAGGTACATTGAGAGATCTTGGTCATGGATCATGGCTTTCACAGCTTCCATGATAGATCCATTCTTCCTTTCTCCCACACCATTTTGTTATAGATTGTAGGGAATGGTGACCTCCCTCTTAATTCCATCCTATTTACAGAAATCATTGAACTCATTTGAAGTAAATTCTCCTCCATTGTCTGACCTCAGAATTTTGATTTTCTTTTCTGAAAGGTTTTATACTATAGCTTTACACTCTTTGAATATTTCAAATACTTCATCCTTCTGTTTCAAAACGTATATCCAAGTATTTCTAGAGCAATCATCAATGAAGGATTCATAGTAAGAGTACCCACTTAATGAAGTGGTTTGCATTGGTCCACAAATATCTAAGTGAATAATGTCTAGGATCCCTTTTTCCTTACTGTTATTTTTTGGAAAGGCATTCTTAGTATTCTTCCCTTGTGCACATCCTTTGCACACTCCTTCATGTTTTACCTAGATTTCTGGTAAACCAGTTACCACCTTGCTTACAATTGGAATAGCCTTGTAGTGAACATGACCAAGCCTTCTATGCCATAACTCACTTGGATTGATGGTGTTGGTTGTTAATGCAGGATATGTATGTCCCTTTAGTTTGTAGAGACCTCCTTCTTCAACTCCAATCTCTACTGCATCATCGATGGTTTTGCCTTTGGTCCACATGATGACTTTTCTATTGATAAAGGAAACTCTGAAACCTTTCTTGTATAAGGCTGAAATAGAGAGAAGATTCTTATTTAGTCTTGGGACATATAGGACGTCCTTCATCTTCATAGGTTTTCCAGAATCCAATTTATAAGATGCTTCTCCTAGCCCTTTAATTGGATATTGGGAATCATCTCCAAGCATTACTTTGTGTAGAGATTCCTTTTGTTCAAGGAATGAGAGTGACTCCTTGAAACCGGTCATGTGTTTGGAGGCACCACTATCAATCAGCCAGGTATCATTTCATGGTGAGACCGATCCAGTTAGGGAAGAGATCAAAACATACTCTTCACTGGAATATTCATCCTTCTTTGTTTCCTCTTCTTCTCCTTGATCACTGTCTTCAGCATCATGTGCTTGAAACCTTCTCATCTTCTTGAGTCTTTCTTCTTTCAAGGGACAATTGATTGCAATGTGTCCTATATTGTGTCTGTTGAAACATTCAAAGCTTGAGAAATCTCTCTTGGGTCTTTTAAACCCTCGAGTCTTAGGAGGATGGTCATGGCTCTTTCTTTTGCCTTTGGTATGGGTAGTTAAGGATTAATCATCATTGTCATTTAGATTTTCTTCTATGGATGTTATTATATCTTCTTCTTGGACACATTCTTCCCATAACTTTCGAAATTTGGTTAGCTTTCTTCTTGAACAGATTCCTCCGATGAAAGATTCCCAATCTCTTAGAAGGCCATTCAAGGTTGTCATTACAACCTCTGCTTCTTCAACCATGACACTGATGGCTTCTAATTGATCCTTGATTTGAGCTACTCTTGTGAAATAAGATTGCATAGTTTCTGAATTCTGAGCTCTTACACCTTTGATTTGATTCCTCAAGGTCATCTTTTTGTTAATGTGCCTTCCTTCAAATATACTTGATAGGGCATTGAACATTTCTTTTGGAGTCTCTGTGGATGATACCTAAGGGATCAGGTTATATTTGATTGAATAAGCTATGATTCTCTTAGCTATGATCATATATTTCTTGTGCTTGGCTTTAGCTTCAGCTTCTTCTGGTTCTTTCACTTCCTCTTTCACAAATTGATCTAGATCATTCTCTTGAAGGATGAGCATGATTCTGTACTTCCATGCTCTGAATTTTTCAGCCCCTTCAATATTTTCATCTATCTTGGTATTCTTTGTCATCTTTAAGAAACTGAGAACCTCAAATGGAAAAAGATAAAAGAATACTTCCTTGCAGAAGACAACCCCTGATTCAGAGGTTCCAGGGTTTGGAGTAGAAACCCTAATTTTGCAGCTAGGATCACAGGTGGAGTTGAATGATGGAAAAGATGCCCCCTCTTGAGGTGAGGTAGACCGTATCTTCCTTTTTCTGAGATTGATGATGAGAACCCTGGAAAACTGAAACCCTAGTTTGTCCCGATAGCAGTAACAGGTCCAAAATTGAAAATTCTTGGATTTCAGTTCTGTCACCAAAGAAAGATGCACCCTTCAGAGCCGAGTTGGAGGAGCCTTCTTTTCAGGTTGATCTATCGAGAGGTTTGTTGAGAACAACAAACCCTAGATGTGCAGTGTCTCCTTTCAAGGTTGCTCTGATACCATGTTGATTTTTCTTTAAATTTTTTTATATGATATCTTTAAACAATTAGCCACTAGAATATCAATGAAATAACAACATGCAAAAAAAACATAAGAACACAAGAAAAAAAATATTTTCCTCAGGGAAACCACAAGGGAGAAAACCCCACAAAACTTCCTCAGCATAGAACTCAACCAATGCTGTGTAAGACTCAGACAACAACTTCCTCCTTCTCTTTCTTATGCTACTACTTCTCTCTCTTGCTAAGAACGACTTGAGTGAGTGAGTACAAATGAAGGGAGGTGCCTCCTATTTATATTCTTCTGTTGACTTGAACTCCTACTTAGTGGGGCCGACTTGTCCAACTAGACATCACAAATAGCAATAATTATAACGACACTTGGGTACTGATGACCCGACTTACATCCGGAGATTTATATTGCTTCTTTTAATGACTTTGACACGACCAAACTCATCTCCCTAGGGAGGAATACAATATTACTTGGAATATCTTCCGAAGTTACAATAAAATTAACACTTTCTCCTAACATGTTATACAACTTAACGAGAAATTTATACTCAAAACGATAACTCTAGCCATAAAAGATCATATTTTTGTGAAAAAAACACCAAAAAACACCTCCAAATCAAAAAGTGGTGCTACCGATAGAACCACCTTTTTTTGGGCTAAAAATGTGGACATGGACGAAAACAATCCTTAATTTGATTTACAATAACCTTAAAATATTGCCCTAAATTGAGAATTGATGCTAGCGGTAGCACACTATTTCCAAAAATGGCATAATTATATCATTTTATCATAATTTAAAATTGTATTTATTAAACCTCTTAGTAACACTATATAAAAACTTGCATTATAAATAAACAAAAAATATTCAAGAAATTATTAGACCACTCTTTCCATATAAAATAAAGGAACTTTTGATAATACTCATAATAAAATCATATATTAGACCATAAGACGTAGAAGCTATTCATATTAAAATTGAAAAACTCATTTAGAGTTTCCATGGAGACAATGTCATCTTAATAAAAAAATATAAAATGCTTCATGTGAAAATAGTAAAATCAACACATGGATTCTGACATGCCATCATAAACTACATTTTCTTCATATGAATCATCAGATGAAGATGTAGATGACCCGTATTCTTCTCTACTATCAATAAGTGCATCATCTGAGTCTTCATGTATGCCCAACATTTCATATGACATATTCCTTCTTAGTCTATGCCTTGGTTTAGCAGACTCCCATGATGTAACTATTTCTTGTTCCAACAATCTTTTGATAATCTATGTAGTCTTGGAGCGAAGAGTGCCTTTCTTTGTCAATTGGAATTCATAAACTAATATGTCAACATATTCTAAGTTCAAAATGACAATGTGGCGATGATTTACATTTTTACCCTTTCTTTGTTCTCTTTTTGTAAACATTTTTCTCAACCACCATATCTGGCTTGTACACACCATCAAATAGGCATGTGTCTGTTGCCTACCAATGTACTTCAATGGATATAAATTCTTCATTTTCTTTATTGACCTTCATAACTTTTGTAATCCAGAATGGATAACCGCGTGCATATTCTGTAGCCAACACAACAATCATACAACCTTCCTTAATATCTTGTACTAAGCCTCTGTAAAGGTCTTCCATTGCCTCATGGCATGTAGATGATCTTCTAGACCCAATATACATTTCCCTTTCCTTTGCTTGAGAAGTATCGACACCTTTTGGTTCAACATTTATTTCCTTGTTTTCATTTGACATAATTTGCAGCCAATGAAATGGAGTCTTCAAAACAATATCTCCATTTGTAGAGTTTGAAATTATGTCATTTTTCTCCATGAAAAAAGACTCCACCAAACAATATCAACAACATCAAAATATTCATATGTATATTTGATAGACCTTTTATTTCTTCCAAGCATTGAGAAGAATCAACATCTCTATTGTGTCGACGAGTAGTTTGAATCTTGGTAGTTGATTGCAATAACAATAAATCTGAAGCATAAATTTGACGAATTGGGATGAATTTCAGAAATGTTAAACCTGATGTAGGCCCCCATTCTGCACTTATCGAGTACTTCTTACCCCATAGTAGTGTTTTCCCATCAATATATTTTATACAAAATTGATGTTGGAAGCTAATTTCATTAAGTTTTTAAATGCACCTTTCTTCATCATACGATCCCATAATAAATCTTCGCATGTCAACCGTCTTATCCAATGTTAGTACAGCATGCTCTAGACTGTATGTCTTTCTAATAATTTTAGTTAATGATGGGATACTCCCAACATTCTTCCTCCCCAATGTCACTGCAAAATGGATAAACATTTGATCAATATGGGCATGTGTATTTCCAACAAGCAGAAACCCAACTTTAACCTTCTAAAAATTTCCCAATTCAACATGCATGTTTAGATAACTAAACACGATCTGATTTCTGTTTTTCCGGCTGGTGTTGTCCAATTGCGGATACATAACTCAGAGGAAGATTGTCGAACCAATGAGTAATCACATGGTGAATTATGGTGATGATCAAATTTGCATCAATATGAATATTTGGAGTTGTAAAGTAAACCCTTGGGGACATCTGGTCATTAAAAACCATACAACCAACCAAGTGAAACTGAATAAAATTTCCCTCCTTTAAATTCTTTGGTACACGAACAAAATGTGCAAAAGTATTTTTTTTGTTGATCCATGCCATTAATTATTAAACCCAAATACTGATGTGGATCATCATAACACTTCTTACGATGTTTATATAATTTTTTTCGTTCAATTGCTTGTTGATTATGATGTGCTTAAAGTTCTTTGATAACAAAATATACAAATAAAATAAAAATAAAACGTTGATGAGATTTTATAATTGATATGTATTCAAGAAAAGAAAGTTTTTAGAGACACACATATTTCTATACCTTTTGATTTATCCCTTCTTTGTTTAAGAGAAGAACATATACTACAAACCCCCAACCTTGACCTCTTAGGAATACAAACATTGTTGAACTCTATTTTCCATAGTCTTGTAAAATATGCATATTTGATGAAATTGTTATTTCCATCGGCCTCTTGAACAAATGCATTGTACAAGTTGTAGATTTCTTTCCTTGATAAATTATCTGGAATTTGTATGGTTTCTATATCTGGAATACTCTCTCCATGCTTAGAAAAGAAGTCACACATCCATGATATTGCAATGTTTGTTATTCTCCAACTAGCTCGTGCATGATATTCTTTAGAATAAAAAGTGGGATCATTTTCTAGCCTTGTCTGGATTCTTGATAGTCGAAGATTACCAATTGAGTGAATTCTTTTGAATGCCCTTCTGCAAAGAAAAATACTTCCAATGCGATAATCATAATGTCATGTCCCAAATTTTGCATTGGGTCACAATGGCCTAATCACATTTACCATATTCATGAGATTTTGCCAAATTGATTCTAAGGGTCAAATAATTGCCAAGGAGGAAAATTACTAGTTTCCTAGGTGTTGGAGACATTTACCCACCATGCACACTTAATTTGGTTAATTTGGCCTTGTTAAACCACTATCCTAATTTTTGTTGACTTAATTGGCATCAAAGGAGCACTATATGACATCAGCATGAGCACACCCACGCCTACCTTCAGTCAAGAAGGCCAACTAAGCCTTCTCCTTCATTTGGGGAGGCTAACTGGAGCACTCTGGGGTTGATCTGAGTGTCATAAATGCACCTAATTGCTGACTGATGGTTACAATCAATTAAGCTAAGTGTTAAAGGCACCTCCATTCATTATATTGATTATTTTATTAATATTTAATGAACTAGAGTCAACAGGGGCGCCTCCAACCACCTTTAATGGCCAGTTTGACTTCAGTTAACCTCATTGAGGTTCATTTCAGTTATTGATGTGCTACCACTTGTTGGTTGGCATGCAGTGACATGTGTCTGAGCTACTTTCAGTTAGACTCAGTCATTCATTGCAATTCAACTTTAGTTAGGACTTAGTTGAGTCAATCGACACTTGATCAGTTGGTTAACTAGTGTGTTTACTATGGCTTACAGTCAGTTAAGCTACACCCATTCATTCAATTTGTATGACCTCCTTGGGAATTCAAATTGTCTTGGAATTCATTAATCTTGCATGATCATTGTATTTGTATTATTCATTATTCATTGATTATACAGAGCTGCTACTTCCATTGCAGCACCATTTTGCCAATTTTATGCATATTTGTCTATATTCTTTGTGAGACTGTGTTTTCTGTTCCTAGACCACTGTGAAAAATTAATATGGTATCAGAGCTCACGGCGGGACGAAGCTCAAATCTCTCAAAAACAAGGTTTTTGACAGATCTTGCATGAAAAATTGAGCAAAAGCTCAAAAATCCAGCACTGCACCAAAAGCTAAGGCTTACCACTTAATACCCCAAGTTAAGGAATTGTTGGTCAAACTTGCTTGATCAACTATGTTGGGTGTGATAAAATCCTAAAATGTGCAGGTTGTTTGACCTTACGATGCCCCTTTTGTTGTGATTTGCAGGTTTTAACAGGTGAAAGCATTCACTCCAACAGTTTGAAATGGCTTCTTCCATAGAACTCTTGACTCCATTCAATTTCCATTCATGGAAAGGAGACATGGAGATCCAGCTATGTGCCAGAGGACTCTATAGGGTCACTATGGACACTAAATAAGAGCCTTCTTCTGTGACAGACAAAGCTATATTCTTGAACAAGAAAGATGAAGCATTTGGATTCTTGTGCCTCTTTGTTTCCCAGGATCTTCTTTTCCATCTCTCGGGATTGAAGACTCCAAAGGAAATTTGGGACAAATTGGAAACCCTATATGGAAAGCGGGATGATTTGAGAGTATACCAGCTTGAAAAAAAGTTGATGTCTCTCCAACTTTCCAATTTCGAGACCTTGAATGATTTTTTCAAAAAGTTCAAGCACATTGTCTTACTATTGAAGCAGTGTAAGGTGGAGAAGGAGGATGATTAGCTCATTCTCGCCATACTCTCCAAACTTGGAGCTGATTATTCGGTGTTTGTCTCTACATTTCGTGTGGGGAAGAGCACAACCCCTGAATGGAATATGCCTTCATTGAGTCCCTAATAAGTGAACATGATAAGCTTGTCCAGATAGGGATCATCAGATCCTCCTGTGATCAAGCCCTCCATGTCTCAAGGCCCAAAGATCCGAAGGGTAAAGGAAAGTAGCAGAAGAACCCAAAAACCAAATTTGAATCTCCTAAGAGTAAAGTTGAAAAATAACAGCATGAAGAGCCTTCCGGCTCAAAGAAGAACAAAGGAAAAGGGCATCATGGAAAGGAAAAAGTCAAGTGTTCATACTACAGGAAGGGCTTCCACCCTCGAACATGTCTGCATGAAAAATAAACTTTATGAAGCTAGTTCTCTCCTTGAGAGAAATCACATCAATCTTCTGAAAATATTTCAAAGGAGAGATCAGCAAGATCGGGAACCACAGCATGAAAAAGGTCATGCCCTCATGGCAAGCACTTCGAAGTCCAAAGCACTCTTGATAGATTCTGGAGCTTCGAACCACATGATGGCTGAAAGAGACTCCTTCTCATCCTTGGAGATCGACAAATCCATTCCCATCCACATGGGAGATGACTCCACAATAATATCCGAAGGACAAGGTACTGTAGATCTTGAGCATGGTTATTTTTCCAATGTTATGTATGTACCATCTCTTGCATCAAACCTCCTAAGTGTTTATCAAATGAAACATATAGGAGTGCCCAAGAGAGTCTCCTTCATCCTGGATGATGTAGATATCATAGAACTTGCATCTGGAAAACTTATAGCAAAAGGTCTTGCAAACCATCATGCAAAATCCTACGAGTTCTCCCATTTTGTGGCGGATGCAAAGCCCACCGCATTGCTGACTCATGGAAATGAAGTTAGTAGATTGTGGCATGAGAGGTTCGACCACCTGAACTTCAAATACTTGCAACAATTATAGAATAATTCTTTGGTTGAAATCCTCCCGGTCATCAAAGCTACCACTAGAATTTGCAAGGGCTGTGTTGTTGGAAAGCACCCTGAGCATAAGTTCGATCGAGGGAAGGCAAGTCGAGCATCATGCATCTTGGCACTGATACATTTTGATATCAGTGGTCCCATGCCTATCACATCCATGAATGGATCAAGGTACGTTCTGACTTTCATTGATGAATGTTTGAGATACACATGGGTCTTTCTTATCAAAAAGAAGTCAGAAGTCTTGGAAAAATTCACTGAATTGAAGGCCTTGATTGAGAATGCATCTGGAAAAAAGATCAATATTTTGAGATATGATAATGGTTGGGAGTATGTCAATAATTATTTACTACATATATGTTCCCAAATTGGTATTCAGATCCATCATTTAGTCCCCTACACTCCCCAGCAGAACAGTGTAGCGGAGAGGAAGAATCGGTCTCTTAAGGAGATGACCACCTGTATGTTGGAATCAAAGAAGTTGGCTGAAAATTTTTGGGAAAAAGCCATGCATGCTGCAGCATATATTCAGAACATATTTTCACACTCATCTATGAAACGGAAGACCCCTTTCGAAGCATATTTCGGACACAAGCCGGATGTGTCGAATTTGAGGGTGTTTGGGTCCACTGCATGGGCCCAAATTCCGCTTGATAAAAGGAGGGCTTTGCAACCACAAAGCATCGAATGTCTATTTATCAGATGTCCTAATGAATCTAAAGGTTTCAAGTGTGGAAATTGAACCCAAGTGTTATAACAATTACTCTCACAACAATTGCCAATTACACATGCAAATTACTCACAAAGGAGACTAAATATGGAGCAGAACACTAATCTGTATTAAATAAGTGTACAATAGCCAACCCTATGAATTCATAGGCTGCCACAATAAATAATTACATGAGATATTTGAATGCATAAGGATGCCATTCGAATTTAGTCAAAAGCAGGCTTACTAAATCTAAGCAAATCCCCCATAGGTGAATAAAGCACTTTCCAAATCTGTCTAGGAGCTCACGAATTGGAAAAATCAATTAGGCAAGCTAATAGGTGGTGTAAGGACAACTCATACATGATTTTCATAGGAGAAAAGAGTGGAGGATGTTGAGGACAAAAAACAAGTTAACTTCACCTATTCAAACTTTCCCAATTGCCTTAAAACTTAGAAAAAACAGGCAATAAAGCAGAAAAAGTAGACATGCGCTAGGGAGGCCAGGATAAAGCATATTTGATTCCAAGAGGTTTCCAAAGTGCTCCATGACCCAAATTTACCAAGTTTGACCACTATGGAAGTGTGGAGGACAACTTGCATAAGGTGGAATATGGAAACTAGGCAAATAAGACAAAAATTGGATTAATTAATGTCTAAGGTAGCTAACTATGGGTTGATTATTCTAACATCAAGCTGATATATATCAAAACAAAAGAGATCATCATTGAAAGGAGTGTCAATTTCAATGAGCCTCTTCAGGAGGTAGAACTAGTGAAGGAGAAAACTGCTGAATTTCCTTCCTATTCTACTGAATATTTGGATGATGTAATTGGGGGTGATGAACTTGATTTGGATCCTTTGATTTCTGATATCAATGTACAGAAAACATCAGATGCTAAATTAGAACCTGAAGTACAACATCATCTCCCAACTTGGGCCCGACAGACACTCTCCTTCGCAGGATATAACATTGGAAATCCGGATGATCCAAGGAGAACCCGGTCTGATTTTCAAAGAGCAGGTACTGCGCTCTCTTGTCCTGATTATTTGTTGTTTGAATATTGTTATTTTATGATAAGTTCAGACCCTAAGTATTACTACCATGCTCGAAAGGATCTGAGATGGCAACTTTCCATGGATGAAGAGATGAATTCTCTTCAGAAAAACACTACTTGGGAGCTAGTTTCTCTTCCTCCGGGGAGGAAATTGGTTCGATGCAAGTGGGAGTTTCAGACTAAGGTTGCTACAGATGGAAGCACCTACAAATAAAATGCAAGAGTGGTGGAAAAATGTTTCTCCCATGTCCAAGTTTTGGAATACCATGAGACTTTTACATCGGTTGCAAAAAATGGACTCCATCTGCCTAGTTTTGGCAATCTCAGCATCTAAGCACTGGGAAGTGCATCATATGGATGTTAAGTATGCCTTTATTCATGGAGATATTCATGAAGAGATATAAATGAAGTATACTAAGGGCTACATTTCTGATCCATATTTGGTTTTCAAGCTAAAGAAATCACTATACGGGTTAAAACAGGCCCCAAGAGAGTGGTATTCCAAGATGGATGCCTTCCTTCTCTCGTAAAACTTCCAAAGGTGTAAATCAGATCCAAATGTGTATATACAGCAGTATAATGGTCATTTGATTATTATTGTTTTATATGTTTATAACTTACTGATTACAGGTAGCACAATTACTTATATTTCAGTCATCAAAACTGCTCTCCACAATGCATTTGAAATGAGCGATTTGGGGCTCTTAAAGCAATTTCTTGGGCTCGAAATTGAGCAAACTTTTGATGGGATAATGGTCACTCAGTACAAATACATATCAGACATATTATTCAATTTTAACATGGCTGAATGTAACACTACCCCATTCCCTTTGCTTTCAGGCATCAGCCTTGAAGAAGGAAAAAGCACACCTCCCATGGACTGCACTATTTATCGACAACTGATAGGTAGCTTGCTCTACTTGACTCATTCTCAGCCTGATATAGATTATGCCATGAATGATGTGTCAAGATACATGCAGCAGCCTCATGATGTTCATTGGAAGGTAGCCAAGAGGATCCTCCAGTATATTTAGGGAACCAGGACCTACGACATTCACTATGCTACAGACTTCGAGCTAGAGCTGGTTGGTTACATAGTTTCCGATTGGGCGGGTGATTATGATTGATTGGAAGTATAATTTTGGATATGTCTTCATGTTTGGTGGTGGCCCCATTTTATGTTCTAGCAAAAAGCAGGCCACCATAGCATTGTCTTTAGCAGAGGCCGAGTACCGAGGAGTGGTGAATGCTTGCGTCCAAGCTGTTTGGTTGCAAGGCATTCTTTCAGAGTTTAATATTGGTAGTACTTTGTCCACTATCCTCTTTTGTGACAATCAAAGGGATATTAAGATATCCATAGATCCAGTTACTAGGAATAGGACCAAGCATGTAGAGACACACATGCACTACATTAGAGATTTAGTGCATGACAGGACCATCATTCTGCAATACTACCCGACTGATGAGCAGATTGCAGACATCTTCACCAAGATATTTTCAGAAAATAAGTTCACTTACCTCCATTCACTGTTGGGGGTGAGTTCATCAGGGTGATCAGACTACTTTTAGTGTTCAGCTTGAGGGGGGGTTTCTCCCACTGGGTTTTCCCTCTTTTTCTCACTTATATTTATTTTTTAGCATTGTTTGAGTTTCATTATTGTACAAGGTGACCTATGTCCTTAGTTTCCAGGGCCCTAGAATTTCATGCACTTTATGTTTCTACGTCTCCTGAGTATAGCTTAAGGGGGGAAGTTGGAGACATTTACCCACCATGCACACTTAATTTGGTTAATTTGGCCTTATTAAACCACTATCCTAAGTTTTATTGACTTAATTGGCATCAAAGGAGCACTATATGACATCAGTATGAGCACAAACATGCCTACCTTCAGTCAAGTAGGCCAACTAATCCTTCTCCTTCATTTGGGTAGGCTAACTAGATCACTCCGGGGGTGATCTGAGTGTCATAAATGCACATAATTGCTAACTGATGGTTACAACCAGTTAAGATGAGTGATAAAGGTTCCTCCATTCATATTATTGATTATTTTATTAATATTTAAATAAATTGGAGTCAACAAGGATGCCTCCAACCACCTCTGATGGCCAGTTTGACTTCAGTTAACCTCATCGGGTTTCATTGGAGGTATTGATGTGCTACCACTTGTTGGTTGGCATGCAGTGACATGTTTCTGAGCTACTTTCAGTTAGACTCGATCATTCATTGCACTCCGACTTCAGTTAGGACTTAGTTGATTCAATCGCCACTTGATCAGTTGGTTAACTAGTGTGTTTATTGTGGCTTACAGTCAGTTAAGCTACACCCATTCATTCAATTCGTATGACCTCCTTGGGAATTCGAATTGTATTGGCATTCATGCATCTTGCATGATCATTGTATTTGTATTATTCATTATTCATTGATTATACAGAGCTCCTACTTCCATTGCAGCACCATTTTGCCAATTTTATGCATATTTGTCTGTATTCTTTGTGAGACTGTTTTTTCTGTTCCTAGATCACTGTGACAAATTAATACTAGGTTGGGGGTGGAAGCTTTGGGATTTGGAATAAGGGGGGAAATGAATGATGTTTGAACATTAGAATGGAATAAATATTTAATAAAGAATCTAAATAAATAAATACAAGAGAAAATTGAAGTGGCAATGGAGCATGGAGACATATGGAGACTATGGGGCCCACACAAGCTAGAATTTATGTGCCACATGGCATCCTCCTCTTACAATTTAGAATACATGGGAATCCTAAAGGCTATTGTATGAGTTATAAGGCTAATACACTTGGCCATATGCATTTAGGTCGAATTGGAGTGGAAGAGGAAGAGGCGTTTTGGAGCTAGTGAGACACTTGGACTAGATTCTCTAGCTCTATGACAACAATGATGAAGATACTATGACACCTATGACACAAATCAGATCTAAAGGCTGAAATATGAAATATTTGAAATCTCAAGTCGAAATAGAGCATCCAATAGGTCTCTCATGTGATTTGGGAAAGCTCAATGGGTTCCTACTCAAATTGGGGGAAGATGGAACGCTAGGAAAGGGAAGACACATGGCAAATATTGAGCCCACATCCAAATTCTAACTGGCTTGAGTTTTTGGATGGACTGATAACCTTAGAAGGCTAAGGATGTTTATAAAGTGCAGGAATCAACCAAGATAATCTATTTTGATCATTTGAGAAATTGTCATTTGTGAATTGTGAGAGCTAGTGGATGACTAGTTTTCTTTCCTTAGCCAATTTCGAGGGTGAAATATTCCAATCCAAGTTGGTGTTTGGAAAGTCCACTTAGGTATTTCATGGAGATTTTATGGAGTCTTATTTTCAGGTGTAAGCTACAGGGAATATTTTGGACTCTTCTATTGCAGCACTTTCTCTCAACCATTTCCAGTTTTTATGGCATATTCTTCCTCATGGAGGGATTGCGCTTTGGGTGAGATATTGATATATTTGGGAAGATTATAATGCTCCATTATTTTATTTTCTGATGTAAATTATCTTTGTTTCAATTTCATAATACTCTCAGTTTGAAATGCCAAAATATTTCATGTAAAAATGTTAGACAATGAAGAAATGGTGCCATTTCCCCACTATCTTGTTGTGCACCCTTGTAATGCTAATGATTTCAAATTGGGAGAGATTTTAACTGTCCATTACTGATTCGAATAATATAAATATTCTCTTTTATTCATTCTCACAAAGTCTCAGGTCGAAATATCAAATGGTTGTAAGGAAAAACGACTTTTAATGAGCAAACAATGACCATTTCTAGTCTATTTTGATATATGCCATGGTAAAGCTTCTTATTTCGAATAGAGGAATGTATATATGATAAATTTATGATGAATGTATTTTAATTAATGTGTATTTCAAGTCTCATTTTTAGTATGTAACCATTGGAATCCATTTTACTCATTTTTATTGCATTGGGAGAAGATTTGGTGCATTTTCCCCAAGGGTTGAAATTGTGATTTGGGAGTTGTTTTGGAAAGAGTTATAAAAGCCTGTATAGAATGAACCATGATGCATATGAGACATTAAAAATATACCTTACATATCCCATTCCCCATTTCAGAAATTCAAGTGACTTTGGGACCATTTGAGAAGCCATTTTTGGCAATTACCCAGGGGGGATTGGAGCCCCAATTTGCTTGTAAAGACTCCTACTTTTAGCAGAAAATTAAACAAGTTTTAAGAAGTAATTGAGGGGTCATAAAAAAATACATGAAAATCATATTTAATTTATATTATCATTCATGTAACTTCTGAGAAAATTTGGGAGCATTTGGGTCAATTTGGAGGTCTAGACATCAAAACTAGTTAAGGTTGAAATTGGGGAAAAAGTGGAAAAATTGGTCATTTAATAAAATTTCAAAAAGGAACATTACAGTGGTATTAGAGCATGATATCCGCACCTAATGTGGTCTGATATTTATGAGTACAAGAATTCAGGGACCACCATTATATATTGAAACCCAAAAGTGCTTTTGATGAAGAGGAAACAATGACTAGGGATGAAAGAGGAACCTCATATGATGGTGAGGAGCATATTAAAATAATTGAACCTATAATTGAAGACATGAACAAGATTATTATGAAAGGATTTGAATTTTTGGCTATCCAAAGTTGGAAAAAATATAATGATTTTAAGAAAACCAAGGGGGAAAATACATCAGCTTGCTTGAAGGAGCAAAAGGAGGAGACCCATGAACCACCTAGTTCTGAAATAGGTGAAGTAGAAGAAGTAGTACATGAATAGGATCGAAATTCACTCCCAAGTGACTCTGAAAAATATGAAGAGACATCACATGAGTATGAAGAAATTTCTATTGAAAATACTGAAGATAATTCTGAGACACATTCTACCTTGGAAATGAAACAAAGAGAATCTAATGATGGATTCTTGAACTATGTAGGAGTACATACTGATGGGTTCTCAAACCTATATGTTGGTGACATAGATATCAGATTTAAAAATGTTGCTTCAAGCCAAATTTCTAGTAAACATGAAAATGAAGACCTTGTAGAAGTTGAAGTAGAAAAAAGATCAACTTCCCCATCACCACTTGAGCTTCATGAAGTTTCTCAAAGCAAGAAGGAAGAAGATGAGGAGGTTCATTTGCAAGAGCCTCATTTTCTTGAAGGTTCCTTAAAGATGAATGAAAAGAATATCCATGAGGCCCTTAGAATAATACATGACACTAAAGCATTGGTGTCAAATTCTTACTGGAAATTTTTTTCATTGGAGGATCCATCCTTCCTTGAAGACATGGAGAAGATTCAAAGAGCAATGTGCAACATTGAAGGTAATTTCATGTCTTTTCTTTTTTATAGAAACAATTTGGTTGATCTTAATGAATTGTTACATAATGCATACTTGAAGAATAATTAGGATAATAATAAGCTCACAATTGAAAATTAGCAACTTCTTGAAAAGTTGCAAGACACTTGTTTTTCCTCTTATGTTTCAGATTGTCAAATGGTAGATTGTTTGGAGGATTCTCATGACATGCTAGATCATGAGAAATGTGGAAATTTTAATGTTCTTGATGTGTTTGAATATGAACTTGAAGAGACCCAAACACTTGATGTGGTGGAAGAGGAACTTGAATTGTCTCTTGATGAAGGTTATGCAATTTTTAAAGGAGAGCATGATTCCTCTACATTGGAACCAATCTATGACAAAGGTTTCACACTTTTGAAGGAGCTTCATGATACTAACCATGTGATTTCTTACCATGATGATACTTCTACACTTTTTGATCATTTGGGTGAGTTATTTCATTCTCCTACATCATATGATTCCATGTTTTGCAGCATTAGTCTCAATGAAGTATGAGTGAAAGGGTTCTTTTTTATGATTCCACATGAGGAGTATGGAACTCCTATATTTAATTTTTATGATGACATGGTTGGAGCACACTCTTATTCACATTTGAAGCAACATCCTTTGTTACTTAATGATGATGCACATCTACATGGATGCACCTATGATATGGATTTGAGTAACTTGAAGACTCATGGTTTTTTTTGCTCAACACTTGGTTCATTTGATGTTGGAGGAACTTCATCCAACACTGGGGCGAATAGATTTATGATTGGAGAAAATTTTTGTTTCCAGCCACATACTTTGTTATATCTTTGTGATTCTCTCATTCATGGATGTATGGGTGAGACTTCTTTGAGTCATTTGAGGTCTCCTTGTTTCTCTTGCTCATTATTTGGTTTAGATTTTAGTGGAGATTCTTCATTCACTTCTTGGATGAAAGAATACATGGCTGAATATTTTTATGCATATCAAATCCTTTTGGATCAGCATTATAGGACACGAGATCCTCACCTATGTCATTGGATCAGTTTTGATCAGTCACTTGAAGCTTGTATGCACTTGGAAAACGGTGGTCTACTTACTTGGAGGTATAAGCACTTTCATGATTTTTTGATGAGGCACTTCCTTGATGTATATTTTAATTATGCACTTTGATGATATATATTATGTACTCATGATGTTTGGAAGAATACATACAAGAAAATGGGATCCCAAAATTATCTTTCCTAATGGTATGGGTTGGAGAGCACTCTTAATTGTTGGAGTGCAATACAAGAAATGGGACCCTAGGATAGTTTTTAGTCCCATTGACTTCATATTTTTGGGGAAACAAGTAGTATGGTATATGGATTCCCCACTTAATAAAGTGATTTTAATTAGAGTAGTGCAGCATCAATCATGGTAGTTCCTCTCTAAAATTTTCATGGAATCTCAAAGACTCAAAGTTGGGAAACTTAGTGGCAAATTCAAAGAATCATACAGAAAGCAAGATCTTCAACACCCATATTTGAAATTGCTTGAGGACAAACAATATTGGGAAGGTAGGATTTTTCATGTCCCGAATTTTGCATTGGGTCACAATGTTCTAATCACATTTACCATATTCATGAGAGTTTTCCAAATTGATGCTAAGGGTCAAATAATTTCCAAGGAGGAAAATTACTAGTTTTCTAGGTTGGGGGTGGAAGCTTTGGGATTTGGAACAAGGGGGACAATGAATGATGTTTGAACATTAGAATGGAATATTATTTAATAAATAAGATAAATAAATAAATCTAATATAAAATTGAAGTGGCAATGGAGCATGGAGACACATGGAGACTATGGGGCCCACACAAGCTAGAATTTATGTGCCACATGGCATCCTCCTCTTGCAGTTCCGAATCCATGTAAATACTAAAGGTTATTGGATGATTTATAAGGATAATACAATTTTTCATATGAATTCAAATTGGAGTGGAAGAGTAACTCCCATGGAAGAGGAAGAGACATTTTGGAGCTAGTGAGACATTTGGACTAGATTCCCTAGCTCTATGACAACAATGATGAAGATACTATGACACCTATGACACAAATCAGATCTGAAGGCTGAAATATAACACATATGAAATTTCAGGTAGAAATATAGCATCCAAGAGGTCTCTAATGTGAGTTAGGGAAGTTCAATGGGTTCCTACTCAAATTGGGAGAAGATGGAAGGCTAGGAAAGGGAGGACACATGGAAAATCTTGAGCCCACACCCAAATTTTAATTGGATTGATTTTGTGGATGGATTGGTAAACTTAGAAGGCTAATTATGTTTATAAAATATAGGAATCAACCAAGATAATATCATTTTATCATTTGTGAATTGTGAGAGCTAGTGGATGACTAGTTTTCTTTCCTTAGCCAATTTTGAGGGTGAAAGATTCCCATCCAAGTTGGGGTTTGGAAAGGCCACTCAAGTATTTCATGGATATTTAATGGAGTATTATTTGTAGGTGTGAGCTACATGGAATCTTGTGGATTATTCTATTGCAAAACTTTCTCTCAACCATTTCCAATTTTATGGCATATTCTTGCTCATGGAGGGATTGTGCTTTGGGTGAGCTATTGATATATTTGGGGAAGCTTCTAATTCTCAATTATTTTATGTTAAGATTTAAATTATCTGTATTTAAATTTCATAATACTCTAAGGTCTAAATGCCAAAATATTTCATGTAAAAATGTTAAACAATGAAGAAATGGTGCCATTTCCCCACTATCTTCTTGTGCACCCTTGTAATGATAATGATTTCAAATTGGGAGAGATTTTAATTGTAAATCACTGATTGTAATAATATCAATATTCTCTTTTATTCTTTCTCAGAAAGTATCAGGTTGAAATATCATATGGTTGTAAGGAAAAATGACTTTTAATTAGCAAACAATGACCATTTCCACTCTATTTTGATATATGCCATGGTAATGCTTCTTATTTCGAATGGAGGAATGCATCTCTGATAAATTTATGATGAATGAACTGTCATTAATGTGTATTTAAAGTATCATCTTCATTACTTAAGCATTGGAAGCCATTTTACTCATTTTTATTGCATTGGGAGAAGATTTGGTGCATTTTCCTCAAGGGTTGAAATTCTGATTTGGGAGCTGTATTGGAAAGAGTCACAACGGCCCCAATTTGCTAGTAAAGACTCCTACTTTGAACAGAACATTAAAAAAGTTTTCAGAAGTAATTGAGGGGTAATAAAACATCCATTAATATCATATTTAATTTATATTATCATTCATGTACCTTATGAGAAAATTTGGGAGCATTTGGGTCAATTTGGAGGTCTAGACATCAAAACTAGTTAAGGTCGAAATTGGGGGAAAAGTGGAAAAAATGGTCATTTAATAAAATTTCAAAAAGGGACATTACACATAACCTGCATTTATGGAAATCATTCACCCCACTAAATATGGATTTTGCATTTTTTTTTCCATTGATAGATATCCTTATAGTGCATATGTTTCAAAGAATGTTTTTGGCAACACTCACTTGAAATCAAATCAATAATAGAACTTGGAATCGTGGAAAAATATTTTCTAGAACCTATATAACTAGAATTATTTGGATTGATATAATATGGTCTAGTCCTACATTTAATCTTGCTCATTGGTACAATTTTCCTTTGTGTTCCATGTACCATTGCATCATCCTAGTTTGAATTAGTGTTCTCATCACTATGAGGAATATGATCTCTCTCATTAAGATTATCATCACCAAATTTAGTAGGAGATTAATTCTGCTCATTAGTATCACCTTTATCACTTGAGGTTAAATCAACATCATCAACAATATTGGTATCTTCACAATTGGAAGGTCCATCCTCACCAAAATAATCATATTTCACTTTAAAATCCTCGCTTGTAGAAAAACCATCATGGGTGGAATCAAAATCATTGCTTGGAGAAAAATCGTCTTCGCCATTATTATTTCCTTCATTATCTGTCCCATTGAAATCCTCTCTTGGAGGAAAATCATCATTGGTTCTCTCAAATTCCTTGCTTGGAGGAAAATCATCTTCACCATTATTTTTGCCTTCATCCCCACCAAAATTATCATCTCTCCCATCAAAATCCTCACTAGGAGTAAAATCATCATCGGTGCGATCAAAATACTCACTTGGATAAAAAATCATCTTCACCATTATTAGTGCCTTCATCCTCACAAAATCATCATCTATCCCATTAAAATCCTCACTTGGAGGAAAAATCATCATTGATGCCATCAAAATCCTTGCTTGGAGGAAAATCATCTTCAGGTCCATTTTTGTTTCCTTCATCCTCACCAAAATCATCTTATGTCCTATTAAAATCCTTGCTTGGAGGAAAATCATCATCTATTCCATCAAAATGCTTGCTTCCAGGAAAAACATTATCAATCCTGTTGAAATCCTCACTTGGAGAAAAATCATCAGCAGTGCCAATAAAATCCTTGTTTGGAGGAAAATTGTCATCATCTTGCTCAATGCCTTTAAAATATCCACTTTAAGGATGGAATTCATCATCATCATTACTACCTTTAAAATCCTCGCTAGGAGGAAAATCATTATCGTTGCCTCTCAAATCCTCGCTCGAAGGAAAATTTCCACCATTTTCATAAATTGAGATAATTTCATATGAGTCCATGGATTTTTACTAAAAACTATAATGATACAACTCCCACTCTCCTCACATAAGAAGTAGAATGGCACAACTATCAACCTCTAACAATCATATAATTAAAATAGTTAATTTTCCCCTCCAAAAATTCCTACCAAAATTTTCGCTCCAAAATTTTGCTACAAAAAAAAATTCCACATTTTAACACACTAATACAATTAATTAAGTTAATATCATATTTCATATAAAAACTTTGTAACAATATTAATTAAATCACATGTAAACTATGCTCTATAAATTTTGTAATAATATATTGGATGTCTACATTAATTTTTTATCCCACACTCATACCACAAGTAAAATTCCATTTACTGCCATCCTATTTAAATTTAGTAATAATGCATTAGTGAATTACTATTCACATTTGAATTTGGAGCAATTTAATACTGCTTTGAAGGTTAATTTTCTTATAATAAATTTGTCTATTTTTTTTTATCTTGGTAATTTTATTTTCTTTTATTGTTCTTCTTTTTTAATCCCACATTGCAAAACCACGATTACAAACATTGCAAAAACCTACAAGGATTTTAAAGACCACCGAGGAGATTTTCAAGGTTAGTTTACTTCACATTTTTGTGTAATGTAATTTTTTTTTCTTTTGGATTGGCGTGCCCTTTGGACACACAAGGGTTACATTTAACATTTTTTTTCCCAGCTTTGTGTGCCCTTTGGATGCATTGTGGTTAAATTTAATGTATTTTTTAAAAACATTTGGGCTTGGCATTGGGTGGGCGCCCAAAATCTACATTTTTTTTCTTTTGGGGTTGGGCTTCGGTGGACATCGTTTAAGCACCCAAAGAGACCCCAAGAAAGGAGCGTAGCTCCTCCTGGCTACCCATAGGGGCATGTAGCATTCCCCTATGGGAAACGAGGAGGAGCTACACACCTCCCTTGGGCTCCCAACAGGTGGGCGTGCTTTGGGTGCCCAAAGGGAGTCCAAGGGAGGAGTGAAACTCCTCTGCACCGCCCATAGGGGCATGTTGCATCGTGATTCTGAGAATTGCATGCAACCGTTGGGGTGCTCTTTGGGAACCCAAAGGGGAGGAGTGTATCTCCTCCCCGTTTCCATTATGGGCGTGCCACTTTCTCATATTTTGAATGGAATTTATTCCACTGAAGAAAACCCTATGGATATCATTAATGGTACTCTTCAGAAGGGAGAAATGCCAAGGAAGAAACGAGTGCAAAATGTACAAAAGAAACATTGTTCTAAAAAAAATATGAATGAGGGTGCTTCCATTCGTGATCAACAAGTTGTTCATTTAGATACACCATATTCAAGAAGGCATGGGATCAAAGAGTGTGAATGCATGGGCTCCATGGGTTGATCTAGCTTCCAAAGAATCCAAGAGATCACAAATAAGCACAACAGTAGAATCATGGGAATATACTAGTAAAGAATTCTCTATGGTAGAAGTATGAGAGGAGGAAAGATAGTGATGTTCAAAATCTTCAAGGAGGCTCTAAGAATGAGTGCCAAGAACAAAGGAGGAGATGAAGAAGCACATGGGATCAAGTATGGTAAGTGGAAAAACACTAGAATGACTTGATTTGGCTAAGCAAACATCCTGGAATTCACTGGGTTGTGCACCATCAAGAAGAGAGGCATGCACAAAGTGTGAGAGGTCTGGCATATGGATCTCAGAATCCATGATAGAAGACATAGAGAACACTGAATATGTGAGTGAATCATCAATAGAAATAGAAGCTCCATTAGTCACTTCTTTTTCATCAACAAAATCATAAGAATATGAATCAAGATCTTCTACTTCAAGAAACATAAAAAGATGGCTCTTCACCATTTGCTTCTTGATTGAAAGAGGAAGCATTCGAATCAAAGAGAGTAGTAGAAACAAGAACTGTATGAGAAACTTATTCTTCATGATCAACTTCATCAGAGACTCTAGAGGCAGAGACATCTTGAGAGAGAGAAATCATTGAGGAGATAGAGGCACTCTCCACATAGCTAGAAGGATCCTCATTGTCCTTTCCCAAAAGTATTTCTAATGTTGTCCAGATATCCTTTGGGTATTCAACAGAATCAATAAGGTAGCGCATGCTTGGAGAGATATCTAGACAAATAGCTCCAATTGCTCTATCACAGTCATTCAACCAGTCACTTGGATCTTCATAAGACTCTTCACCAGCTCCAATAGATATCTCATAGAGACCTTGTCTCTTTAGATATGAAATCATCTTCAATTTTCACTCTGAATAGCTTGTGAATGGAGAAAGAAGAGGAACTGATACTCTTGAATCCATTCGAAGTTGAACCTGCAAAATAAACCTACAAATCTGAAAAGAAGGATTAATTAATGAACTCTCAAAGATCTGATATCATGTAGAGCTTTGATATCCTCAGCTCTGATACCATGTAGAACTTTGAGAACCTTAGCTTTGATAACATGTAGAAATTATAAATCCTTGATGGCATAAGGAATTTCATAAATAGGCTAAGGATCTAGGCACATAATTAACCTCACAACGAATTGTAGAGAATTAGCAAAAGGAGAGAAGAAGAAGAATTAATGAACACACATTAATGAATGATCAATAAATGATAATTGATATTATTACATAGGTAATACATCCTTATAAAGGAAAAAGGAGTTGCTAGAAGACAACTCAAGCTAGCTCATAAAGTAGGCTTACTAATTATTATAAACCCCATAGTTGACTAAAGCACTTTCCCAATCTACCAAGCACCTCATGAATTAGCAATAGCATGTTTGAGTGATGATGAGTGAAGGAAAGATTTGCTAATTCTAGAATATGTAGAGAAAATAATGGAGGATGGGATGGCAACAAAAGCTACCAGTTTCCTAGTTGACTAGCTTTACCTTATCCATAGAAAAGCAGGATAAAGCAGATAAAGCAGAATAAAGCAGAATCTGTTGTAAAGCGCAGTTACCAATTCTGGATGGCCATAAAGTGGTCAAGATCAACCCAAAATAAGAAATAAATCATTCCTAGGATATAGATGGCAAGTGTTGACTATAAGGTGCAAGTGGATGCCAACTATCTAATCTAGTGGGTAGGAAATTAATCAAATAATGATTAATTATTTTATGAGTGGGTTTATTATATTCCAACACATGCGGCGATCTAGATGATGGTGTTGTTAAGACAACACAAAATGCCATTCATGATCAATTGCGGAGGGATAAGTTGGATCACAATGGACATACATTTGATTTAAAGGTTAAGTAACTTTATAGACCGACGGGAGGTCAAGAGAAGTATCATATTAAGAAACCACATCACTTGCATGTTCATAACTTGAAAGCATTGATGAGACGTAATCCTTATGCACATGTGGTTGACTACCTAGTTCTTGTTGACCTGAAAGATGTTCCTGTTAGAGATGCATTTGATGAATCAATATGTTTTGATTACAACTACTATATTTTGCGGGGCGGGGTCTTTCTACAGAGGCCATAAGAGAATTGATGCAAGAGTTTCCCAAAAAACCCATTTTTCAAATAGTCAAATGCATAATTTATGTTGGTTTAACACACGTGGAAGCAAAACTATTGGCATAGGATCATAACACAGATAGTGACTATAGGATGTCCTTGACATTCATTCAAAGGGTCTAATTTATCCACAATTAATTTGAACAAATTTGTGGTGGGTATAGATCGAAAGTTGATGAAAATATGTTGTATGGAAATAGGTTTCCCGATTAAAGAGGACGATGTGAAACAAAAATGTTTGAAAGAAAGTGATGCATTCAGAGCTGTAGATAACTATTTTCAATTGGCATTTAGAATGGGGCCAATATGGGATTTGATTGAAGAGATATTTAACATGTGGGATAATATTGACATAAAAAATAAAAAGGTAAAGAAAATTAAAGCCGTTGCATGGAGTAGCGGACAAGGAGGCCCTGGCGTCAAGAATTTACCAGAAGATATGCCTATAACACCTTGGAGAGCATTGCAATGTGTGAAGGATGGAACACTTATATCTACAATTTTGTCATGTGTAAAGTCAGGTGAATTATCCATGGAGAAAATGTGCAATGAATTTGAAAAGTAAGTTTGTGGATTGGTTTATGTTTTGAAGTTTATTTTTTGAGTTTAGTATGTTTTATTAATTAAGCATTATGTTATATCATTATATATGATTGTAAATGTAATTTATTTTTACATCGTGTATTCATAAGGATTACATGAAAATACAAGAGGATATGGTTATAATGTTGGGGGAGAAGAGTTTGGATGATGTCAGGTGCAACTATCCAGACTCAATCTCCATAGAGAACTTGAGAGAAAAATTTGTTTCATACAAAAATGTATGTTGATTTATGACATATTCTATTTAATTTATTTGCAAGCCAATTCATTTATACTTTTTTTACTTCTACATATAATTTTTTTCTCAAAGATGTCAAAGAAGAGTTTGGTACCAGAGTCTTTCAAAATTCATATTCAACGAGCCAAAATAGAACGACAAAGAAAGAAACACCTTGCAAACATCGAACTTGATGATACCCTTGATAATCACGTTTGGAATGGGTTGGACATTGTGCAATATAAAGTGATTGTACAAACATTATGAATCTTGTTCCCAAGAAGGAGTACTCCCTATTAATTGTAAGCATCCCTCATGGTTACAATATCAAAAACATTACTTATGATTTTGAGCCTTATACTTACCAATTATTCAATAAAGTGGTTTCGAGATTTATCAAAGTCTCAACATCACCTCTATGGATATTTCTTATTTTCCATTTAGATGTACAATGAGGAGCAGTGCTAACAACCTTCAAAGATAAAGCAAATTCGAGGAAGCAATTGTCTTGGTAAGATAATTGTAGTATGTTATTAAGAATTTGAAATTAGAAATGAAATTTATTTTTCTATAAGTTATTGGATTCTTATTTAATTGTGTTATAAGCATAAGTCTAATATTTGTAGCTCGAACAGTAATACATTTATGAGTGATATTGAAAGCATACATCTTGCATGTTAGACAATAGATGAGACCTATGAATATCTTTTAATCAATGAAAGGAGTGAAGGAAAATATAGTCAAATATTGACTTATAATGTTGTGGTTAAAAAATTGGCATATGAAGATATAGATTTGAAAGGAGAGATTGTAAACATCTAACAAAATCCACAAGCATTGATTAATTATCTCATAGATACATTTTCAAAAGAAGGAGATTGGGTTTTCGATTTGTTCTCGGGATGAGATAATATTTATGATATTACATATGAAACTAGTGTCATATATATATATATATATATATATATATATATTTGAAATTTATGTTTCATTATGCTATTTAACTTTTTTTTATGCATGTGGTGATTAGGTACAACAATAACATGCTCCTTACAAAAATGAAGAAATTGCATATCCATAGCTAATGATCCGCTATAGTGCAATTATATCAAGCAAAGAATTAATGCTATGAAAGTTCTTCCAGATGAAATGCAGGAATTTGGTTTGAAGAAAGGATCATTTTGTGAGTCACTTGTGGCAAAGATGTCAAAAGAGCCTCAACCACCTGTTGCCTCTGCAACAATTCCCCAAAATTCTAAAAAAAATTTGGGACCCTCCTTTGTTTTGGATTAGCATGTTTTTTTTCCAACTTTGATGCAATGATTTCTCAGAATGTTTGTTTTAATGCATGGGTTGCTCTACTTACTACCTTGGAGAGCCTTTGGAAACCAGCCAGATTGCTGCCGTTGAACGTACTTGAAGCTTGTTGAAATCGGAAGTTGTTTTGTTTTTTTTTTCCACCATTGCGGCTGGTTTTAAGTTTTCACCTCCCGATTATAGAACCTTCTGACTGCCGACCCTTTTATTTACGGTGAGCGCTTTTTTATTGGGCATCGAACGCTCTTTCAATCTTTTATCCCGCCGTTGCGGATGGGCTTTTTATGTCGACTTCCGGAACCTTTACCATGTTATTTTTTCCCCCATTCCGGAAGGTTTTGAGCTTTCACCATCCAATTCGAAAGCCTCCCAGCGTCCGACGCATGTAACAAAATCGGAAGCTTTCAGTATCTTTTCTTCCGCCATTGCGGATGGTTTTCAGTTTTCACCTCCCAATTGGAAAACCGTCCGACGGCCGATCGTCCGATTATTACCCACCATACGTGTATACCCGGCTCGGTAGACGTTGTGCCCGTCCGCTGTTGCGGAAGGCAGATTGCTCCCAGCATCCGATGCGAAGAATTCTTCGATGCCCGATTTTTTGTCTCCTTGCACGTGTAAGAGTTTATATATACGGGGACGACAGTTTGGTTTTTTATATTGTTATTTTTCGCTGCCAAGCACCATTGCGTTGAGCTGTCATCCTCTGGAGGGAGTGAAGGTTCCCGCTATCGCTGTAACAGCTTCCAGGTGGCAGGGGTAAATTTTCGACCGTCATCGACTCACCATATTTGCCGGTTACCAGGTAGGCCTTTTGGTCGTTTTCCCGTTACACTTAAACTATTAATGGTTTTCTCCCGTGGTTCGGATGTTCCCGGTGGTTTCCCTCATCCAGCTAGGTCTTAAGCTTATATGAGAGGGGGGGGGGCAGTTTAAGCTTCTGATCAGTCCTTTCTTGTCGCCCTATTTAGTTTACTGCCTCGCGCGCATAGGGTTTGAGGGGTTTCGGCGCAGACGGCCGTTACGCCATCTGCGCCAAACCTCCCTGCACAGTCATGATAGGCAGGGGATAGACAGGTCTGAGGATTGCTTTAAAGGTTTTGGGTCGACTGTTGTTTCCGTGGTGCGTTACCCGGCCTTTGAGCCATAGCCGTTCCACCTACGCGTTTCTGCGTGGCCTCGCCGAAGCTTAATGTTGGACCCGTAGTTTGCCGGGGGGGATAGGTTTTTGAGAGGTTTTCACGGTCGCTAATGTTGTTCCCTCACCACTCGAACCCATTCGGTGTTGCTCGCGCCATCACATGCAGCTCTGTGGTGCTCAGCCGCCTAAAACCCTAGCTGGTTAAAGGGGATGTGTCGCCATTACAGTGCGTTAATTGAAAGCAGTGCGGGTAGTGTTTTTATGGAAGCGCCCTATGCAGAAAGTGAAAATAATCCCCGCAAAATGTATAGGCAAGTTAGTGTAACTATTCCGCCGTAAGCCGCATGAGTCTTCATTAGTCTTGGGTCTGCTGGGCTTTATGGTTAAAATGTTGACTGGCACGAGCCTTCGCTATGTTTGCTATGAAATAGAATAATAGCTGAATGTTGCACCTTGCATATGATATACATGTTTGTTTCAATGGATTGCTATCATGGGAAAAGTGACATGTTGCAGAATAGTGTATATTTCATACTGGCGTGAGTATGGTTGATAAGCTTAGTGTTATGCAGCAGCAGTAGATTGCTCACTTTATTGCACAGGACTGAGTTTGCTTCATATAGATCAGGTCATAGAAAATTGTACCCTAGTCTCAAGGCATTATAGGGCTGAACGATGTATGCGTTTGTTGCACTAAACATTATCATACTATACATAGGAAAATAGCACATTGCACAGTATTGCATGCTAGTTCGATTATTCAGCCCGAAGGGCTTATGTCTTAATTTCATTGACTAATTATAGTCATGATACACTTGAGAAAGAATAAACTGCTGCACAATGTCTGCAATTCAAATTGCTTAATGTCACAATGTTATACATGGCAAGAGGAAATTACAATGTCCAAAAGACAAAAGAAAAAGGCCCCAGTGGTGGAAGAAGTGCCACAAGCAGAAGCTGAAACAAAGACTGAATATATATATGGAGACACTCAATGTGTCTCTGGTGTTGAACCCAAATATCAGTGGGGGGATGTCTATAGACTCATCACCAGAAGAGAGGTGCCTGATATGGGACTGGAAGAGGAACCCATCTACGCCAACATCGAAAGATCGGCACTCATGAAGGTCGCCACTAGGACGGAACTCTTCCCATGCCCGGAGGTCATAGGATGGATTCTGCCTCGGGCGGATGTCTCAACAATGATTCTGAAGGATGTTAATGATCAAGGTTATGTTGCGTACAGCCATGGTTATGTAGCCTTGGCCTACCATCTACCAGAGCCCGAAGTGTTCGTGTCTGATGCCTGGTTGAGTAACATTAACATGGACCTGATAGAAACCATGAAAATAATGATGCTAACAGGGAAACTTTTCAGGCCCAGAGCAACGGATGAGTATGATACAGCGAGTCTAAGGGCTCCATACAGATTCATAGCCTTGATGCTCAACAGAATATTTGGAAGATCTCATGGTAGGTTGTTCAAGCTGGAATGGATACCTCTCATCTTTCACGTGGCCACCGATGGGACAATCTTCAACTGGCCCAGCCTGGTCTCAAACAGTCTGTCTGCTTGCTTGGCCGCAGCCCAGGGGGGAGAGACCCGAAAAAAGTCTGAGTTTTACATGAGCTCAATACTTATAGACTGCATATTGTGTCATAAGCCCTTCCCGGGTCTCAGATGCATCTGGGACAGGGAGAGAATGCCTATCTACGCGGCTTACAAACCTTTGTGGGCGCATGTTTACCACAACCACTATAGAGATGTATGCGAACAGTTCATTATGCCATTGCACACCCTCATTTTTCTGAAGGAATGTGACTGCTTGTTGGAGGGGGCCATGAAAGTAATAGAAGAATATGCAGACTATTACTTGACAGAAAATGGCATGTATTTCAGAATGTTTGGTGGCTCAAAAGCCCCTTCCCTGCTGCCAAAATACGCAACCGACTATATTTTCCATAAGGAGGCGGTCAGGAAAGTTTTCATCGATGGAATAGGCAAATTCATGTTTGAACACAAGAAGACCGCTTACCCCCCTTTGACATTCAAACTAGGAAGCTGCAGATTTGCTAAAGTGAAACAGGCTGATGAATTTGTAGCAAAATTAGAGAAATTCCATTTTGGCAGGATGCCATTCCAGAGGAGTGATTCCCAAGGTAAGGTTGTGGAGCATTGCAAAGAACATAAGGTTCACTTTGAGTATACTCATCACTTCGATAAGGAAGAATCTGTCTTCCGAAGTGCCCCTAACTTGACAGCTCTAAGAAGAAGATTCAAGCCAAAGATCACCACTAAAGGTGGAAAAGGGGCTGAGCAAGCCAAAGCTGAGCAAGCCAGAGCTGAGGAAGAGGCCAAAAGGAGACAGGAGGAAGCCCAGAAGCTAGCATAGGAAGCTGCAGGATGGCTTCATAGCGAAGAAGAAGAAAAAAGAAAAGCTGCCCAAGAAGCAGCTGAGAAGGCACAAGAAGCAGCCAAAGAGGCTGAAGAAGTAGCTAGGAAAGTAGCTGAAGAAGCGAAGAGAAAGCTGGATGAGGAAATGAGAAGGAAGGAAGCAGAAGGTCAAAAGTTGACAGAGACAGGACAATCAGCTACTGAGGGGCAGACCCAACAAACAGAAAATCCAGAGGTCCAGGATCCACAAGTGCCTGCTGCCGACACTCTTGTGTTCCCTTCGCTCAAAATAGTTCCTTTTGTCCAGGAAAATGGCAAGGAAATACCTGATTTCAATACTGTGTATTATGATAGGGATACCAAGAGAATAATGAAGAGGACAGAAAGAAAGGTAGCCTTCATAAGGAATGGCTGGCACAATGATAACAGATACTACTGTTATGATAGGGACAGACGTGGATCCAAGACTTACCATAAGGGCCGGAACTGCAATACTACATGCTTCATAGGATAACATAGACAAGGTGATGACTAAACTGGAGTCATACAAGAAATATTCTGAGCAGCTAAAGGATACCCTAAAGAGAGAGAGAGAAGAGGGCAACAGACTAAAGCGCAAGTTTGAACACTTACAAAGGGAAATGAAGACTGCTGAAGCTGAACTGTAGGTTCTCCATGAAGAAAGACAGGCCCAGGAGACTACACAGGAACACCTGGAGCAAGTACAAGCAGAAGAGCAAGGGTTGAAGAAGGAGAAGGATCAGTTACTGTCAAAGGTGATAGAGCTGGAAGAGCAGCAGAAGATCATCTATGAGGCCAATGATTCATAGATCCAATAACTGAAAGAGCAGCTAGCGTCTCTGACTGCTAACCTGGAGGCAGCCAAGGAACAACAAGTCGATCTGCAGCCATTTAAAGAATATATCCTGGCTAAGAAGGCTAAAATGCTACAGTTGCAGACCACCCTGGAAGAAGAAAGGTGCAAAGTCCTTCAGATTGATAGCAGGCTAGAAGAGATCATGGAAACTTCCTCATACTTCGTTGATCGATCTCAGGATGTTCTTGAGGTCTTAAGTGCCAGAATGGCGAGGCCGGAAGATGATGCCGAGACTCTAGAAGGGTTACTAGCAAAAGACCATCAAGCCCTCAAGAGAGATCACAACCTAGTAGAGTTTGCCATCAGTACTGCAGAAGACTTCAAGAAGGATGTAAAAAGGACGCAGGGAGCTTGCTCAGAATATTTCAGAAGGCTCCTGAATACGTACAACCGATGTCAAACAGAGGCTGAGCATAGGCTTGAGGAATTCCCGGAACATGAGGCCTTTGTGGAAATATTGCAGAAAAGATATCAAGATGCAGAGGCCAGAACTCAACAGATCAGAACCATTGATGACCTGGTGCTGAAGAACGAGGTAGGGCACGCAGCCGTTAGCATGCAATTTCTAGAAGATCAGCTTCGGTTGAGCCCGGCAAGGATCGAGGCCATCAGGAACCAAGTTGAAAAGTTTGAAATCAACATTCAGTTCCTGGAGCCATGCGCATTTGAAGGCATTGCTGTAGAAGCAGCAGCGTGGAAAAAGTTCTTAGATAGCCAGGCGGGACCCTCCTCATAAAGGATCGGTCAACTTTGTAATAATTTAATAATTCTGTAAAAAAATTTTGAGAAGTGAGGCATTGGGAATACTAAAGGTTGGGAAGCTCAAAGGTTACTTTGGGTAGCCCAACCATTTTACCTTTTTGTATAAAAGTAGGAAGCGTAGAGAGGAGGAAGGGCTTTTTTCCCTAGTTAGACTGGTGATGACATATTGTAAGAAGAACTATTTCCTTTTGCAATAAAAATTTACAGTTTGCCTGTTGAAAGAAGATCGGTGGGATTTCAATGTTTTGCCATGGATAGTCGGAAGATGAACTATTTTGTTTTTCAGCATTGTATCCATGAATCGTGAGATCGTTCTAACTTTACGACTTATGTCTTTTTTTATATGATTTCTGATTTATTTTATGAAATAACCACCATGAGTAATGTAAGCTGATCATAAACAATTAGCTATCTGGTTGTTGAAATATCTTTCATTTTTCCATGCTTGTAAAAGTAAATGTCAGCTATCTGTAATTGCTTTTATCATGTGTGCACGCCCACATTACTCATACTTGAATTACATGTTTGCTCCCCGGGGATAGGTAGGTAGATAGATAGGTAGTTAGTTCATCTCATTGCTGCATGTGTGACTCAGATGTTAGTGAGCCTAAGACGAGAGGTAAGAACCCGTGCATCACTTTGTGAATGCTCCTTGCATCCTTCACCATCCTGCATAATTAGGTAGATACTTGCATTTCATTCTTAAGTCAAAAATACAAATTCCAGTGGACCGGGCCGCAACCGGTAACCCCTTTTTGTTACTTTGACCTACGGTGGCCGGACCGTAAACCGGACGGATTCCCTATACCAAACAGTCAATGGGCTAGTTGGGAACGTTGATTGGGGAGAATCCCTTACTGTTGCCTCCTGCGAATTTCCAGTCCTCAACACCACCATTAAAAGGGATGTTTGGAAATGATTACTTTGGGAATTTCGTAGAAGTAGAAGACCCAATGGCAGAAAACAATGAGGTCCAGGAAGAGAGCCAAGTTGTGGAAAATGCCAATTTCGATGAATATTTTGGTCTACATGGTATTCTTGATTAGTTTCATGACGTTGAGGAGAATGTCAAACTCAGATTTTAGTCTGCATGATATTCTTGATTAGTTTCATGTCATTGAGGAAAATGCCAAACTTGACAAGTTTTTGATAAGATATTTATGTAATGCTTTGACTTTAAGATTTTAATTTGAAAATAACTATTATGTTTTTTCATATGTTATTTACAACTATATGGTATACTTTTTGTTGAGTTTATGTGAATGATCACTTTATGAAAAATAATGCTAAACAATACCATTTTTACGCATTGAATAGCTGAAAATAGGTAAAAAATGGTTTGAAATGTCTTTATTTCACTCTTTTTTTTTCAAATTTTCCCAAAAAATGAGTTATTTAAGAGAAATGTTTAAAGGAAAAACTTCCAAAATGTATCTATTTTTCGTTCTTATTAGCTTCTAAATGTTAAAAAAATTCCAAACTGTATATGTTTTTGCATTGTAACTAGGTATGAAATGTATATTTTTTGTAAAATTTGAAAAAATGTGCCTGTAACGAAACATTATGGTTTTTTTATGACCAAAAAGTTTGAAAATATCAAAAAAATGGCTCGAAATGAAAAATGGTGCTACCAGTATACACACTTTTTGAAATGAAGGCAAAAACAACTACTTAAATTGACCCCCCAAAAAACGAGAACAATGACGGGTTCTCCTCAAGTTGTATAATGCATTTCCTCGAATTCTTGCTTGAATTCTTGTCATTCATGTTTGTCCTTTTTAACCTGGTCCATTCTTTCCATAGATTTTATATAGGATTTTCCCCTTCTATAGGTTATCCCATCTATCCATGTTTCATTTTGATAAGGCCAATTATAACCCAACATATTGCAATGGTTTTTAACTATGCCTAAGGGATCATGTCTCTCGAATACTTCTTCATTGAAATGGTAGGATACCAATGCTTTTTCTTCTACTAAGGCTCATTTTGTATTATAAAAAATGTAGGATCCTAAGACTAGTGGTAGTGTAGCCTAGGGTGCTTTCTTAACTTTCACTAACATTATTGCGAACCCATGTAGAAAAGTGTGCTAAGCGATCTTTGTGATATCTAACTTATCTAGGATGAATTTTTGTAAAATATGTGTATGTATTTGTCATGTACCAATCACTATTATGTTGACAGTTTGCATTGCTTCATCTGACATATAAGGGGTTGTCCTACAAAATAACAAAATATAAAGGGGGGTAGTAAAATTGTTGTGAATTCTTGCAATCTCCATTTTGTCTTTCTACTCCCATAGAATCTGACAATAAACATCAATGGTCTTATCTTCATTTTGCCAAAACCAATTCATCCTTGGGAATTGATTATATACACACATACTATATCCATTTTGTAAGATGATATGTAGAAAAATATGAGACTATTATGATCAAACTCCTTTGACCTAGAGATAGAATCACTTATAGTGGCAAACAAAATATTTTCCCAATTTAACAATTGGCCTACTTCAGTTACTTTATATGATTAGAATCCAAGTCTCCTTGAATTATATAGCATATTTTTCTCTATATCACATATTGAATAATGGCATTGCATACCCTTTCATATTTAATCCTATTTGGATTGAGGACAAAATTTTATGTGATCTACTTAAAGAAAAATGGTTATCTTCGTCGGGTCTTCACTATTCCTCAATTATGTTTGGCTTGACTGAAAAAGCTGAAAAAACTGAAGTTCGAAGTCCAAAGTTGGGAAATCTTGAAAAACGTCGAATATCGTAAGAAGCTGGAAGAAATTGATGTTGAAATTCAATCCCTTACCAGTGTGGTGGACAATATTTTCTTCTCTTTTGACAGGAAAAAGAGACTCTGTGACTTGGAAACAAATCGTAGTTTTTTGCTTAAACAAAAAAAAGAGACTTTGTGTCAGAAAAGAAAAGCGACATGGTTAAATTCAGGGGACAATAATTTGAAGTTCTTCCACAGATTTGCCAATCAGAGAAAGTTAACTAATATAGTTTGGGAAATTAATTCTGACAAAGGTGAAGTTTGCACTAAACAACATTCTATCTGAAAGGTTGTTGCTGATCATTTCAAGTCTCTGTTCACTCAACCCCATGGCTTAAACATCTTAGAACAGTTGTCTACTAGTTGGAACTTCCCCTCTTTTTTAATGAAGACTTCATTGCTATTGATAAACCGGTGACCTGTGCCGAGGTTAAACATACATTCATTTTTTTGGGTACGACAAGAGCCCTGGACCCAATGGCTGGACTATCGATTTCTTCAGACATTTTTTTGATCCTTTTGGACGGGAGATCACCGAGGTGGTGGAAGAGACTAGGTCTCTAAGGAAAATCAGTGAGACTATGAATTCTACGTTCCTCACTATCATCCCAAAGAAAGATCTCCTAGAATATTTCGATGAATTTCAACCAATATCATTATGTAATATGCTTTACAAACTAATTTCTAAAATTATCGCTGAAAGGTTGAAGCCATTTTTGGGAAAGTTTATATCAGTTGAACAATTTTCTTTCTTGTTGGATAAGAAAATCACTGATGCGGTAGGGGTGGTCTTAGGAATGTTTATATTCTTCCAAAGATCGTAAAAAGACGGTTTTATTTCTAAAATTGGATCTTATGAAGGCCTACGACCATGTGGATTGGTCCTACCTCATATTGATTCTGGTGCAAATCGGTTTATCCCCTAACTTGGTTGAATGAATTATGAGTTTTGTTTCATCGGTTCAGTTTGTTGTGATTGTCAATGGAGTTCCTTCTGAAACCTTTAAGGGTTACATAGGTTTAAGGCAAGGTTTCCTACTTTCTCCCTACCTGTTTATTTTGGCTATCGAAGGGCTTAGCCTTCTTCTCAGCCAGGAAATATCTCAAAATATTTTCTCATGGTTTAATGCTACCAGAGGGATGTCTATTTCCCATATTTTGTTTGTCAACGATGTGCTCATTATCGGTGGTGGTTCATTGGAAGAATGGAAACTTATACAGTCTTTATTATTGTGCTTATGCAAAGCTTATGGTCTAAAGGTAAGTCCAAAAAAGTCATTTCTCTTATACTCTTGTATGGACATGGCCTTAAAAGACTCTATGTTAAATTTATTCCCCTTCAATTATGGCATTATTGTGGAAGGTTTTAAATATTTGTGCTTTGTCATTAAGCCAAATGGTTATGGGTCAAAATATCGGGAATGAATGTTGAAGTGTGTTTCCAGGAAAATTAACAGTTGGTCCTATTGATATCTATCATTGGGTGGCAGAATGGAAAGAAGAGGTGCCTCTAAAATTCAATCTCTTTACGTGGTTGTGTATGAACTAAAAAATCCTAACTTGGGAGGCTCTATGGCGTAGGGGATACAAGGGGTCGGGAATATGCCCTCTGTGTTTCTCGAATATTTTTTTAGTTACGCATCTGTTTGGTGATTGTGCTTATTTTATAGACCTGTGGTTATTCGTTATGAATTAACTGAAGATCAATCATAGATGGAAGAGGGTTACAGTGGCAGAAAATTTATAGTCTTGGCACAATAGAAAATATTGTTATGGTTATATCTCGTTTTTTGTGTTATGGGAGGTTTGGAAGGGCATAAATGCATCCTTATTTTCAAATTCCCTTGAAAAAATTGAGGTAATCTATGTCAAGATCCTTTCTTCAGTTTCTGATTTGTGCAAAGAGAAATCTTTAAGAATGCAAAGATATTACTCTTTGCCTTCTTTTGTACAAGATCATCCATTAGTATTTTTCGATGGATCAACTGCAAATGGAGTTTGTGGAGCAAGTTTTGTAATAAAATTGGATAATGATATTGTGATAAAATGATGGCTAAAGGCGGGCAGGGGAACTAACACTCATGTGGAAGTAATTGGTCTTTGGATTGTCCTCTTTATCCCAAAATCATAGGGGCTGAAAGATATTCATGTCTTAGGTGAATCTCAAGTGATTATTAATTGGGCCTTGGGAAAAGCCCACGTAATGTCACTGGAACTAAATAATTGGTTGATTGATACTAGAAGGATTATGAACGAGTTCAATAGCTTAACTCTCAATCATATTTATCGCGAACTAAATGTTGAAGCTGTTGTTCTATCCAAATTTGTTCTTGGTGATATGAATGGCGGAATCATTTTTTCTATCTTCTCTATTGGTATTTGTGAATGCACAGATGCAATGAATTTCTTTAGATAAGTACTATTCCTATTTTTTTAAAGTGATGGATCCGCATTGGCCACTTTTTGTTTGTTGAAATTTTTAGTATGTACAGTCCTTTCGATGATAGGGTTGTCCAAGGTAGATAGAGAATCTTTCTCCTTTTGAAGCTATATGGAACAACTTAGTACTGATTCCTTTTTGTAATGATAAGCTGGAAACTCTGTATTTTTTGTACTTTCTGATATAACTTTTCTTATTATAAAAAGTTGTTTTTCATTCCTGAAAAACAAAAGCAAACTTAGAAGTTATGTGATGTATCGATATATTATGATTTAAAAGTTCAAAAATCATGACAATTGCAATACCATCGCATCATTGTCAAGTTTGAAATCCATGCGTTGAATCACTTTATTGGATTGTTTCAAAGTTTGCAAAAAATGTGATGGGTGACTCTTATGGCATAATTTCCAAGTTTGAGATCTGTGTGATATATCACTAACAATGAAACTTAGTATTCATGTGATATCATCGTTTGGATTTAAACATTAATTTTCAAGGGTGTGATGGGCTATTGTTCCCTTTATAAGTTTTTGAGTGATGTGATGTATTGTTGTGTAGAATCAAACTTTGAGCAGAGCTCAAATCGCATTGAAGGAAAATTTGAGTTCATATATTAACCTTTGTGTGATGTGTTGTATGATTATGAATTTATTTGAGAATGTGTTTCACATCACACGATTTGGAACTTTCCTTTCTTTTCCTTTCCATTGGATGTAGCTTGGGTGGTTGGGAGGAATGTTTGTTACCCTCCCCACCCAGGTTCAATTCTCATGTTAGTGACATGATGCTCTTGTGAGCCCCTATATAATGCTTAAAATGCACTTATGGATCCCCTTTGTAATAAATGGGTTGATGATGTAAGATGGCCATACCTTGATTCATGTTTGAATAACAGGTGTTGGTATTTTTCGTGGAATAGCCCTCTAAAAAATGAACCGCATTTAAAAAAAAAATTGATTATATCTCTCAAAGGATGTGCCCATGCTTCAAGTATATGATGGAAAGAGTGGTATAGTAAGCACTCATGACACCTTTTAAGGAAAATTTACTAATAGTTTTGAAAATACATCAAAATTTCAAGATCATAAATAAAATTGATCAACATTTACAAGTTGAGGTGCATTCCAAGATTTTTATTTTTAATTTTTTAGAAAAACAAAAAGAATGAGTCCACATGTCTCCAAGATATAAATAAGAGGTCACCAAGTCGTGAGACTTGGGGAAAATATTGGGGGCAACAATTGGCGACAAATTGGGTGAACAAGATCGTTGATCCCTTTATTTCGTTTGTAATCATGGAGAGTAGAGGATATTTGATTTTGCTTGAAGCCTTCTAAGTTTTCACTTTATAGTGAACCTATGAGTTTTCCTCTAAGGCCAATACCCATACCTACATCCTAGTTTAGGACATTTCTTTTCTATGACTAAAAGATAGACATTATGAGGTTCGTTTTCATAAATCCTAGATCAATGATTTAGATAGAAGTCTTTATCACAAGGCTTGATAAGTCTAGGGATTAAAATGATTTTTCACCAACACAATATAACATCCGCTAAGTGTTTCTCCATAGAACATGAGAATCCATAGCCCCAGTGGAGTCTCCACGGCATCATATTCATTTCCCTGCAACAATAGATTCATGGCAGAAATTTCACACAAATTAGACAATAATTGGATAGATTATCATTACAACAATCTTCATTAACATGTCAGTAATACAATAGTCATACAATAAGGAAAATTTGAATACTATGGATAATATTCAAATTCACCAACTCAAACTGACTGATGTGCTAACTTAGTGTGGGGAAAATCACAACTGGATCTCATTAGTTTAACTCCGGATAACTAATTCAGTTCACAAGCAGTTAATTGATGAAGGTAGGTGATAAAAGGCGCCCACACTCCCTTGAATCATGCAAAATGGAAATAGGATGACTTGCAGTGAACTAACTAGTGGAAATCATAGCATAACTAAACATTACTGACTACCTACCATAGACAACTGAAGGTGACTGTTGGTGGCACTTAGAGAGGGTTCCTAAAATGTAGGGATTGGCACCAATGGCACCAAAACTCATGTTGGCACCAAAACTCAAAAGTGTATATGACTTATGGGCATGTCTCCCCTTACTCTAATAAAGTGGTAATGAAATCCTAAGCTATACAAAATGAAAAAATAGACTATGTGGGTAAAGGGAGGATTAATTAATCCTAACACACGCCCCCCCCCCCCTAATCCTAACTTTGGACAACTTGGGTCCTAGAAACTAGGACAAAATTCACCCATATAATCTAAATGAAATAAAAATATTGCTTAATAAACAAGGAAATGGGGAAAACCTCATGGGAAACCCCCCCCCTCAAAATAAGCAGGAAATCGGGAACAATGAGTCAAGCCTTTACACCAAGAAGAAATATGAGGTAAACAATGAGTCAATCGTTTACACCAAGAAGAGATCCGCTCCTCTGTAGGGAATTAATGCAATGTGATAGTCTTGTCATGCATTAGTTCCTGAATGTAATGCATGTGTACTTCAATATGCTTTGTATGTTTCTTCTGAACTGGATCATTGGATATCTTGATGGTACTTTGGTTGTCACAATATATGTCTATTGAAGGTGAAGTGTGAATCCCAAACTTTATCAAAATTACTTGCAGCCAAATTTCCTAAATAACTTCATTCACAGCCCCTTTATACTCTGCTTCTGCTGAAGAGAGTGCAAGAGTTGCTTGATTTTTGTTGGACTAACAAATTGTCCCAGATCCCAACACAAACATAAAACCTGGAGTAGATTTCCTATCATTTCCATCTCTATCCGAGTCTGAATCAGTGTAACCAATGAGATCTAACTATGCATCAACTGAATAATGGATCCCATAGTCACTAGTACCCTACACATATTGCAAGATGTGCTTTCCTACCTTCCAATGCAGCTCATGTGGCTCCTGCATGTATCTGGAAGAATCACTCACAACATAGGATATATATGGCCTCGAATGTGTGAGGTATAGTAGGCTCCCAATGAGTTGTTTGTATAGAGTGATGTCAACCAATGGTGTAAAACCACCTTCTTCTAGCCTGATGCCAGATAGGAAGGGAAAATTTGTTGCTTTACAATCTTCCATGTGGAATATTTTAAGCAAATTTGATGAATATCTAGACTGTGAAATCATGATTGCTGAATTCTTTTGATTTACTTCAAGATCAATGATTTGTTTCAATAGTCCTAGATTTTTCGTAGTGAATGATTCACTCAAAGCTGACTTGATGCTTCTCAATCCATCAGCAGAGCTTCTAGTAATGAGCAATCCATCCACATATAGGATAATCAACAACAACGAGCCCCCTTTCTACTGCATGTAGACATTGCAGTCAGATCTGCATCTCTCAAATTTATGTGACTTGATTAGAAAGGAATACATTTTGGAATGCCATGCCCTTGGGGCTTGTTTGAGCCCATAGAGATATTTACTCAGTTTGCAGACTAAGGATAAATCTTTAATGTACCCCTCAGGCTGTCTCATATATATCTCCTCTTTCTGGTCACCATGGAGGAATGCACTCTTCACATCCATGTAATGTACCTCCCACCTCTTTGAAGTTGCAACTTCTAAGACTAGTCTAATGGAGTCCATTCTTGCTACTGGAGCAAATATCTCATTCTAGTCCATCCCATGGACTTGTGAGTATCATTTTTCCACCAGCCGAGCCTTGTACTTGGTTGTGGTTCCATTAGACTCTAGCTTGGTCTTGTAGACCCATTTTCACTGGACTAATTTCCTCCCATGAGACAAGGTGAAAAGATCCCGTGTTTGGTTTTCATGTAGCGAATCAAATTCCTCATCCATATTTGCTTTCCATCTTGGATCATGGAAAGCCTCTTTGAACGATTGAGGATCTGATCCCATCATCATTAAACACCTCTATAGGAGAAGTGGATATGAATGGGAGAGTGAAACATGTTCATTCTGATACTGGGACATCATTCTTCTTCTGTCATCTAGATGCCCAACAACATTCCCAACTGCTTCAATGAGATTTTGGTCCCATTTAGGCCTCTAATTTCGAATAGGTGTTGGATTTGGATCTAGATTCTCTTGAAGTTCACTCTCAATATCAAGATCATGTTGATCTTGTTCCTCATATTTTGAATCTGAAACATTAGACAATATATCATGTGTAAAAGGATTAGATAGAATGGATTTACCTCCTTTTGTTTCGGTTATCACCGGATTTGAGTATGGCATAAAGTGTGAGAATGAATATGCCTTGGAGGAATTTCTTGCAACACCCCTCACTATAATATTCCAAGTTGAGATATATGAGATCTCTACTGAGACAGAATCAAATGTAACTCTCTTGGGAGAGCCTATATCTGTCATCTAACAGATAGATAAAAGGTTTGCTGCAAGGGAAGGAACATAGAGCATATTTGAAATAATCCATGCTTAATTTTAATGGATCCTCTCCCGATAGTTGGGATCTATGAGTCATCCCCCATATGTATGCTTGGTCCTCCAGAGAGATCCAGAGTGGTGAATGATTCTTTGGAGGAAACCATATGGTTGGGAGCTTCTGAATCAATCAGATATGACTTTGACTAAGTGAAGCCTTATTTCAAAGCATGGAACCTCTCATGTTATTATGTATGGTCTCCAACTTCAAACTTCTTTACACCTTTAGGAAGGCCAATGTTGTTCTATTCAAGGAGATTTGATAGTTGGTCGATGGTTTTCTTGATGCAATGACTTTTTGCAAGAAAACCTCTCATGCAGTAAGAGCATTTAGTTTTTCAAACTTTTTATTTTTGTTTTTATTGGAACAAGAGGATCCATCATAAGGGTTCTGCTTCTCCTTGGGCTTCGAATCAGTATCTTGTTCTCTTTCCCTCTTTGCTTCCCTTTTCCTTGCATATCCCAGAGTCTCCAGCTAAGAGGTCCTGATTCATAGAGGCTTTGAGCACTCCCATCTGAATCAATTTGTCTTGTTCCTAGATTAATGATTTTGCAAATGCATCTAGAGATGGAATTTTCCAATTTGGGATGAATATCCTTCCATAGTGGAAAGTAGATACAAAAACTAAAAAATCTGAGCCAATATTGCTCAATATTGAAAGCACAAGTTTCTCATCCTTCTTCTGAATCCCACATTGCTTGCATTACAAGACTAGGGATTTGTATTTCAAGAAGAATTGCTTAATTGTATCAAAGTTGTTGGGTTGGAGTGCAACTATCTCATTCTCTAGGATATGGCCCTTCAGCTCATCCTGTTTTCCAAACAAGGATTTGGGCTTGTCCCGTACTTCTTTTAGAGTTTTGAGTCCCTCAAGGTGGAACAACAGCTCCCTGGATATGTGGATGCACATGAAGCCGAAGGCTTCATCTAGATTTTTCAGAAACTTGGATTTCTCAATATATTGTTAGGGTTCGACATCCCTTCCCATTGTCATCCTATACAAGCCTTCATTGTGCAAGGAAATCTACATATCTTCCCTCCAATCAATGTAATTGAAGGGTGTAAGGATTCTGGGAGATAGAGCAGTTGAATTCTCCATTTCACTGGTATGTTGATGAACAATTCTTCAAGAAACTATGAATGTACCTGAAAAAATTCACTGCAAAACACTTCATTTCGAAAACATTGTCAGTTCAAACCTATCCACCTCGACATGAGCACTTTTTCTGAGTCCATCACACTTGGAGAGACTTCTTTGGACATAATCTAGAGGGAGCAATGAAATGATTCCAATAATTTTGTTTAAACTCAATTGATTCTAGTGCAAGCATGGAGGTTTGTAAGGTTTGTTGCTGGCATGAACATAGGCTCTGATACCATGTTGAATTTCATGAACCATAGATCTACATGCCTGAATTAAAGCTATATGAAAATAAGGTTGCAGTGGAATTTCCAAATCAATGTAAACTTAACAATAGATTCATGGCAGAAATTTCACACAAATCGAACAAGACTTGGATAGATTATCGTTACATCAATCTTCATTAACATGTAAGTAATACAATAGTCATACAATAAGGATAATTCAAATATTTTGGATAACATTTGAATTCACCAACTCAAACTGGTTGACGTGCTAACTTAGTGTGGGAAAAATCACACTTGGAGCTCACTAGTTTAAATCCCGATAACTAATTAAGTTCACAAGTAATTAACTGATGAAGGTAGGTGAGAAAAGGCGCCCACACTCCCTTAAATCATGCAAACTATCACTAGGGTGACTGGAAGTGAACTAGCTAGTGGAAATTAGAGCATAACTGAACATGACGGAATACCTACCACAGAAAACTGAAGGTGAATGTTGGTGGCGCTCAGAGAGGGTTCCTAAAATGTAGGGATTGGCACCAAAACTCATGTTGGCACCAAATCTCAAAAGTGTAGATGACTTCTGGGCATGTCCACCCTTACTCTAGTAAAGTGATAATGACCTCATAATCTGGACAAAATGAATAAATAGACTATGTGGGTAAAGGGAGGATTAATTAATCCTAACAATATGTTGTGTTCTTAGAGTATATAGTTACATCATCCAGGTAAATGATTATGATATAGTTGAAAATTCCTCTAAATGCAATGTCCATTTCTCTTTTCAATTTGGTACCCATATTGATTGATCCAAAATACATTCTTCTAGAGGAGAAATTTCTTGATTATGTGTAAAATGTTGTCTTCAATTTGTCGGTTTCGACCACCAAAACTTGGTTATAGCTATAAAAAACATCTAAGAGGGAAAACATTCATGAACACAATACCAATCACAAGATGCTCCATGAGTACAACATTATACTTGTATTTATTCGAGGCTCTGTTCATAATTATGAAGTCAACACAAAGTCTAATTTCCCCTAATTTCTTTATGATAAGAACAAGATTCACCACCCATTTGAAACTTTTGGCTTTGAAAAATATTTGCATGTCCAACAACTTCTTCAATTCCTTTTGCATCAAGGGTTCCAGTGTTGGATGCAATTTTCTTAACTTTTTTCAATAGTGTTTGACACCATCTTTTAGGGGAATGGCATGTTGTATAATTGTAGTGTCATAGGTTTTGAGATCTTTGCATGTCCAAGAAAACAAATTTGAATATTTTCTGAAGAAGTGGTGTAAAACCCTCAGTTTTAACCCTTGGAATGTGTTATCTCCATATCTACTCCAACAAAATTATTATTTGTAATGGTTTTAAAATTTTGAAAAATAGGGGTTTAGTGACAAAGTCTCGATTACATGTTTCATACAGTACTCATACAAATTCCAAGAGGTTGAATTCAGGTGACATACAAACATCAGAAGTCTTGACACCGAGGAGGCTAAGTGTTCTTTCTTGCTGCCAGTAGTGGAGATGCTTTTGAAATGTTTTGAAATATGCAGGGTTTGCATAAATAGTACACCTTCCTGGAGTGTTTAAAGGAATCTGTTGTCGGTTGCTTATAAAATATGACTAGAGTTCACTTGCTGTTTTGTAAGAAATATCAGATGAAGGATGAATACATAGTTGGTTTATGATGAATGCCTTTGTAAAAACATCAAAGATGTAATGAATATGAGAAATCAAATGCAATTACCAAATTACATAAAATGCCCAACAATAGAGAGATTTTCCCAACTGCCAGAGAAATTAAATGGAGTTAGTCTACAAATGTATGGCTGTAGAGTCATCCAGAAGGCTGTCGAGGTTGTTGATACAGACCAGCAATTGAAGCTCGTCCAGGAATTGGATGGACATGTTATGCGTTGTGTGCTAGATCAAAATGGGAACCATGTTATCCAGAAGTGTATTGAGTGTATTTCTCAAGATAAAATACATTTCATTATTTTGGCCTTTTTTGGGCAAGTTGTGGCACTATCCTCCCAGACATATGGCTATCGTGTATTCAAAGAATGTTGGAGCACTGCAAAGAGGACAAGATACAGAGTATTATAATGGATGAGATCTTGCAATCTGTCTGT